>KZ506182.1:22162-70891 GCA_002844005.1 Limosa lapponica baueri
TGGACCTGCTGGAAAGCACTTCTGAGGAGAAGGATCTGAAGGACCCGCCTGGATGCAGTCCTGAGTGATGTGCTCTGGGCAACCCTGCTTTGGCAGGGGAGTTGGACTCGATGAGCTCTGGAGGTCCCTTCCAGCTCTGCCAATTCTGTGAACTTTTGATCTTTAAATATCTCTGACATAGATACATTTTTATTAAAGAGGACACAGTGTGAAGCGGAGAAGAAAATAAACTAGATGTATTCTACATAAATAAAACTAAAACGGCTTACAGCAGAGTAAAATTCTTGCTATTGTAAATTTTTTCTTTTTTTTTCCTCTTAGGAGGAAAAAGTTAAATTTACATGTATCGGGGCAATATAAGCAGTACATAGAGACTCAAAGTAAATTGATAGTTAATGCTTTTTCTAACATCCACAAAACTGTCTCTTCAGCCCTTTTCAGCCAACTTCTAAGAACTCTTCTTCCTCATTTAGCATATAGACTAAATTTTCCTCCTGCACTGCAATGAAATATATGCATTGTTGTGAAGTGTACGAGTCCTGCGGATCAGGAAAAACATGCAGCGGGCTGCAACCCCTTTCTTGCAACATCAACACAAACCAGAAATGGCAAATGCTTCTGTGATTTGAGTTTTCTTGCATTAGCTACATAGAGAAGTCTGGTCAAAGGCTTTTCGGGTACATATTCTCTCCATGCGTTTTGTTAGGTGTCTTAATATTGCTGCATCTTTAAAGCCCTGTACTCTAGAAATGGTACTCTTTTAAGTTAATTAGAATTTGTAGCTGACTATTTGCAGTGTGTTGTGGAAGAGCAAACTATGTGAGCTGGATTGAGTGTTGATTAGGATTCCACAAGAAGCAGCAATTGCCTCACTACAGTTTTCTTTAGGAGTGTCAGGATTTTTCTTGTAGGATTCTAATCCGTATTCATGATTTATGAGAAACAGCTGATTACCCCCAACCCTGGCCCCTTGGAATCTACATTGATGCTTGATAATACACCATAACCAAGGCTGCAGTCGTCACTAAGACTTTGCTTATACTCATTAGGGAGTCTCAAAAGACTGACAAAAGATTGCTTTTTAAATGAATTGTCAACATTAATGTCCTTAGGGATCTGCACAACTGTTAATATGAGAGCATCTTTAGGTAACTAGGGCTGATTCAGGCAGAACTTCAGGCTGAAAGTCAAAGTGATGTTAAGATTTTTGACACTTTGACATAGTCTTCTAAGCAAACTGAAGACAGTCTTGGTACAATCATCATTTGGTGGTTACAACTGAATAAAAAGTTGTTCTTAGCATTATTTTTGCTTTTAATGGCTTACTCAAAGTAGGTGGTCTTTCAGGGGGCCTCTGTCACTCAGTATTTTGATTATTAGCAGTGGAAAGAATATGTGGTTGTATGTAGACAGTTCTAAACTGAAGTGGGTGGCAAACACGGTGAAGAGGCTTAGAATTCAAAATGATCTTGATAGATGATCTGGGGCAGAAGGACATGTAAGCAATGCTCAAGGCTTTCTTTGCCTCCTAATTGATAAGAACTGTCCTTGGGCTTCCCAGGTCCCTGAGTCCAATGGCAGAATTGGAGAGAGTGAAGCATTACCTGCAGGACAGAGGGTCAAGCTGGAGACCACTTAAGCAACTTTACAGGACTGAGTGTAATGTATCCAAGTATCCTGCAGGAGCTGGCTTCTATCATTACAAGGGTATTGCCTTGCTCATCTTTGAAAGGTCATTGTGACTAGGAGATTCCAAATGAGCAAGGGAAAAAGCAAACATCAGACCATCTTCAAGAGGGATGAGAAGCAGGATCTGGGGATCTATAGGAAGGTCAGCCTGGCTGTGGTCTACAGGAGGATCATGGAGCACATCCTCCTGGAAGCCACATTCAGGCATATGAAGGGCAAGAGCATGACAGGAATTTATCAAGGGCAAACTAATTGTCCTCTGTGATGAGCTGAGTTTCTCAGTAGATGGGGAGAGAATGGCGGATGCTGTTTACCTTGAGTTTAGGAAGGCGTTTGATGTGATCTGTTAGAGGCTATTTGTAACCAAGCTGGTGTTGGATGGTTTGGAGAGGTGGACTGCAAGGCGGGCAGAAAACTATCTGGACTGCTATGCTCAAGAGTGCTGATACAAAGTCCAGCTGGTGGCCAGTAGTGATCCTCAGATGTTGAAACTGTGGCTGCTACTGTTTGATGTTTTTATTAATGACCTGGAGAATAGGAAGGAGGGTGCCTTCAGCAAGTTCATGGATGATACTGAGCTAGGGAGAGCGGTTATCATTGAAGCATAGGGCTTCTTTTCAGGGAGACCTTCTGTCGTGGTTTAACCCCAGCAGCAACTAGAACCCCACAGCTACTTGCTCAAGCCCCTTTTCCACCACCCCAGCCAAGAAGGAGGCGGGGGGGGAGGAAAAAAAAAGGAGGGGAAAGGGAGGAAAAAAACCAATTGTGGGTTGAGATAAAGACAGTTTAATAAAAACAATAACAAGAAAGGAAAAATAACAATAATAATAATGACATGGATCACTCTCACCACCTCGTGAATTGTCACCTTCCCAAGCAATGAGCATGGATTCCCACCCCCCCGCTAACTCCCATTTATATAGTGAGCATGATGTCTATGGGGTATAATGTTTCATTGGATGTTCCATTGTGCTGTCTGTTCTTCTATGGGAAGCTGAAATAAGTCCTTGAGTAGTGTAAATATCACTTAACAACAGCTAAAACCAGTATGTATTATTGACATGCCTTTCACAGTGATCGCTAGAAGAAAAAAATGAACCCTTTCCTAGCTGAAACCAGAACACCTCGACAGTCTGGAGAAATGAGCTGGCAGAAAACTCATGAAACCATAGCAGCATGAAAGAAGATGCTAGAGGAAAGTTCACATGCTTTCCCAGTGGCAGAAAGGAGGATTTTCAAATTTCCATTTCATTACTGGGATGTAACAGTAGTCTACAGGATCCTTCAGTGATTAAAAAAGAAAAAAAGGTGATGTTATGTGTGAATCTAACTTTAAGTCAGGAAGGGATCCTGCATTTCACAGTAGTGGTTGGCACTGTAGGATTGGCACTCCTCCTCTTCCAGGATATGCAACTGTAAACTGAAGAACAGATAGCTGAGGAACATCATAAAAATTTTGGTTTGGATTTGGACTGACTGCTAGCAGGGAGATTGATAGAGATAGCAAATGCACAGACGTTTTGTATGCAGTGTTCTCCTTTCTTCAACATAAGATCATAATTTATATTCCTGCAGACCCTGTCTTGTTTTCTACACACCTTCCAATTTACAGTGAACGCAAAGGTAATTTTACAAATGACAGTATCTCAATACAGTCTGGGTAGTGATTAAGGCCAATCCTATGGGGAAAAGTATAAAGACTGCACCATAATGCATGCATAGTCTGCATTTTTATTTTTCATGAGTTCTTCAAAATAAACTGGACAGTGCTTTTCTAATGTGGTCAGCTTGGGTAGATCATATTCTTGGGTTTTGCTTGAAACAAGATAATATAATTCTGTACCCCAAGTTATTCTTATCTGTTAGCATGATAACTGTTATCCTGGGTGATGCTGGGCTGATGCGGTCAAATCTTCTCATGCTCTCCAAAATAAGTCTGTATTTTTGGGTATTGTCTTCATCTACTGAGGGTGGGAAAGAACACCTTTTTGATTTGGGCTATAATGTCCATGTAGGTGTATCTGTGTGTGTAAAATCGATTTCAAGTATCTTATTAAGAACCCGCTCAAATTAATGTAAGGAAAGCCATAAAACTGGTGAAAGTAAATTTATTCTGGTTATTTTTCCGCAGTTGAAAACATAACCATAATAGTGTTCTGCTTATGGTTATTTCATACATAAATGCATTTAAACCAGAGATCAGTCAGTCTGGTAATACTCAAAATCAAATCTAGTGTAAGTAATTTGGATTTAGAATTCTATTATTAGAAACATGAGAATCATTAATTTCCTTCTTGAAGCTTTATGTTTGCTGGTTTTATAGTTTAATGTTAAAAGATAGATCTTTGTAAAAATGTAAAATATCAACTTTAACTTTTAAATACACAAGACAATTCCTAAGTGGAAGAAAGTGTCTGTGTTACAAATATAAATTTGCAGGTTGCCAATAATTTGATCGACAAGCATGGTGTGGAGATACTGGCAACTGTTGCTTTTGCATACTTTTGTATTTTTACAGTTGGCTTCTAACTGGCAAGGACAGGTGGCCATAAGTTATGATTTTTGTATGTTTTTGGAGTAGAGAAAACATTTATATGATATTTTAAATTGCATTGGCTAAATATTGTGTTTATTTTACTATTTTGTTAATAATATAAAAGGTTTCTGTGCCCAGCTTCTAAGTAATTGGAAGGTTTGTTCTCAAGTAATTTCTCGTTAAGTAATAAATGTTACTTTGTGGTAGTAGCAACCTTTTAAAGTTTTTCCTGAAAAAAAAAAATCAAATTTGACACTATTAGGCCTTTCTCTTGCTGATAATGAAGAATGTTGTACCACAAAGTCAGAATTGGTTGTTTTGGCGGTACTTCATAAAGTATTTGGGACTTCTCAAACACAGAGTTTAAAAGGATTTTAGAGAAAGACTGTGAACTGCTTTTTGGGGGATCAGGCTTGTTCTGCCCATTCTGGGAAGTTCAGTGTACTATATAACTCACTCAAAATCCTGTACTGTGTATCTCATCTCAGAATCCTAGCAAAAATGAGGACTAAACTCAGTTTTCTAGGGTGGGAATTCATAGCTTTTGTTGCTATCTATTCTTGTTTGTCTGCTAGAAGCTTACGGAGGGGCTAGGAGAATTGAATGGCAGAAAGAATCTGAAGATACTCTATAGGAACTTTTTTGTAGTTGTTTGTTTAGCTAATTTATATAAAGACAGTGTACTGTTTCTCTCTGAAGTTAACGATCCAACATATTGTGACTTTAGGGATCCCATAAAATAAAAACATAGCTCCTGCTTTGTTACATGAAACTAGCTCTCTCAGGGATAAATTGCAATTAGGTGTGGTTAATAAGGAGAAAAATTACTGAATACTAGACATGAAAATAAGTTTTTCTTTTACCGGAAGGAAACTTTGCTCATTCTAACTATTATTGCAGGAATTTAGATTGGAGTTTAGCCTTACTTTGGGCTCAGGGAAAAGACAGAGTCAATTTTTCGCTGCCTTGTGGCCTTAGGAGTGTTTTCCTAAGGTTATTTTTTGTGGGAGAAAATTACTGAACAAGACAGAAATTTATTAACTTTTTGGGTGTGTGTAGTATTTAATGACATGGTTTCATTGCTTTTTATACTATTCCTATTCTAGAAGACATTTCTTTTGACTTGAATATTTTTTAAGACCTAAGTATAGTGAAATAAACACACTTCATGCTTACCTGTTAACTGTATTGCAGTTGTTTTCTGAAAATAAATTGTTATTCTGAAAGAACTCCAAGGGATTAATTAAATGAGTCTCCAGCTGTTGATTTAACTATATATATAGTTAAATAGCTGATATAACTATATGCTTGTTAAAAAACAGGTGCTCAACCAGTTGCTTTAAGAAGAAATAAAGGGAAGTAACTACATAAGCAATGCTCAGATTGTTAGTAAATTTTGTTTAATGATACAGAAGGCAACATACTTACTTTATGACTCTCTTGAAGATTATGACAACACTGGAGGTTGGTTAGTGCCTGAGGATAAATATTGATATTTTTGTTTCTAAAGGGCTGTGGGATAACAAGTTCATGTGGTCCAATGAACAGTACTGTAACTGTATGGAAAGCAGCTGATGTTTTCAGAGTATCTAAATCTTCATATTAGGATTCATTTTCAAGAATGAATTAATATACAAACCCATTTGCTGGGTGCCTGTTTTCAAAACACTGATGAGGTGTGAGGAACATCATGGCAAGGCAGTGAAGGTTTCCGATTCAAAAAATTGGTGAAGAAAATCATATGACTTGTTAAAAACTAGCAGTTTAATGAATTAAGTAGTAAAACTTTTTTTTCCCCCTCATTCTTTTATAAGGATAAAATGTAACTGAAACATTTGTGTCTCCATTTTTAAAATTTATTGGACCAAATTTCAGCTCTGGTCTGGAATTTCCTGGCTTTGGCAAGCTAGATGGTTTTAGAAAGCCTAAGGGAGGAGAGGGGGAAATATTTTTCCTTGCTGGGGGCTGGAATATTTTCTTAAACCCGTTGGTTAATCCATTTGTTACCATTCTGATAACTCCTGCTCTGTCCCCAGCTCCCCTCCAAAAAATTGTTTCAAGAGGTTGTGGGACATTGAAGACTGACTTTGTGCCATTGGGCTTTTTTTCCTCCTAGGTGAAGAAAGCATCAGGGTTCAGTTTTTAATTAAAGTTGGTGTTACACGTAAACCTAGTGGAACAGGAGTGCTTTTCTGTCAGTGCAACTCCTTTGCCTTCCCATTATTACTGAGCCTTGAAACTCTGGGCAAAAGCCAAGGATAGCCTGTGCCTTTTGAGACAGCACCTGCCTGGTGATCTCCCTCACTTCACCCAGAGTGAAAGAGGCTCTGTTTTACCTCAGCTGCCCGGGCCTTGATGTCACAAGGGCTTCATAACATTTCAGGTTTCAAGCATGGACAATCTGCCCTTTTTTACAGAGCAGCATGAAACAAGCTTTCTATTGCTCTCTTACTTTTGTCACTGACAGCTTGGCCCAATCCACTTATTTCTTCTTTGCTTTGGGGAGATAGGGTACCGATGCGGGTCAGATGCTTTTTTCACTCTCTGTGTCAGCAGAGGCAGCTATACAGCATTCAGTAGGAGACAGATAAAGTTAAAAAGTAGATAGGAGCAAAATATAAATAATGTATGTAGAAGTAGGTTAGTTAAGAGACGAATTGGGTAATTTTTTTTAGTAGTTAGTTTGAGGCATTGCTTTTCCTGAGGCAGTTCAGCATTGAAATGACCGTGGTGTACTTGTGTCTGTCATTGTAACCCAGCTTGAGAGTATTTCCATACACTTAACTTCCATTCCATGTCCAGAAAATAACCCAGCTGTAATGAATTTAGCTGTTCCTAGGTCTGTTCCTGTTTAAATTCTTGGGACATGGAGGAGCAGACCAGATCAGAACCACTCTAATTCTGAGGCTTTCCAGCTCACAGGGCCATCTGGAGGGGTTCATTCAAGTTCAGTGCCCTTGGTTATTAGCACTGACAACAGTGCTCTAACTTGATACTGGCTGCCAGAAAGAATTACCCAATGTGCTGTTCCTCTCACTATCCCATGTTGTCCTTCATGGTGCTTCACCTGTAACTGTAAATTCTGGTGATCCTATTGGTTTTCCTCAGAGTTCTGCAAAGGAACGTCTGTCTCTGAAGCTGAAAGACTCTCAAGCTTGAATTTAAGTAGAGACTAGCATTTCTTCTTTGGAAATTTTCGTAGCCTTATTGGCATCCTCTAATACTCATGAGCCACTTAAGTCCCCATAAGAGGAGACGTTCTAAGCTCTTACTCATGTTATTTGGGAAAATCTGGCTGTGAGTGCAACATAAAAATTAGTATATTGGAAATACCTCATTCCTGGGTGATTATTTTCTTGTTCATTCAGCCTAATATTTCCCATTTAGTAAATTCAGCATCTGTTGAATGGAGTAAATAAACTAAAGCTCCATTTGCCTCTACAGATAAGCCGATTGAAACTTGTAAAGAACATTAATTCTTTACTTACAGTTTGTATTTTTCAGCTATGTGACATGTTGAACATACTTGCAGGTTGATTGCTCAGTTATCTTCTTTTTGTAGGTTTTTATCTCAGGATCTGGAAAGAGCTGTGATACTCTTCTATTTGTGGATTAGCAGAATAGAATAATAGAACAGAATCAATAGACTTCACTAGTAAGATGTCTATTTATCCTCTATATTTGATAATTTTCCATCCAGTGGTTTCTCGTGGTTTCTCTTTGTTGCTGCCAGGGCATGCTTCTTGCTCATCTTCAGCTTGCTGTCCACCAGGGCTCTCAGCTCTTACCCAGCAGAGCTGCTCACCAGGCCAGTCAGTCCCCAGCTGTTACTGCTGTGTGGGATTCCATCCCAGGTGCAGGACCTGATGTTTATCTTCATTAAATCTCATGCAGTTCTTGTTGGCTTAGTCTTCCAGCACGTTGTGGTCTCTCTGTATGGTGGTTCTTCCTTCTGGTGTATCTGGCTTTCCTCCAGTTTGGTGTTATCTATGAACTTGGTTAAACTGCATTTAATTTCATCATCCAGATTATCTATAAAGATACTGAGTATTATAGGACTGCCAATTTGACTTTAAGCCATTAACTGCTGCTCTGAGCTATAGACTGGAAGATTCAGACATCCTTGTCTTCTGATATTGACTGAGCGAGCTAAAGATGAACCTGGTCCAGCACAGAACATTTCTCATTGGATATCAGACAGTTTGAGAACTTCTGACAAAGAGCAAGTGCCTTTCAGCCGAATGTGTCTTACTCGCAGAAGTTTAAGCAGTATCTGGAACATCTTTTGAAATTATAGTAGTTGAGAAGTCCATGATGTAGATCTCCATTCATGCCTTTACTGTACAGTGTGGAAATGAGAAAGCATAATTACTTGCCTGCAGCAGCTTCTCTGAGGTTCCTTTTTGTTGTCAGTCTGTAAGTTCACAACTTATCCTTCTATGCTGCTTCTTCAAATGTGAGTTAAAAAAAGAGATTTTGTAATTAAGAGGAACTGTGAGGGATGAACAGACCCTGCTCTTTCTGTAAGAGGTGCCTATGCAGCCCTGAATTTGAGATGTAAGCGTTTGATGTTAGTTAAAATTTGAAGCTAATAATGTTTGTGTACAGGTACTTGAAGTATAACTGTACAGCTGTACTTTACAGGATACGCTACCTATAAACTTCTTGTCTTAGCAATTATTTGTTTTTTAAAGAATAAGTTCAGCAAATATTGTTTATCTTATTTCATAATAGCCTTCTTCAGAGGCACTGAGCAATTCCGATTCCTGTTAACTCTAGTACCTCTGAAAATGAGACTATCCAGATCTAATACGTTGTCTGAGAATGTTAAGGAATAATAAGCAATCATAAGGCAGCATCTAGTTTTAAATGAAACTTAACGTGTTTCTGTTTTAAAAAGTCTTTTATACATATGAAATAAAAATACAGCTATTGGTGCTCTATAAATGTAACTTTTTTTAATTTTCATGGATCTTTTCAGTATTTTCTTGTGCTGATATATGGACAGTGATTAGATGTTGTGTCTTTTGTTCAGATATTTTATATATTTCTTAAATGCTTAAGAGGAGATTAAGTTTTGGATTCTGTTGCAGCCAAATTTTATTTTAACGTGCACTTCTACTCTGGAAATAGTTCAGTCAGACCATATTTGAAATTAATTGATGGACAGCATATCCCAGCAATCTAGATGGCTGGTACAATTGCTAGGGTTCAGAATGTGTGGAAGATAGCTGAATAAATAAATAATGATGCTGCTGTACTTAGAGCAGCACATGAGCTATCATAATTGACATGGTTTACACAAGTAATCCCCACCACTCTGCAAGTTTGTTCCCTTCTGTCTCAAGACTATTTAGTTTCTAATAGCAGTTGATTCTCATCTGCTTTTCTGACCTTCTGCCAGTTGAAGGCTGTCAGCATTTAAAAGCTAAAGTAGTGTTGTACCAGGTGTCTGTGATTCTGCTGCAGTCTGTGACGTGGGATTGGTGCTAGTATAGTGTTATGGGATGCATAAGTAGAAAGAAGTTATAATTAGAACCAGATATATAAATATATCCTTTAAATATCTAAGTTATTCTACTCAATTGTTATTTTACTGTGGGAAATGATTTTGACTTACATGCATGCTACTCTGTTGTAGTCTTGTGACTTTCAATAAGTGTTTTTCTGTTTATAAGAGGCAATATGCCTTGAGCATCCACAGAATTTAGTGCTAAAATCCAGTCGCTTCCCATTTTTCAAACTAATGGAAAGCTGAGCAGCTGTTGTAAATGGCACTTCTGGAACTCTGAAAATAAACATGTAATTCTTCCTGGACAATTTTATTGTAGGCTGTTATGCATTAAAATGAAAGAAACATCGTTTCATTCTGAGTTTAGGTTAAAACTTCAATTTATTTATTACAATTAAGAATTTAATTGTACACTGGATATTTCATAGAGATAATTCAGACAATAAGGATGGACTCCATAATACAATTTTTTTGGTTGCTATAAAGTGGACACATCGGTTTCCAAGAGGATTGCTTTTTTTTTTTTGCCTGAAAGCAGGACTTGAAAAACCTATGAGCTGGAAGTGGTGAGTTGTTAGCTATTTCAAGTGCAAAAGCTGAGAGTTAAGGATAAGGAGCAAAATCAGCTGTTACTCACTACTGGAAAACACTGATGGAATTTTTAACAGGAGTCAGTACTGTTTGGAGGATCCAAGGTCTTACCAGCATTATGGGAAAAGCTGGAGACAATGTGCTAGCAGATGGTCAAAGAAGACTTGCTTTTTGCAGATGTGCTAAAACATGGTGAAGTTGCATCACGGCTGACTGTGTTCCTGATGCCTTCCCAGGGTAAGGTACTGCTTCTCTATCACTCCTCGAAGGTGGATCGAGGCAGAGAGCCTGTTCTGAGCGTTCTTCAGCTTCTGGGTTTGGATCATTTCTCCTCCAGGGGTAACGCCTGTGTTTACATCTTTGCTCTTCCTTGCAACTTTTGTAACTCAACAGAGACTTGACATTGAATTATTTCAAAACTGCAGATTCAGCAGTGGCAGTGTTAAGTTCTCCACAGACTGAGTTTTGGCGTTAGGAAGCTGCTGTGCCTGGAGGACAGGGTGAAGGGCTGTATAGTTATATCAGCTTGCATTTGTTTCACATTTTGTTCACACTGGAAGAATAGAAACACAAAATATGGAAGTATTTTTCAGTTTTAATTAAAGTTCTAATTGTACAAAATTTATTTTCCTTAGTTCCCATGACTGCTGTTGGACTTTTTCTTGCTTGTCATTGAAATGTAGATAGATCCTCAACTCTAGTTCCCGAGTCCCATTTTCTGAGCAAATTCGGTATCTGAGACTCCCCTGTCTTGATGTGAGCATCACAGAGTGTGTTTGTTCAGCAGTAGCTTTTTGTTATGCTGCTTCTCTCATTTCTAGTTTTTAGAATTTGATTAAAACGTGGATTTGAAGCTAGGTTGCATTAGTAGCTGTGTATACACAGCGTTAGTAGTTTTGTGTATACATGAATGTGCGGGGTAAAAAGTGCGATGATTTGTGCATGCATCCGTCACTAATAGTGTAGTTATTTCCAAAATATTAAATGCTCATACAGAAATTGTCAGTTGAGAACTTTTGTAATACAAAAATACAACACTTTAGTTTTCATATGCATTTAGCTTTCATGTGTGTCCATCTTCAGCAATGTTTAAACAGAAAAAAATTAAGTCTGTTTCTAACCGAGTTTAATCTTGTTAATTCTGAAGAAGTGAAAGTCGGCAACTTAATTTGGAAGGAGAGAAATCTGGCATAGCCAGATGCCTTAGCTAAAATATGCAAAATACTTGAGGAGGGACGTGGAGTAATTCACTTGTCCTTGAGCTACATGTCTAATTTTGTAGACAAATAAAGACTGTAAAGCTGCTTTAAAAAAGCCAACTTAACTTTCCATTACAGAAGGTTTCAATCAAGTTGGGGAAGAGAGTTCTTGACCAGTGGCACTACATGTCTTTCATTATTTAAAAACAAAAAGTAAAAAAAGAAAAATCGTTCAGTAGTAACACTTGAAATCAGGTTGTCTGCTTTATGCCGTTGTGGCATTTGGACAAATTCTGCTTGTCTTTTGGATAAATTGAAAACTCTTTTATTGAGGTAAATTTACAGTTTTAGGAGAATGTAGTAATGTTATAAGGAGACAAATGGAACCTTACGCCCTTCCCATTTTTGAGAAGCTAAATCTATGCTGCCGTTTTTTGGGTTTTTTTCTCCTTAAACTTTGAAGTTAGGAGGAGACTATCCTTTCTTTTCCTGTTCAGAATTTGTGGAGTTTATAAGCTTTAATAGATTTTTGGTGAAATGAGAAATGTTGCCTATTTAAAAAAAATGGAAAAAAAATAATGAAGTTGAACTAATTAGAGATGTAGGAGGAAGTAAGTATTAAATACGTAGGTGAGCATATTTGGCTCAGCAAATCTTCAAGTCCTCCTCCTGGAAACAGAGCAGGAGCCATATGCCAAGCTGTCAGTTGTCCTAAGGATGGAGAGGAGGCTGAAAGAGACCCACAAAGAAATACAAATAAAGGGACAAAAGCATGAGCTAGCCAGAAGTCAGAACTGATCAACGTTAGTGATGCGTTTATTTAGGCTGGGGCTTCTCAGTGATCGTGGGGCCAGATGAGAACAAGAGAGCACTCCAAGTGACGGCTTGCACTGTGGCTGGGCAGGGGATCTGTGTGTCCTGTGTGGTTTGAGTGTTGCTGAAGAGGTTGGATGGAAGCCTGGCTTTCTCGATTGGTGAATATCACGAGCAAACATGCTACCTTTTCTGTAGCTGTTTCTTAAAATTGCAGCAGTTTTATAAAAAAATGCATGTATTTGGGTATTACTTGATGTAAAAAGTATTTAAAGCTTTAGGGTCTTTATTTGCATGCTTTATCTTTACGTTGGAGTTACATTTTTAAAACATATTGTAGCACTTAACTGATGTTGGCTTCTTCAATTGGAAAATAATTATTTTTGTTTCCAGATTTTATTGGTAGGGTGTGTCTAATTTTGAATTAATTGGTAAAACCTGCTGTGCTTTTTTTTTCTTATTTGGACAGAAATTCAGTTCTTGTTAAGAAAAAAATATTTTAAAAGGATTTTCTTGTGTAAACCACTATAAAGTGATTAAAAGTGATAAGCTCTTCAAAAGGCAGTGTCTTCCAGTATTTGAATAGCTTACCTACTAATTGGTTTTTCAACTGTGTGCCTGGCTCACCTGCGACTTTTTGTTCATCAGCATGTTTTGCTACAAGGTAGTGTATTTGGTAGTTTGCTCACTGTTTTTAGACTATTCCCTCATTATGTGTTTTGCTATTTCTTGATGATGTTTTCAGTAACTTGATCTGCTTTTTGAGTTCTAACATAAACTTTTTAGAAAACTTGATATGATACTTTGTGGAAGAATGGTTTGCTTTTATCTGTTTCTGGTATAAAACTTAAAAGTAATTTCTGTAAATTAATTTTGGGGTATTTATCACTGTAAAATTGAAAAATTAAATGAGGTTATCTCGTTGCATTTGTCCTTTATAATGACGTTTGTACCTTTACCTTTGAATGTTTTGATTTCTAGGTATCAATCTATGGAACAGTAACTTGCTAGTATGAAGACAGAAAGGAATTCATTAATAGGTTGTTGTTTTACATTTAAGATTTTTTTTTTCATGCAAACTGTGTAAACGGAAGAATAATCTGAATGTGTCTCAGATACGCAGCGTTAACTTCCCACTTGTTTTCAGTCGTGATTAGTTTGATGCTTATGTAGAAGAGCTGGTAAGCCTTTATAGAGGATTTCATTAGTAATAAAGAGGAAAACTTTCACCTTTAACAAGATTTTGTCTTCTGTACAGCTTGCCCAATTTAGGCAGCGGAAGGCACAAACTGACAGTCAGAATGGATCAAAGAAGCAGAAAAAGAAGAAGAAAACAGCAAATGTCAAAGATGAAGAATCAATACAAGGTGGGATTGATACTGATCAATCTCGAGGTGATGAAATGTCCTTGTGCAGCAGCTGGAGGGGAGCAGGCGCTACTGCTGACTTTGCTATTATCAGGACTTTGCATAGTGGAGAAATTATCGAACACAACCAGACTTACACCATTGAGGTAGGTTCATTTCAGGTGACCAGTTAATTGTGGGGAGGGGCAAAATAGTCCATTAATTCTGAGAGTGGGAATAAAGGAGTTATATGAGACTTTTGCTATGATTTTCTTGCCTTCTCAGTCTGACCTTAGTATGTCCAGAGACAGCACTTTATACCTGCCTGCCAGTATCATGTTTTCTGTGGTAGTCAGCGTCCCATAGTTTATGGGAAGTTTGTTGGTACTGCTCTACTCCCTTAGCGGACAATAATTGGTTTTGTTTTATTGCTTAATTTTGTGCATTTTGTTTTATTAAAAGTTTACAAATTGAAGTGGATTTTTGATCATTGCAACTATGGCTACAGCAAAATGCAAAACTGAACATCTTTCTTGTATCCATAATGTAATTTGAGCCTTTCTGGTTAAGGAGGAGGAGGTACTTTGAACTGGATGACTTAGGAGACTGATAAACAGATACTCTACTTTTACTACCTAATGATATATAATCCTGGTTGCTAGTGGCTGAAGGTACATGCTCCAGGGAAGTTGTAAGATGCCCCGTGTAGTACACACTGGCAGCCCGGTTCAGTTCTCAGTGGACAAGAATTCACCTAATGTAGTCTGGTGTTCCGGATACAAGGAAAAGGAGATGTTGATGTTATTTACAGAATAGTGTATTCCATTCATGAAAGCAGTGCCTCTAAAAGCACAAGTGGTATTCTGGACAAGCATTTCAACACAGATTCTCAGCTCTGTGCATGTGAACGCGGTCTTTTCTGAGAGATGTAGCACAGATGAATGCTCTGCATTTTGACTTGTCAGTCCTGTGCTAGAATAGACTGCTTGTAACTATTTTGGATCCATTATCTCATTTCCAACAACTGAGAAGTATAGAGAAATGAAACTTTTAAAAACTTCCTGCATTTATGATTTGTGTTTAAAAAAAAAAAAAAAAAAAAAAGAAATTGCCCTGGTGGAGGGGCAGACAGACTAAATCATACATGCAGATAAAAACTTGTAAAGTAATTGATCCATTTATTTTACTATTTTAAGCCTACAGTATATCAGTACACTAGATATTTTGATCTTTATAGATACATGCCCTTAATATGTAGATTTTCATGCTTACAAAGTTTATGTTAGGGCTTCAAAACTGTAGTAACTAAATAAAACTGTCTGTTCAACTCATGGCTTTTCCTGGAGGAGGTAATAAAAGGTTTAAAGAGTATTTAATGCTAAAATGACTCTTTTCATAGGTGATGATGCCCTGTAGGAGAAGAGAAAGGTGTACTTTATGAAATGCAGCAGACTGTCTACAGCTAAGGAGAGAGGACTGCTAGGGCACAGAGCTCTTTAGAGGGAATTGCTTAAACTGTTATTTTAGAAATATTATAGTCTACATAAATACGATAACTGTATGAAGAAACTTTCTTAACCAAATATATTTTGAAGTACATCATGATTGCATGTTACAGATGAACTCTGCTGATGTACATGCTCTCAGTCAGGATAAATGTCTCTGCTACAATTGGAGAAACGGGGTAAAGTACAGAATCATAGAATAATTTAGGTTGGAAGGGACCTTCGAGGTCATGTAGTCCAATCCTGTGCTCAAAGCAGGTCGAATTAGATCAGGTTGGTTCTAGTAGCCTACGTTGGCCTCTGACTGCTAACAGTACAAGACAAAGATGATTTTAAAAAGTGAAAAAAAATCCACACTGCAGTTGCTAAAGATTACACACGCAGATATATTCTTAAGACTGGGCATGATTTTTCTGAGATCTACCTTATTCCCAAAGCAATTTACCTTACTTTCAAATAAATAAATATAGAGATGCATGGGCATTTTGGTTTGTTGGTTTGGTTTGTTTGTTTGCTATTTTTTTAAACGTAGCTTTAAAAGAATAAGGTGGTGATTAGTGTTTACTTGTAATTTGACTCCACTGAATTACTCATGTCTTGGTGACTTGTAAAGCAGTGTTCACTTCCACCAAAAAAAGCTGTTCTCAATTGGGAGAGCTTTTTTTTTTTTTTTACATGCTATCTGTGGCCTGCTTATTCATGTTAAATTGGTGTTTTGGAATTGGAAGATGATTTCAAAAGTCTCTATCTGTGCAGTATTAATAGAAGAGGAAAAATTCTGAAATGGTTTCAAGGAATCTCATAACTTACTGGTTTTAGTCTTATAAGTGTGATGATTCGGACAGAAAGCCTGTCTTACAGTAATTGGATTAGAGCTTGCTCAGTTGAACTGGCAGCCAATGTAATAGGCAGTTTCAGGCTAATCTCTGCAGTGGAGGATTACAGACAGCTTCTTTGAGCTGTTTGCTTTTTCACCCAATATCAAATCTTTATGAGTTGCTGTGTCAGGAGAGTAAGGCAAGATTACTGGAGGCACTATGCAGGATTATTTTCTAGCTAAATTTTGATTGCACTTACTTATTTCATCTTTTACTGGAATTCATATTTAGAATTGTTCTTCCTGTGCCACAGAACATCTGACTGTACTGCCTATCTGTCTAAAAATCCTGACTGGCCTCTTTTGTGGTAGTTTTGTGGATAGAAGTTGGTCTTCCTGCAATTTTTTTAGTATGATTTTTTTAGTCCCCAGTGGAATTAGCATGCCCAAATAAGAACAACAGAGAGTTCTCTTACTTGAATATGAACAACAGAAAGTGAAAAAGAGGTGCTCCTCTGGGAGCTGATTTCCCATCTGATGTTAGAGGAGTTACTTTTCAGAGAGGGCAAAATTCTATTTGGAGAATTCAAAGTTATTTTTTGCAGTTATCACTTCCCTTTTTTTCCCCTCTGTCTTCCTAAGGGTGGGTTCCTCCATCCCCTTGTAATACCTCAAGTTACAGAAACTAATTGGAAGAACTGTCATTGTTTTGTACTGTCCTTACCCATTCCATTTTACCTTCTATCTGAACTTACTTGCAGCTTCTATAAGGTGCAAAATCCTCAGCCAGAGGAACAGTTTTTGTTTACAAGATTTATTAGCAAAATGCCAGGTGGTATTTCTTGGTTAAAGTCTCAGGGTCTTGTTTCACATTAAATGATCTCACATTAAATTGACTTGGTCTCACAAAGAGGATAATACCTTGAGGATCTAGTTGCCTTTTTGTCTTTATTCTGTTGCACCCTGATAACTTTTGGTCTTGACACCCATAGTCTCTTTTTCCATACAAAAGTAAAAAAAAAAAAAAAAATCTAGAAGACAGCCCAGGAAATAAATTTGATCAATGAAACTCTTGCTTTTAGGATTGCTTCTTTTTGTGACTTCCTGCAATTAAGAATGGAAGAAAGCAAAAGCCACTTGCAGAGTAAATAATTGCTGAGGTCACCTTCTCTGAGAAGTCTTGAAATGATGCATAGGGGCAGACTGCTTTGCAAGAATGTATTAATGCCAGGAAAGCAAAAGAAATTAACTTGTGGCGCAGTAAAATTGTCCTTGAGTCACCTGAGTAGTAAAAGCTATTATACAAAGCTTCTTAGAAAAGAAAAGTTCAAAGTTCTGTGATGAAGAATACCTGCTAATTGATTAAGGTTGGATTAGTAACTCGTCTTTTGTTTTTCACAGGACAAATCCGTTTGGTAATAGTTTTAGAATGGCTTAACTGTTTACTCAAGTAGGTGATAAAGTTTATGGCTCCATGTTCATTGTTCATTTCTATAACTTACTCCAGTTGTTAGTACTTGAGACTAACAACAGGAACAGAAACTGAATACGAAGGAGACACTGGGTAGGATTCTTGAGAAGAACTAAGGAAGGACAGTTACAAAAATATGGAGACATGAGCAGTATGGAGACACAGAGAGGACGCTTCAGTGAGAAAAGGCGTAGGTGGCGAGTGTGGGTAAGGCATTCCTATGCGAGAAGCATGAAAGCAAAGAGCAACCAAAGGCTTTGACTAGAGAAGAGATATTCTGGGATGAAGATGGAAGATTTGAAAAAGCATGAAAGCAAAGAGCAACCAAAGGCTTTGACTAGAGAAGAGATATTCTGGGATGAAGATGGAAGATTTGAAAAAAGGGGTGGATAAACAAAACGTAGTAAAAATTAGCCCAGTCACTGCAGATAATCTAGTATCCCTTCAAAAATGCTTTGAAATTGGAGAATGAAGATAAACAAATGTTTGGAAGTGGTCTGTTCAATAGTAAAGACAGTGCCACGAGAGAAGATAATAGATTCTCAGCAGAATGTGGTTCTGACTGCAGCCAGGCATCTTTCCATTCATCGTCTGGCCAAAATATTGCCAGGGTATCCTGCCAGTTTTCTTTGATGCATGAGACAGCCTCTGGTATGATGTCTTAATTTCTCTTTGTAAATATACTGATATATAATAGGTTTACTGACATGGAAATTACCTGTATGGAAGAGTGGTTTTAGCAGATTTACAGAGTATTTCATTGTAGATTAAACATTTATAGGGCTGTATTACTAAAGAACAAGAACCTAATTAAATGCTTAGGTTATCTCTCTGTTGATGATGTTTTCTGATACAGGAAATGTATACACTGAGGAGTGGGGTACCTGGCTGCAGTTTATATTCAAATTTGGCAGTGATTTATCTCCACTAAAATGTACTGTATTTAAATCTGATTGTAGGCAACTGGCTTGGGTTATAAATTACCAGGGAATACATTCCTTTGAATTGAATGGGTTTTGGATTAGGAACTAAGGCTGGCATGATGAGGCAATATGTAAGAATAGCACTTCATATTCAGAATGTTCTACAAATATTAAAGACCCATAACGTTTAGCATAGTCTAAAGAGGGGTTTCATGACTGGGATTTTTGGTTTACATTCTCTTTGCCTCCCTTCCTAGTTGTGATCCTCCTAATTAGTCTTACTCAGGTTGTGATCGTCTATGGATCACTAGTGACCCATGTGAAACTGGCTAAGCTAAAATAAAGTTGTTTTCACTTCTACTGCTGGCTAATACACGTTCAAGAATGATTCCAGAATTTTGTAATTACATTTTGGTAACGGTTTACACTGAGGTCATAAAAAAGTCAGTAATTTACTTCAGGTAGAATTCTGTTCCATTAATTCTGTATCCTTTAAACACTTCCACACATTGCAACTGGAGTAGTTTAGTACTGGATGTCTCTTCTTGCAAAGCGTTTTATTGGCACCGTGAAAGTTTTCTAAAGAAACATACAAATCACTTTTTGGTTCTCTTGGCCAATTTGGTATATAAGTTGTTTTGTGAATCCTGTGATAAAGTTGGGAGTCCAGTGCCAAAGAGTGTGACTTCGAAGCAATGCTTAACAGCGTACAGAAACAAGCCACTCTGAAATGGACCTCCTGCCTTCTTTTTTGTATCATGTTGCAGTATTTCCTCTGAAGAATGCATACAAGTGAAAGTGATTTGATTTTTCTGAATATTTAGGTGTTGTTACTATTAAAGGTACTACCTGCAGAGCTGATGGAGATAGTTGCCTGTAAAGAGTCTTTGAGATGCCTGTTCAGTGTATCCTATCAACCATGTTGGCAGTGAAGAAAACATTAAATAAAGAATTAAAACATCTTGCCAGATGATAATAGCTGTTTGTAGCAAGATGATGTTGTGGAACGTAGGTGGTAGAATATGTGCAAACTAACAGCCTGAAGTCAGGGTGTAGCAGAAATCTATTTCAAATTCCATAAAGTATTGAGAGACCTGATGAATCGCTTTGGCATTATCCTGTCAAAAGATACTGTATCGCTATCAGTATGTGTATATATGAATTTTTTGAAGTATTTCCTTTTAAACTGGACCCCTGTGGTTCAGGCAGATTAGTTGTGTAAAACCTAATCACTTCTGTTGACTGAAGAAGAATTGAAGCATACAGAATGGATGGCTTAATAATGGAAGGAGCTGGATTTTGAAATAAAGTTGGTAAGGTCTTAGGATCAGAATGTAGCTGCTTGGAGTGCAAGATGAATGCCCAGAAAATGTTGACTACTTGTGCTGTTATTGATTCTGGCAGCAAAAGAATAGCATTAAGTCTTACAGTGCTGGAGTCTAATGAGTGAGCTCATAGGATTGAACTCTTTTTAACTGATTTTTAGCGGGGTTTGGATGAATCTCTCAGCAAAGACGACAGATCCATTTAACTTGAGTTCATTAAGCCATGTTTCTGTACTTATCTTCAATAAATTCGTTTGCAAAAAGAAGGCTATCTAGATGCAGGATCGAAAGAGATACTTTAGAAAGATCGTTTATGCTGCTAGCAGATACTGCACACCTGAACTGATGGAGCACTATATGGGTCTTGATTATTTTTTTTAAATTTAGGTGTGGGGTTGTTTTTTTTTACTTTAGATTGGTATTCAGAAAGGACCAGCAATATATTCATTTTTTAAAACTCTCGTATCAGGCCAAATTACCATAAAAAATTAGATAATTATTTTCAGTAATCACCTTCCTTTGAGAATTCATATTTTCTCACTCTAGCCTAAGCTTCAATCTACAAGTTCTTTGCCTTTTACTGTGATTTTCTACTAGGTTTGAGCTTATCCCAGGATCTAAACATTCATTTATCATCTTTCTTATAAACAAGAGGCTATTTGTATAATTCAACAGCATTACAAGGAAAAACTATGTAAGAAATCAAACTACTTGGTTGTGTTTTTTATGTTGGAGAAGTGCCTGTATTTCATGCACTATATAAAGAACTTCAACAGTCCTTAGATCTAATTAAATATGTAAATTTCTGGGAATACTTCTGAGCTTCTATAGGAATACTTCTAATCTTTCTTTGTGAAGTCTTCTGAATTTGAACAAGCCATGAAAAATTGTAGGGCGATATGGCCATACATTTCTGATCTGTGTTATGAAAATAAATAACGATGTGGTTTTCCCTGATTTTGTTCCTTCCGGAGGACTTTATCCTGGACCAAGGACATAAACTACAAACAATATGTAAAATTTGTGTGTGTCTATATGCATACATATACAAATACAGATATAAGTATATATAATATGAGTAAACATATGTATTTATTTTAAAAATTAAATACTGTTAAGTACTAATTGTGTATTCCACAGCAGAAACACTTTTGTCACCCTATAGTTTTAAAACCTAATTTTGTTTCAGTCTGTGGCTTATTTTTAAGGTAGATCTTTTTAATTTTTAAAATTGTATGTACTGTATGAATTTTAGCTTCCACAGTTGGATTTTAAGTTAGTTTTGTGCACTCTGTATGTAAAATAGTAGCCTTTTTTTACGTTAATTACACTGTGGGGCTACATATTGGATTAAAAATATGTAGAATTGATGATGTTGGAATTGTAAAAGCTGCAAAGCTCCAGTAGACCCATCAGATTTCGTGTTTAAAAAAAAAAAAAAACCAAACAAAAAACCACAAAACCTCAATTGACAGTTCCAAATTTTACTTATGTCTACTGATGCAAAACTGACTATGTTGCTTTGACAATAAGCCTGACAGAATTAAATGTAGAATGGAGACTGATTTAATGTGAGCCTGACTAATGAGTTAAGTGAATTTTGAAAAAGCCCTATTATGTACCCTTCATTTTTTGGTAAAGTAGTTTTAACTCAAAATTACGTTTTTTGAGTGCAAAAGGGCACTTACTTATTCCTCAATAGCGCACCTTAAATAGATAATTTGAATATTTTGTATATTTTCCTACTAACCTCTTGTTTCTCAAACCTGATACATTGTGTGTAGTTCATCAAGATACTCTGTGTTTAATTCTAGCATCTTCCATGGCACATTTTTGCTCGGTTTGTTAAGGCTTTGTTCCTTTAATTGCTCTAATTCATTAGATCACAAGATTTGAGTCTTTGTCCTTGTTCTTCCTGATCACTTTTACCTTTCCTTCATTTCCGTGGAAGCTGAAGGAGAATATGAGTGTTTGTTTTAAAATTTTAGTCAACATCAGAAGCCTTGCATGTATGAAAATGGCGTTCTATATGTGATTATGTTCTTAAGCTAGTGAAGTTCCTAGTTAGGTAAAATTGATCTGTCAGAGAAAAGTCCTTTTCTTGGTACTCTTTATTACTTAAAATACAAACAAACAAACAAAAAAACAAACAAACAAAAAAAGCCCAACAAAACATTGTTACATTTCCAAAATAATATTTTATACCTGTAGGTTGTATTTTCATTAGAAGACTTTGTCATGTAATTATAAGGTTTCCATGATCATGGTTGAACAACAAAGTAACTTCTTTTTTAAAGCTGGGATTTCAAGAAAGTGAAGGTGGCTTTCTCTCTCTATATATATATTCTAATCAAATTTATGTATACCTTAACATTTTCAAATACTGTCTACATTCTCAGAAACAGATGGAAAATGTCTTGTTTAATCTTTTTAGAGTGCCATTGTTGTAAATATTTTAATATTTTATTTTAGCCGGAAAGTGAAATTTCCACCACAGTAGAAGATTACAGTTCTGAGGTAAGACTTAAGTAATGCTTTTCCTAACTTTTCTTTCAACTTTTTCTTTCTCATGTTTACTGCAATGCTCTGCGTTGTTTTTCAAAAAGAGAAGGAAAGAAAGAACAGACGTGGTATTATAGACAGAGCTGTTGCATGTCATTACGGGTACAATGAATGTACCTTTAAAGCAAGCATTATGTCAACTATATAATGGGATGGCTACTATAATCAATAATGCAGTAGATACATGAACTGTTGTAACAGTGTCACTGTTACGGTTGTATTAATGCTTTGTGTTGCCATTGGAGTTGTGGCTGTGCATAATTTCTACTAATTTTCTGTGGGAAACTATTTAACAAGTTGATTACGTTTTAACGAGTTCCAAAGCATCCATTGCTCAGCGACTGGCCAGGCGTCAGTCTGCTGGTGGAAGGTGGTGAGTGATTGCCTTTGCATTGCTTATTGTTTGGGGGTTTTGTTTTGTTTTCTTTCACTTATTAAGCTGTCTTTGTCTCAGCCCGTGAAATTTTCTTGCTTTTGCCCTTTTGTTTCTCTCCTCCATCTGCCTGCTAGTGGGGGAGTGCGTGAGTGACTGTGGGGGAGGTTTAGCTGCTGACTGGGGTCAGCCTGGTCACACACTGGTGTCTGCTACTCTACATCTACATGGAATATCTGACTACAGTAGATACTGTTTCTAGCGGGAAAAAGAAGAGATAAATTCATGTCTCAATCGCTTTTCTGACAATCTGGGTTTTGTTTTGCAGATCTCTGTGCTAAACAGTTCTGCAAAATGTATCCCAGAATCTCAAGTTTGGCAACAAATAAGAGGGGATGAAGTAATCAAACTAGTCCCATTGCTGAAGTAAATTTGGTGTGGAATACTTTGTTCCTCTCTTGATTCAGCCTTTTCTAAGAGGTGACTACACCTTAGAATAACTATGTGTTTCATACTAGTATTATAGCTGGTTATTGTGAAGCCTAAGGGAATACACACACCAGACAATGTGTCCCTGACCTGTCGCACTGCATGGTGCAGAAGTAAAATTATGACCACAATGGGCAGTCTAGACATGCCCTGAAAACTGAAATGACTTTGCCAACTTAAATGCTCAGTCTTCATTTGCTCCTTCTCCCACCCTATTCTTTTGACCAACTCTGTGTCTGTTTTCTGTCCCCTAAAATTTGTAAATTCTTACTTCTCTGTCAGTCTTTTCACCTTCCCTTCCCCATCCTCTTTTTCCCCTTGCTTGATTTTTCGTCTCAGTCTTATAGGCTTTTCAGCCTGTTCCTATCATTCCTTTTCCTTCCTCAGTCATTCCGAAGCCCAGTTTCTTTCCCAGCATTTCCAACTTTATCCAAGGATTGGTTTTCCTTCTTTTAGTATTTTTTTTTCTCCCTCTCCCTTGAAAACCTCTTGTCCCATATTCCCTCTCCCTACGTTGAGGTCCTCCTAATGTTCAGTTTAACCTGTCCTAGATTAAAGCAGTAGTTTTTCTTTCCAACCTCTCATCAAATCCCAGTTACAGTTTCTTCCATAGATTTGGTCTCAGCCTTTTTAGTTGAATTCTTTTCCTGTCCCTCTCTTCCCCAGTCTGACTCTTTCTCTCCCATCCTTGTTTATAAGCACTTTCTTCTGGTGTGTTGGGAGAAGGCACTTGGGAGTATAGGGAAACTGTTCCCTCACCTTCATTATTGGCTACTTTCAAATACAGGATACTGAACCATGTGGCCCCTTGGTCTGTTCAGTTGTGATCATTCTTATGGCATGTTTTTTGTGATGCAAACTTTTAAAAAAAAAAAAAAGGCTGAGACTGGAATTGGTCTCTCACTTTTGGAATTGAAGACTCCAGCCCAGCTGCTGGGGAGTGCTGTAAATGGAAGAAAGAAAAAATGATTTTTATGGAGGGATAGGTGCAAGGGGTTGAAGCAAACTCTACCTGGGGAAAAAAAAATCAGATTAAAGATTTAGTATTTTTCATAGATAAAATGTTTATTTTGTCCAAGGAATTAAAGTAGTAAAGAACAAAAAGAATTTGAGGTTGCTTTATGTATGGTAAGGTGATAGGGCAGTATGTGCACACAGTTTGCCATTAACAGCATAGCAAATACACTTCTGAACAACTGCTGTGACCTTACTGCACCTTTTTAGAATATACATCGCCATAGTATTTGATTACTATCCATGGAATATGAGTATGTGAAGAATGAACCCTTAAAAAGTTGACCGTTGCATTGATGTTCATGTATTTTTACAAGTGAGAGGTATTGCATATATAATGAAATATGACTAAGAAATTTTGATCACTTCTGAGGCTGTAGGAAGCAATGTTGGAGACTGATTGCAAAAGCTCTAGAAAACACAACTTTGCACAAGGAGACAATACAGAAAAGATCTGGCATAAGGCCTCGTGATAATTGTGGCTGCGTTCTGATTTTTAGTGTTTTGTTAGTTCAATGCAAGGCTCTCATTGTAAAATGAATTTTCACATCTGAACACTTTACTCTTCATTCTTCAAAGGTTTCTGTAGGTGCCTACAGACTATATTAGGGAGCAATATTTCAGATACTAAAGAGAATAGAGTTATAGCCAGGCTGCCTCCTGAATGTGCCTTTTAAAAAATAGCATATTTCCTCGAAATTGCAAAAATGCAATGATAGATGCACTTCTAGGCACTTCTTATTCTCATTCCTGCAAAAGTGAACTCTCCGCAAGAGTTATTTTCTAAGACATAAGTAGGCAACACAAAACTTGTGAATAGCAACATGATACTGGATCTGGTGAAGGACAAACTCAAGTGGTGGGAGCTGCTATTTTAGTATTTTTAATTCTAGTTCATTACAATTGATTGGTATGTGCAGTGACGAAACAACATGTTTAGGAATGTGTATATTTTAGGAACTGAATTTTCAATATGTTTCGTGTCAGCTGTAATGTTGCTTTTATTATTAAAAGTTCTACTTACATTCATGGCCACCCTGTAAATAAAGCGATCTGAAGCCTTTTCAGTTGAAGATGAGAATGAGTTAAATTTTCTCTATAACAGTGTAATTATGAAGTTGTATGAAATCTTGAGCTCACCTTTTTTTCAGGTATATGACCTCCTTTCCAGAATGGTAAGAAACCATACCTAGAAACGTAGGCCTGTTGATCCATCTTTCCCCTCGTTGTTTACAACATCCATATTGTTTTTAGGGGTTTTTGTCAGAAATTATGTTGAAATAAAGGCTATCATGCTTCAAAATGAAATAGGTCGTACATCATTTGTTATCGTTGGTAAAATAAGTCAGATGTTTTTAATTCTTCAGCCCCTTGTCTTGAGGAATTGGGTAAAACTCAGTGATAAGTATTTCCCTCTTTGAGACTTACCAGACACACAATTATAAGCCCGTACAGTTGTCTAAGCAAAGTTGAAGGAACCAGTGAATGTTTATATAAGAATTCTTGTCTTGAAGGAATTTTATTGTCAGCACACTCTAGTTCATTTTTGTTCTGCCACCTCTCTAAAAACCTACACTATCAAAGGTAGTAGCCAAACGGAAGGCTGATAAATCCTTCCCACCTTGCCTTTTGTAACATATTATTCAGTTTGAGTAAGAATGAGACCTAACCGCATAGTCTTAAATAGCTAATCACCATTAGAATTTAATTTAAGTTTATGGTCTGAACTCAGAAATAAGGGAAGTTAAACTTTTTCCAACAGTTAGAATTTTTTTATTTTTTTTTAACTGTGTAAGGTAAAGTTGCCCTGCTTTTTTTTCTATATGCCTCAGTTTTATGGTGTAACTGAAAGAATGTTCCACCTGATTATTTTTTTTCTCTTATTGACTCTCTTCCCAACTTGCAAAGTGTACCTCTGAAAAGATGGTTAATATCAAGTCTACAAAGTTGGTGTTTTTTTTAAAACGTTAGTGAAATTTTATACCTCAACTAGTACATAAAGAAACCTTGTTGTGTGCAATTAATATATAGAAAAATATATGAAGCCATCATATTTTAAAAAGATAACAATTGTTATCCTTCAGAAGTTATTAACCTTACTTATGTTATATGATTGTAATTATTTTCATCACAAACTGAAAATGTTTTTGTTTATGGAGTCTAAAAAAAACCTCGCAACTGAAATTCATTTTCCCAAGTTGCCCTAATTTCTAATTTTAGCTAAGTTTCATATAATCAGTTGTGACATAACTAGAAAATTGAGGAGAAGCTAAGAACATTGACAAGCAGTGTTGGACGTCTAAGTATTAATTTTTGTGAAGGAATCAGATGTCCAAAATGTAAAAGAAAAGGGTGGGGTAGGGGGAGAGAATGAAAACATGAGGTGAAATTGTTAATCCATTCCAGATACTTCTCTAAGTTTCTACTACCAAATCAAAGCATGTTTTTAATCACAAGTCTGCTTGCCAGTCTCTAACAGGTTATATTATTTTCATGTATTAAGGTATTTTCTACAATTTTCAGTGATTAAACAGTATGTATTGGTTTATGCTGAGCACAAGTTTGCTGTTTATAAAGGGAAATCTCTGTATTATTTGCATTAATGTTATCGTAGTTACAAATTATATATTATTATTGTAGTTTCTGAGGTACAATTTCAGGTCTTCCAAGGTCTAAGAAACATTAAGAGGGGTACAGTGATTTCATAAATTTAATCCTGACCTCTGGTGGCAGTTGTCGTGAATCACTGCCTTAATTCAGTGGTGGAAGTTGGTTTTCATTGTGTTTCTCTGGAAGAAGATTCCTTTCATTTTTCTTAAGCACATGTATTTACTGATGAAATGTATATTATATCTTCATTTTTAGCCAATAGACTAAAAATTATATTTTACTTTATATTAGTAAATGCTATTTCTGTGGAGTATTTTGAAAATGCAAGCAAGGAAGAAAAATCAGACAGAATGTCCTTTTAGGCACTTTCATAACCTTCACTTTTTTTCCTGTCTTTTGTTCACCAAAGCAGTTGCTTCTGAGTAGCTAATGTGTTATAAAATTTAATTTTTTCTTACTTCATAGTTATTTGTTTATGCAGTTACATCTGGAGCTCTTGTTACTCCTTCCTTCTGTTATCTTAAAATGCTATGCGGTTTGATTGTTTCTTTAAATATTTAATTGTTTGCTGGGAGATGTAACTAAGTAATAAGGCTTTAAGGCATAAGGAAATTTCAGCATTAAAGGTGAACTGCAAAGCTTTAAGAGAAGAAATTACGAGAATCTACATCAATAGTATTTATGAGCTTGCAGTAGATCTCTGAACGGGGAAACCACTGTGGCCATGAGGCGAAAATACAGAAGTCCAGTAGGCCTTGCACGGACATCTTCTAACACTGAAGTTGGTATCTGGGCTACAGTCTTCATGTATTGCAGATGAGTGAAATTAACATATTTTGAAGCTAATAACTCAGCCCCAACTGTCCCTCTGCTCTGACACAGCAGAATCTCTGTCACACCAGAGGCTGCCAGGCTGCTCGCACAGCTCCCATTAGCACAGCGCCCTAATCTTCTAATCCCTAGATTACAGAGCAGTCTGGTGTCTTGTCATGTTTCAACTTGCACTTTATCAGAAAGCATAAGGCGTTTGTAAGGAGAAGGCATCAGATGAGGAAGAGCAGGGACTACTACCATGTTGTAGTGGTTCACCTCTGTGAGGTCTAAGAGCTAGGCCGAGGTGAAGAGCTAGGTGAGATATGGCAGGATTTCCCAAGTTCCAGACGCTTGCTTTGAATGTGTATAGCAAAACCTCCTTTATAAGTAAAAGGTCTTTTGTAGAAATTTCAGCTGCTAAGGAGTCTGGAACATCTAATGAGATAAGGCTTTTGTGTCTTTTCTAATAGCTCTTGTTATAAAGCATCTAAACGTCTTTGATTGTGGCATGCAGAAGTCATTCACAGGAAGAGAAGCATGTCCACTGTGCTGGATTACAGGAATAATACACTACATTTTTATCAATTAAGCCTAAATAAAATGAGAGATTAAAAAGGAAAAGAAGTATTTTATAATAGAGTTTCTATTAAACTACTAGTGTTATTAATCTGGGACACGCACCAAAATGTGAATAAAGCTGTTGGTGCCAGGCGCTGTGTAGACACTTGTACGTTTGAGTATAGAGCGAACATCTGGCAGCACACAAGCGATGTGCAGTGCCTCGATTAATTGCCTGGACTGCTGTTTGCTGCAGTTTTCCTTATTCTTTCTAGAATAAGGGAGTAATCTCTCTGTGGTGTCTTCCTTTTTACTGAGGAAGTCAGGAATTGAAAGGAGCTGTGTCAACTCTGCGAATTCTTATCTAATGCCTGTATATCCATTCTCTTAATACAAGCTCCATGACTATATTGATCCCATTTGTAACGGTGTACTTCTATGTCGAGTAACATTGATTTCCTCGGGCATGATAGTCCTTTGCAGATAAGCCCTGATCTAGACTATGCCAGATGCCTGAGCAGTATAGCTTCTTTTTTTGATGTAAACATAGTATTTGGGTCTGAAGTGTCATGATGCCTTTACATCTTGAGTTCCATTATTTTTGTTTCAGACTCCGATGTAATAAACAGCTCGGAGGGGAAATACAGCTGTTCTTGCTTTCTCCTTTTAAGACATTGGAACATTGATCTGCTGTTTTAAAAGCCTGTCTGTCCGTTATAGTTACTCACAAGTACAGAGCATCTTCTTTTTATTTGGATTATTATTTTTTTTTTGTAACCTGTAGCTGCTGCTTTGGTTTGTGCCTGCCTTTTGGAGATTTGTCATTATTGGTTTGCGCAGTCTGTAGAACCAAAATTCTCATAGAAGCTGAAAGGGGTTGCAGTGTTAGGTGAGTGAAAGAGCATTTTTTTCAAATGTCTTATGTTAAATGTATAATTTTGGGTCTTTTTTAATGTTAAGAAATTCCTTCAAATTTAGGATGAGAGTTACTGCCTTTCATCCACTATGAAGAGATTAGTGACTTTCAGAAATAGTAGATCTTGGGGTGTATAGATAAGTTTTAGAAAGCAAAACTATGTTTGGTAATATATAGGAATGTTAAATATATAATTTAAAATGCAACCATACTGCATTATTTAAAGTGTAAAGCTTTGCATTGACTTTTAGATCTGAATTCCTTTGTTTTCTCTAGATATTTAAATTCATAATATGGTTTGTGTTTTAAGACCGTAGTATCTATTTCAGCTGTTTTGGGTGTTTTATCTGTTACCTGTACTTACTGCGATGCAATTTACTATACAAAAAGCTATTTTGTATTTCAAATGAAATAATTTTTTATAGCATAAAAATTCCCCTGGGTCTGCAGGAACTGTCACATATGATTCAAATGAAAATAGAAATCGAGCTTTATTTCAAATAATAATGTATATAGAAATTGTCTTTATACAGGTAAATGGTTGCAGTTTTGTGACAAGAACAGCTATACCTGCAGTCTTAATCAGGGTACAGTATTGCAGATTGAATTGTAATACTAATGGTGAATACTAAAAGCCTCGAACGGTTTGTTTTGAACAAAAACTGTTGCTGCTGACTAATACTTTATTTTGCATGCTGTCCTCTGCATTGTTTGTTACATATTAATATGGTGTATCATTAAACTTGAAATGCAAAACAATTTGCTACTTCTATTATGGCTAAGATTATAAAGCAGAACTTGCAGAAATGCTTTATGTCAGTGCTTTTGAGGTGTGAATTGTACTAACAAAGATGGTTACCATGGCAATAATATTTTCAATGCTGTATTGTATGTTAATGTACTAAAGTGGCGTTTGATACAGAATTTGATATTTGAGTTTACTTACTGTGATAAAGCATAAAAAACCGGCATGTTAAGGACCTTGGATTGATTTAGGAAGAAGAATTTGGAGTTGGAGAGATTTGCTCTGAGCATGGAATGCAGCACTCTCACACGCAGCTAGAGGTGATGGAGAATGAATTGGCTGGGAAACAGCAAGAGATTGAAGAGCTAAACAGAGAGCTAGAAGAAATGAGGGCAGCATATGGTACAGAAGGATTGCAACAGGTATAATTACCTTATGTTGCTTTCTACTTGCTACTTGGTTACATGCGAAAATGCAGAGCGTCACCTGAAAGAGTTCACACCTAATGGCAGGTGTTCAGAGTGCAATCAGTGTGTGTTATAGAATTGCACGTAATTTCTTTCAATCACATACCATGCGCTCTGTTTCTTTGAATGGCATTTCCATTGTGTGTGTGTTTTCTCTGTATTTTGCGACTAAAATTCCAGTCTTCTTCACAGTGGCTTTCTACAGATCAGGGATAGAAAAACGATTTTCTTCAAGAAAAGCCCTAATTCTTCTCTAGTTGTGCAAATATTGCATTTCTTGAATACCTTCCTGTTCCTCCAAGATGAAAAAACCTCAGGTTTTATTTCCTAAGGAATGATTTAACTGACTTGATCCTTGAACCAAAAAAGTATTTGTATGTCAGACTTAACAGTCTGGAACACAAGGCAACTGTTGCAGAATGTTTTAACAAACACCTAGTAATTTGGGATTACAGGGAATTAGTTATTACTTCAGAAATACCACTGGAATTTAAAGTTAGATTTTAAAGTAAAGACTATGAAAATACTTATCCTTCCAGTTTAAACAAGTGCTGCTAGGCACTGAAGTCAGTGCTTTGTCATGCTTCATGTCTTACTTCTCTCTTTCTCTTTTAATTTGGATTCAGGTCACATCCTTGTGTTTTTCTGTTTTTTACAAACTACTACAGAATACCAAAATTGTTCTAGTATTCAGTGATTTTCACCTTCATTATTATTGCACAATTATAATTTTTTTCTGCTTTCATTTGTATTTTATCTGTGAAAATGGATGTCATGTTTTCCACTATTCTAGAGTGATCTTTCAGTGGTTGCCGTGCAGGAGGTGGTTTATCATTCCTTTGGCTGTTGATGAATCTCTGGTGTTGCATTTTAAGTCAAACTTAACTTCTAGTAACTGTATCTTGTATCTGTTGTGCTAAACATAACAGTTGTAATTCTAGCATACTAAGTTTCTCACAATTGTGACTACTGTTTTTCCTGAAAAAGATGAAAGTGAAAATATTTGCGTTTTTTAAATGGCTATGATTACTTTTTTTTTTTACTTTTTTAGGTAAATTAAAATATATTAAAACAAAACAGGCTGTGGTACAATAATGTTTTTAGCGTTGCAGCATATTTTTGTATGATAGTGGTACAGTACATAATATGCCAGTTGAGAAATGCATATGGTTTATTTTTTAGAAGAAACAAAAGAATTGTAAAAGGGGAGTGCAGAAGATAATGTTACATGCTTTAGTTCTGCCTGTTTGTTAAATGAAAGGATTGAATAAAATAAATTGAAAATTATATAACAATGTGTGGATCAGAACAGATAAATTTAGTTACTTGATTTCATTGAACAGATGCAAAAGGAAAGATATGACACACTTAAGTGTCTGATCTGTTCCTAATTTTCTCTATTATAACAAAAATCTAGTATTTCCACTAGATCTGTGCTTTTAAAGTAGGAGTTCAATGCAGTGTTCTGAAAAGATCTTTGAATTAATTTCCTCAAATTCTTGGCATAGTTTGTCTTGCGTGTTTTTTATGTCCCATTGAATAAAGTCCCTGTCCTCTTAATCAGTAAGCTTTATCTGGAAGTGTTATAGTTTTACTGCAAGACTCAGCATATAACCAGGAGAAGCTTGTTTTTGGGTGCATTGTAAACAAAACAGTTACAGAAGGAGACTGGTTTAAGAAATTTGCGATACATAGAGGGGAAGGTGTTACTAGCCTTCAATGAGTTCAAATTGACAGAGTGACTTTAAAGTGAGCAACATGTCTATTTATATAATTGCACATGAAAGTAGTCCCAATTAACGTTGTAGAATTTCTGGCTGCCTGAGTGTAATCCTACAAAAGATAAAACACTTGCAAAGGATTTTTTTTTTTGTACTTTTATCATTTTGTCATCATTATAAATTACAAAAGATTCATCTGTTAAGTACACTATTGGTTTTTCAGCTTGAGCTGTTTTTCTCATGTAGTTATGAATAATTTCTCTGGATTCACAATGTAGGATACCGCATGGTATCTATTATATGCTTTTAGTATGATGCATGCAATTTATTGCACTTTAAGTGAGAGATGATACAAGTTGCATTTATTGTGAGAAAAGTGTGTGGATGTGAGTAGTTGTACAAAATTGCTGAAACACTATAAACAGATACTCTGGCTACCTTTACGATGGTTTATGTGGCCATGCTTTTTAGTTTACAAGCAGTTTATATATTTAACTAATTAACCTTATTAAAGGTTCAGATTTTGTTCCTTGGTAAATATATTTTATAAAGAGGTCATATATTGTTAAATGAGGGGAAAAAAAATTTCTGAAGTATTTACAAATAGAATTTGTGAAACCATAAACACTCCAGTAGATGTGTGACATCTTTTAAATGGAGAGGTTAGGGATGACATATTCCTACTTAACGAAAATAAGCCAATGTTTTTGTTTGTCTGTGGCTTTGATGTGCACTAATAGTTTAAGTTTTATCTTTCATAGCTGCAAGAATTTGAGGCTGCTATCAAAAAAAGAGATGACATTATCACTCAGCTCACTACTAACCTACAGCAGGCACGGAAAGAAAAGGATGAAACTATGAGGGAGTTCTTAGAGCTTACTGAACAAAGTCAAAAACTGCAAATCCAGTTTCAGCATGTAAGTTACAGCACTACAAATATTTATTTGCATTTAAAAATTGGTGTCACATTAAATGCAGAAACACAGAATTTTTTGTGTGTTTTTGAAGGATTGGTCTCAGTAGAGATCAGCAGTCACTTTACTGGTTCTACAGTCATCATTATAGTACCTGCTTTATTGTACTAATTCACTATAAAATAAATAAAGGTTAGTCTGTTTTCTTCCCTAGTATGTGGTGATAGCTTCTGATAACTACTGGATGATGGCAGTTATCTTGGGGAAAAACACTTGTGTAATTAGTTCTCAGAGCTTTGGGCTGAAATGCAACCTGTTCCCTTTGAAATCAGAACAGTCAGCCATCAACTTTAATGCGCCGCCATTTCACGCTGCAGTCCTCTTTATAGTTTTGGGTAAAACCTGCCACTTGCAGTGTTATTAGAAGGTAATTTAAATAACAAAGTTAAGTTTCAGAAGAAGTATTTGTTGTAAAAAGCACTGGTGACTGAGGTGCCATGGACACTGTTAATCTGCACGGGTACAGTTTACGGTGTTGCAATTGAATATTGTAGTATTTTTTTGTCCTCTTTAAGTACTTTATATATTTATTTATTTTTTGAGCTTCAGGTGAATTATATTCTGAAGCCTGAGTTTTTATTATTAGAAATATGATTTTGGGGACAGTAATTACAACTTTACGATTTTATTACTTAGAAATGTTTCTGAGACACTGCTGTCCTGTGCTTGCTCACCATAAAACAATTTAATATTAAATATTTTTTATTGGTTGGCCATCCCAAAAGAATAAGGATATTTCAGTTCCTTCTAAAAGAACTTATAAAATTTTGCGATAGTCTTTGGAATTGTGATGTGGAAGAAGAAAGTAAAGATCACTTTCTGTAGTGCAAGCTGTTTCTGAAAAACTTGATATATTTTAAGGGGTTTTTTTTGTTTTTTTTTTTAACATTCAAGTTGCAGGCAAGTGAAGCCCTAAGGAACACCAGCCATAGTTGCACAGCTGCTGATTTATTGCAAGCCAAGCAACAGATACTTTCACATCAGCAACAGCTGGAAGAACAAGAATGTCTGCTGAAGAATTATCAAACAAAGAATGAAGAATTTGAAGTGCAGATTGCGCGTCTTCAAGACAAAATCACAACATATGAAATGGTATGTTTCCTGCTAGAAAGATCTCTTTTTTTTTCTTTTTTTTTTTTTCAGGTTTTTATAGTTCCTTTGAAATTTAAATGCCAAAGCACAGATTATGAGTGTGTTGCATATAATGCATACAAAGATTTTAAGTTTTTAGGACTGCTTCTGTTACCTAACACATGATACGTGTATAATTTAAAACTGAAATTTTATGTCAGTATTACATATCATGTTTTAAAAAACTGCAGGAATATTTATGACAAATTATGAAACTATACTGTATATTAGAATACCTTCATTAAACGACACTATTTTGTTAGGAAAAAAATATTAAAATAACCCGCTTGAACGATCTTTTCTGTCTTAAGGAAAGAATGAATTCTTTTCTTCATGTGCATTTTTTTTATTATCCTTCATGGAAAACATCTTAAAAGTACCTTAAAAAATTAGATGTCATTAGAAGTGACGAGACAAAGTTTTCAGTAGACTACACCAAATATATTTTCTGAAGTATCAGAGCACAGCTGGAAAAAATTGAAGTGTTTTGTTGTTGTTTTTTTTTGTGGGGAGGGGGAGAGGGATTGTCACTTATTCCAAATCTACAGACAGCCTCCAAATGAAGTCAACAAATAATTTATATTTAGTTTTTATAAATGTTCACTAGCCATCTAAAGAAAGGCATTGTGTTTAAATATTTAAGTATATAAAAGTCCTTATGTTTTCAGATAATGATCTAAAAATAAGAACATGGGTTTGCTCTTTTTTTTAAAGGAAAGACACAAAAATGAGGGAGAAGATTTGAGTAAACTGCAAGAAAAAGAAGCATTAGTTGAAGAGCTGGAAGCAAAACTTGGAGAAGAAGAAAAAAAGTCATTTCAGTTTAAGGAGAAATTATCAGGTGTCAGTAAATTACTTGAAGAATTGAAAGAACAGATTTCACTAAAGAACCAGGAGATAAGTAATATGAAAGTTGAACTTACCACCTACAAACAGAAAGAAAGACAATGTTCTGATGAAATAAAACAATTAATGGGAACTGTGGAAGAATTGCAGAAACGATGTTATAAAGACAGCCAGTCTGAAGCTGACATTGTGCAAAGAATGGAACTAGAAACACAAAGGAGACTGGCACAACTTCAGGCTGAATTAGATGAAATGCATGGCCAGCAGATTGTACAAATGAAGCAAGAATTAAGCAAGCAACGTGCAATGGAAATAGAACAGCATCTTTTGCAACATAAAGTAGAATTGGAGAAAACTTCAAGTCTGTGTTTGAATGAGAATGTTAATAAAGATCAAATGCATTTAATGAAGATTAAAATTAATGAATTGAATATGAAATTGCAAGATGCTGATAATGAAAGGGAAAAAATAAAGCAAGAATTGTCACAACAGATGGAAGTCATTTCAGCAGAGAAGTCTCTTCAACAAACCAAAATTGAAGATCTTTCACAAGAACTGAATTTTTCAAGAGAGCAAGTTCAAAGAGCCAAGCAAACTATAGTGGATATGGAATGTAGATTAAATGAAGCTGAAAAATACCAGTTTGTGATTGAAGATTTAAAAATTCAGCTGATTTCTGCCTCTGAATTTAGGAAGGAATTGGAATTAAAACACGAGGCAGAAGTCACAAATTACAAAATAAAACTTGAAATGCTAGAAAGGGAGAAGAATGCAGTTTTGGACAGGATGGCAGAATCACAAGAAGCAGAACTGGAGAGACTGAGAACAAAGCTTCTGTTTAGTCATGAAGAGGAACTTTCCAGACTTAAAGAAAACTTAGAAAAAGAGCACATGGTGAACATGGAAAGCCTTGAAGATAACTTGAATATGCACCATAAACAGCAGTTAGATGAGGTACAAAATGCAATGAGCCAAAAGATAGATGCCATGCAATATGAAAAGGACAACTTAATCACAAAGCAAAATCAGTTGATATTAGAGATTTCAAACCTAAAAGAATTGCAGCAGTCCATTGTAAATTCAAAATCTGAAGAAATGACACTTCAAATCCATGAGCTGCAGAAGGAGATTGAAGTGCTTAGACAAGAGGAAAAAGAAAAAGGTACCCTTGAACAAGAAATTCAAGAGCTGCAGCTTAAAAGCGAGTTGATGCAGGAACAGATGAGAGAGAGAGAAGATAGTCTTAAAAAAAAATGTTCAGAACTTGAGACACAAAATAACCTTCTTAAGGGGGAAAACAAAACTCTGGAAGAGAAATTAAAAAGCATGTTAGTAAACTCTGAAGAAGATGTCATTTTGAACAGCAGTGTTTGCTCTAAGTCAGAAACTTTGGACTTGCAAAAAAGAATAGAAAAGCTGATTACTGAAAATGAGCAACTTAAAAACCAAAACAGTCAACTCCAAGAGGATACTGAAAGGCAGAAGAGTGCCTTTGCATTCACTGAGAAAAAGCTTGAAGCTAATTATAGAGAGCTGCAGAAAGAATTCGCAGCTCTTCTGAAGGCAAAAACTGAGTTAGAAGAGAACAAAAACAAGCAGGAAGCCGAATATAAAAGCAAACTCAAAGCTTTGAATGAAAAATTTCACCACTTGCAAAGCAATAGACCAGTTTTATTTAAAAGTAAAACTTCTGGTTTTGAAGGGAGTAAAGAAACCAAGGTGTCCAGGGCAAACATATTTGAGACTGGAGAAGCTGTTGAGAAAGATGCAACAGAACTTATGGAAAAACTTGAGGTTACCCAGCGTGAGAAACTGGAATTATCCCTGAGACTTTCTGATCTCTCTGAACAGTTGAAGTCAAAGCATAGTGAAATTTGTCATTTAAATGAAAAAGTTAAATCCTTAAAAGATGAGAAAGAACAAGTTCTAGCAAAATGTAAAGAACTAGAAGTCATAATTAGCCATGCTCAGAGAGGAAATAGTAGTAGTAATGACCCTAAGACAAAATCCTCTAAAGGAAAAGCTCTAAAGACTGCTGCTGCAGCATCTCAAAGTAGAAGTAAAATCCCTGGTCCAAGGAATATAGCTGATGAAGGAATAAACGTAAGAGGAAATCTAGGTTCGGGTAAAGATATCAGTCCTGAGGTAACAAAAAGAAAGGAAGTTCAACAAATTTTGAAACCAGAACAACAGTCTCGTGTCGAACATTTGCATGGGATGACAGACAGACTGACAGATGAAACATCATTAGTAGCCATTACCCAGAGTGAAAATAATAATCTTCAGCAGCAAGTGGATGCCTTAAAATCAGAACAGGTACATTACATAAAGCAGTACAGAAAATAATTTACCTATGAAAATTTGTAGGAGCTTGGACTTGGAAATTTGCATCATATTTTTCCTATTTAGCTGCTTTGAGATCCAGGTGCGTGGTCATGTGTGTGGGGCAGTGTGGCGATGGTTGAAAGTGGTTACATGAATGACCAGAATGATAACCACAGTCAATGTGTATGAGGATGCTATTTTTCAGTGAAAGAAAATTAGTTGGGTTTTAATTGCTGCAAAATGGGTCTTGCTGATTGTAGTTTGATTTTTATTTTAAGTTGAAGAAGCGTCATACTATTGTGTTACAATTCAGTTTTCCAAACTCTATATATTTAAGTTTACCAAATACATACCCTGTATGCAGCGTTCCATTCAACACATTATTAATTTAAGAAATTCACAAAGATGGGACTTTTTTATCTTCTTGTTTCTCACTCTTTGTAAAATGTTTCTTTTTATTCAAAGACTGATTTACAGCTACAGATGGAAGCACAGCGTATTTGCCTATCCCTGGTTTATTCAGCTCATGTAGACCAGGTTCGTGAGTACCTGAAAGCAGAAAAAGAGAGTGCACTTTGCAGTCTTAAAGAGGAGCTTGTACGTAGTCATCTACAAGAGATGAATGATCTTAAAAAAATGCATCAGCTGGAGCTCCAGACCTTGAAAATTCAACAAGCAGGTAACTTGAACAGAATTACGGGAGTGAATCTCTTTATATGAAAAACAGAGTCTTTAAAAGAAAACAAGCACAAGAGTTTGTACATGTAGCTGTCCAACAAATTGTTTTTATAGAACATTTTGAAGTGGTTTTGTACCAAATAATTTACCCATTACAAGTAGTCTAATGCACAGGGTACTTAAAAACCAGAAGGAAGTATTACAACTCATTTTTTTGCTATTTCTATTAGGTCAATTAATTGTAAAGAACTGTATAATAGATTCACCTATAAGGTTGTTTTCCTTACTGAAATAATAAGCAAATGCATCAGCAAAGTATTGTGGGGCTTGCTTCATACTCTGTTCTTTGAATTCCTTTATTGGCTCCCTGCCCAAAAGTAAGTTTCTTTGCTATTACTTTTTTGCTGGTTTTTGCCTCAGTGAGCTTTTATGTTATCGTGCCAGTTTTCTCTCCTTTTTCTGTCATATCATGGTTTGCCCTTCTGTAATTTTTTGGCATAAGTTCTTTGCCCTCCAGTATGTTTCTGTGAAGTTTAATCTTTCTAGAGCTCACTAACACACAAAGCCATTTCTTATCACTTACCTTCTTGAATGTGCAGTTCTACTTTAATAATTGAATCTGTCTGTGTGATGGAACAAGAAGGAGGGGAACAAAAAAAACTTACGTCTTTTTAAGACCTGAAGAGGCAATCTCACCAAGGCAGGAAATTAGGCTTTTGAAAATTTGTTGTGCGTCTAGTGTTCAAAAATAATATCAATAATTTGTATTCATAGATGATGAAGTCAAATCTACACAAAGACTTATAGAAAAGCTGAATGAAGCAGTAACTGAGGAATGTTCTAGGCTTGCTCAGGTAAGACTTAAAGAAGAGTCTTTTTTAAAATGGAAATTTTGAAAATGAAAAATTATGTGTACAGTGAGTCATCATATTTTTCTACTTAATTTTTAACAGATTTTATTTGTAGCTTTTTGCTTTGCATTGATCTCAAAATAGACTGCTATACTCGATCTTCCAAAATAACATTGCAAGGGTTTTTGTTTTTTGTTTTTTGTTTTCCTAAACTCTTTTATGTCTTTGTCCAGACAATTCTTCGGTCTTACACCTAGTCTTGTTTTTCTATGTAATATTTGTCTTCTATCTACTAATAGAAGATTTGGAAGCATTTTTTTCCTTTCTCTATGTCTCTGGCTATAAGTTGTTGATTTAACAGTGGTCTGATATCATGCACATTTTGACACAAAAGGAATAACTCTCTCATATCTGCTATAAGATCATAATTTCTTTCTTATCTGCAGCATATCTTTCAAAGACTTAAAAGTGTCTAAGAGTCTACCAAAACTGCTGTCTCTACTGTTTTCAGTAACTAGATATTATAGTCAAAAATTGAAGCTTATTTTTAGTTTGTATTCTGGTATCAGCCACCAATAATATTATTTTGCCATATCATTTTTTTGTAGACTACTAGTAATCAATGGCCCTTACAGGTACTTCTTGACCAGCCATCAAGCTACTTATTAAATGTATTTCTTAATAAATTAAACTACTTTCATCATTCATTATAAACCACGGTTTTCCAATCTTAAATACTTCAAATGGTTGGGTTTGGTGGTGGGGTTTTTTTTTCCGTCTGCTGGACTTTTTTCAACACCTTTTTGGGAAACTGGATAGCAGAACTTTGATACTTCAGAACCAACATAGGAGAGATTAAGCAGGACTCCATGATAGCTCACAGAAAGTAGTGGCTGAATGAGAGTCTTTGGCATTAGTTGTTTCAGAGCTGGGAAGAATACTGCCTGTCTGCACAATAGCTGTTGAGCTTTTAGGGACATTATGATTTTACTTTTGTATGTTGAATTTGGTGTCTGTTGAGTCCAAAATCTTTAAATAAAGAATCACGCTGTGTGCTCTGAGCAGGCCATTTCTTTTCAAGTATCATTTATCTTCAGAAATCATATGGATAATATGTTATGGATAAATCTTCTGTTTGCCTACTCATTGCAAATATGGCAGTTATTCTGCTGGCCGTGTAGCACCAACAAACACGAGGCATTCTTTTTATGATTTGCTTGAGTTTTTGTATGCCATCCTCTTTTATCCTATTTGTTCAATACTTAAGAACAAGTACTTAATCTCTAAAAAGATACGAATTTCTGCCATAGGGAATCCTTCTTCCAACTAAAATTGCAGTTTATAAGAGTGAGATATTTACAATGTAAATTTGCTTTCAGCATTAATAAAGGAGGCCTTTCTCTGTGAGATTTTAATACTTGGCAGTTCCAAATTAAATAATGATTCCAAAATGTATGTATTTATGTTTTAGCTGAAAGTCTTTCCGTACCTGTTTCTTTTATCAGGAGTTTTAAAGATTTTGTAGGTTCTTATCACTCAACAGAACATCTATGCTATCATTTTCACAGAGGATAATGCCCACAAAATACTACTTCCCTGCTACCATTTTTGTTGTTTTCTTTGTGAATTGTGATTGATAAATTAGTAAAAAAATCTTCACTTTTTTTTTCATTTGTTGTGCAGGTTTTGTGTGACAATCAGAATGAACATTCTTCAGCTGCTGTAGAAGTTGATGATTCAGAACAGGATATGTTCCATAGACCTGCTGCTGTGCAAGAAAAACTGAGTGTAGAATTACCAGTACACAGAGCTCAAGTTCAAGGTAATGGCATTGTGTTATCATGCTGGTTAAAAAACCCCACCGATTTCAAGTATTTCAGAGTGGCAATTACGCCATTTGTTGTTCAGGTACTAATTAATGTGCCTAAATAGCTGCTTTAGAGATTTCCTCCCTATTCTGAACCACTTTTATTTTTTCTTTTAAATATTTTTTGTGCTGTCTTAATTATAGTGGAAGTTGGTGGGGGAAAAAAAAAAGTGTTTTGCTTTGTTTTTTCCCTCCTCTTTTTGTAGAGAAAGCTAGCAGCTTGACCAAAAAAATATATGTATGCATCCAACATTTGGAAGGAACCTCAATTGTTTCAAAAATTATGTAATGTTTATCAGATAGTGCTTCAGTGGAGAACTTGTAAACAATTCACTGTGTTAAAATTTCTGGTAAAATGTTTTGGTTTTTTATTTTTTTATTTTTTTTTTTAAAGTCCCTGGTTATCTGTGTAATTTAGCCGTGCAAGAACGTATGGATGCACTTCTACACAAGATAATGGAAGAATACAGTAGGCTGAAAGCACTTCAGACACAACTGATGAAGGATTGTAAACAGGTAATTTTTTTTTAACATATGAGTATATGAGCATTTGGATTTTGAATGTTGCATGAATTCCCTCTGGATGAGTGAAGAGTGTATTTGAAATTGTGTTTATGTATCCTGGTTGAGTGGCAGAGCAAGGCAATGATTTGATAAAATGGACAAAGCTGCTGCCCACATCACAGAATTGTGGGATGGGTGAGGTTAGTTCTCCGGAGTTCGTATAATTCAACCCCTTGCACAAAGCAGGGTCAGCTAGAGAAGGTTGCCCAGCGCTGTATCCCTCCAAATTTTTAATACCTCCAAGGATGGAGACCCCACTTCAGGTTACACATTCCCAGCTCTCTCAGCCTCTCCTTATAAGACAAATGCTCCAAGCCCCCCATCTCCTTTGTGAACCTCTGCTGAATTCCTGCCAGTATGTCTGTTTCTCTTTTAAAAATACTCGGACTGCAGCACTGGACCCAGCACTCCAGATGTGTCTCACCACTGCTGTGTAGAGGGGAAGGATCACCTCCCTTGACCTGACAGCAAACACTCTTCCTAATGCAGCCCAAGAGATTGTTGGACTTTTGGTCCACCAACACATTGCTGGTTCCTGTTCAGCTTGGTGTCCACCAAGACCCCCAGGCTCCTTTTCTGCAAAGCTGCTTTCCAGCTGGTCAGTCCTCTGCATGTGCTGGTGCACAGGGCTGTTCCTCTTTAGGTTGCAGGACCTGGCATTTGCCTTGGTTGAACTTAATGAGGCTCCTCTCAGCCCAGTTCTCTGGCCTATTGAGGTCTGCTGAAACAGCAGTGCAACCATCTCGTGTATCAACCACTCTTCCCAGTTTTGTACAGTCTGCAAACCTGCTGACGGTGCACTCCTATCCCATCATCCAGGACATTAATGAAAAAGTTAAACAGTACTGGGTCTGGTATTGGCCCGTTAGGTACACCACTAGTTATTGGCTTCCAACTGGGCTTTGTGCCACCGATCACAACCTTTTGAGCGCAGCAGTTCAGCCAGTTTTCAGCCCGTCTCACCATCCCCATTCTTCATCAGTTTGTCTAGGGGCGTGTAATGGGAGGTGGTGTCAAACGGTTGGTCAGGCATGATTTCACAGAATTGCAGGGGTTGGAAGGGGCCTTCGAAGATCATCTAGTCCAACCGCCCTGCCAAAGCAGGTTCACCTAGACCAGACTGGACAGGAATGCATCCAGGTGGGTTTTTAATGTCTCCAGAGGAGTCTCCACACCCTCAGGCAGCCTGTTCCAGGGCTCTGCCACCCTCACATTAAAGAAGTTACTCCTCAGGTTGAAACAGAACTTCCTGTGTTCCAACTTGTATCTGTTGCCCAGTGGTGTCACCGGGCACCACTGAGAAGAGCCTGACCCCATCCTCTTGACACCTGCCCTTTACATATTTGTAAGCATTGATGAGATCCCCTCTCAGTCTTCTCCAGGCTAAACAGACAGGTCTCTTAGCCTTTCTTCATTAGAGGGGAGCTCCACTCCCTTGATGATCTTTGTACCCCTCCGCTGGACTCTCTCCTGTAGTTCCCTGTTCTTCTTGAACTGGGAGGCCCCAGAACTGGACAAAGTACTTCATTTCCCCTTCATAAATCCATACTGACTACTCCCAAATGGAGTACGTTCTCGGCTTCACGTGTTTGGAAATGGTTTCCAGGATTATTTGCTCCTGACCTTCCCAGAGATCAAAGTGAGGTTGTCTTGCCTTCTTGAAGGTAGGAGTGCTTTTATCTAGTCCTCAGAAACCAGCCTCAATCACTGTGACCTTTGACAGATAGTTGAGAATGGCCTTGCAATAACATAGACCAGCTCCCACAGCATTCCTTGGTGTATCCCATCAGGCAACAGCAAATTGTTCATGTCCAGTTTGTTCCCTGACCTGATCCTCCCCCACCGAGGTTGTCTTCCTTGCTCCAAACTTTTACACTCATCTCAGAGGCCTGGGATGCTAAAGACAAATTTTATCAGTAAATTTGGAGTTAGGTACTTCCATGTATTAAATAGAGAACACTAACCAATTATGTCTAGAGATGATGACAGGTCATGTGTATGGATGGATATACATGTACAAAAAAAAAAATTATATGTGAAAACTGCATCTTGGGCCTGAGGAGACTATTAATGTCTTCCTCTCCCTCTTGGAGAGGAGGTATAGTGCTCCTGGAGTTAGAGAAATTATGACTTAACAGTTTATATGCAGAGAGAGGAGTTTGAGATTTACAGTGGATGTTCTGCACAGGCTGATCAACTAGCTGTTCATGTGTAATTGGTCATTCAGGCTGTAAAACGAAACACATTGTTACGCTGTCTTAAGCATTGGCCACCAACCTTTCTTACATGTTTATAATTACAGTTAATATTTTTGCATTTGTTGTCATTTGTATTTACTGGATTATTTTTTAGGTCAAAGAGCCGTGGCTGTCTTCTTTAGAAAGGAGGAAAGAAGAGGAACCTAGCCATCTGGAAACAAGAAAGGAATGTCTCCAGACCCCTTCACAGGGTCTAATGGGTAAAAAGATGCATATGCTGTTTTTATTGTATGTATATTCAGAGATAGAGAGAAAGCAATGACTTTAAATTTTAAGTCTTTCATAGCTTACTACAACTTAAAGCATGTAAGAGATTTTTGCAGATTTTGCTGTATAATACTCTTGATTTTTTTTAAATCTCTAAAATATTTTGGAATATATTCTGTGAAGGTTTTAGTTTAGTCTTTTTCAGTTTTCCACAGTTAAAGTTCCGTTACGCAGATCGAATATAGTTTTGCAAAATGGAAGATTAAGTTATAATTGTTACAGAAAAGTAATTGATATGATATCAGAAGAAATTTTTGACTGCAGTAACTATTCCGTCCATCACTGCTAGTAACTTTGGAGAGAGTTGATTTATACTAATGTAATTTATTTCCTGCCCCCTTCCAATACCCTACATGTAGATCCTACGATTCAAGAATACTGTTTGAAGGAGATAAGGAACCTTAAAACACAACTTGAAGAACAGCATGCTCAAGAACTGGAACACCTCAGGTCCTATTTCCAACAGCAGCTGAAAGAAAGTGAAGAGAGGTACACTATAGAGATTGTCCATTTGCAGGATAAACTTCAGAGCGCTGCGGTACCCTCTGACCACATGAGGTATTAATCCATTCTTTAATGCTTATAACTTTGCACTGTGTACAAAATGAAGTGCTTCAAATAATCATTCATGTAAAGCTACATTTTACTTCTAAATTTGTGAAATTCTTTATAAACACATTACTCTTATGTTGTTTCGTTCCATCAAGAGTTAAGAGTGTTACGAAGAAATGAGATAAACATTGCAAACTAAGTAGGGCAACATTTAGAATATATTGCGTTTTTATAGTTCATTGAGGAAGATTTGAGAATTGGAATAATGCATAACTGTCATTTCATACATATGAGCTTTTTTGCTGTAATTTCAAAACTTCCAACTCACTTTTTAACCCTCAAATTGCATATGGAAGGCAGATAATTTTGTATACTGGACTTAATAATTCAATGGCATGGGAAGATGTGTGTTCTGAAGAAAATATTTGCAGTTACTGGTCTTTAAATGTATATAATATATATGTATATTTGAATAGATGAAACATCAGTTATATTGAAATATTGAATTTAATTTTTTTTAATTTCCCTCCTCTGCTTCTTTTATCTTTTTAGTGTGTCCACAGATTCACAAATGATGCTAAAACAAGCCTTCAGGGAAGGGAAGTGCAGTGAAAATATTCATCAGCAAAAAGCAGATGAAGCACCGAAGGTATCATATAACTCATTTGACAGCTAGTATACATATCATCAATATAATTTAGATGCTTTGGGTTCTAAGATGAAATTGAAATGTGGACTAGTAGTATATAAACTAGTAGTATATTTGGTAGTAGTAAAGTAATTATATGCTATGCTATACTATTAGATGGTCCATGTTAGAGGAAAAAGATTTAAATTTTCCTGAAAAACATTTCTGGAAATTATGAGCAATAATTATGAGCTTCCTTTATAGGTCCTGGGTTTTAATTTTATTTTTTTTTTTTAATTTCTTCTTTAAAACAAGAGATTTGGTTTAGGCTGTTTCTTACTGAAGTGGAAAAAAAATAGTGTCCAAATTGTGGGATTTCTTCAGGAGTCTTTAAAATGCGACTTTTCTTTAAACACTAGTTATGAAGACGAGTGATTTAAGTGAAATCATAGTACTTTTTAAGTATAGACTTCAAAATTTCTTCTAAACTTTGTAAAAGTAATCGTAAAGATCTTAAAAACCAAATGCAAATGGAAGTGTCTCTATACATTCCTCTCCTCCTACTACTGGAAACCTGGCTCAATAATTCTGCATTTTGAAAAATAGTGATGCTGGTTTGTACTGTAGTCCTGTGCTTTCTTACCTATTTTCTCTGCATTTGACAATGCAAATAGTGCTGGAATAACAGTTGTCGCAAACTCAACTTTTTAAAGTAATTTTGAAGTGGAAACAAGGCAAAGTCCTTTACCCAGTTCTTCTGTGTTATGATACAAAATTATGTGATTCACATGAAATGAAGATAACCTAATTGAGGAAAAAAATATCTGTCAGATTGAAACGTTTAAAATTAATGAAATAAAAGCACAAATACATGATCTGAGATTTCATGGTTTTCTTACAGCTTGCTAGTGAAATTGAAATGCAGAATGATCTGGATGTTGTTCAATTGCTAGAAAAACAGTACCAGGAAAGATTAGAAGAAGAAATAGCAAAGGTATTATTTTTATTTTGTTACTTTAAAGTATGTTTTAAAAATACTGTCACTTTCATTTGCCATTTTTGACAATTCGGACAGTTGCAAAAGCATATGCCAGCTTTTGTTTGATTTATGTACAAGGAATTTTTTCACTCTAATTCTGAAAGGGGAAAATCTTAAACTCAAACCCTGAAACATTTAGGGGTTTTCTTAGTTGTCTGTCCTATTCCAAACTCATAACTTCTGTTCATGAAGGAGAGGGGTGTTTTGCTTTAAAACTTCAAAGAAAATAGATAACATGCAACCATACTTGACACTAGAATTTATTTAGAAAATCCGGAGGCTTAGAGAGCTGAGAGAGTGGATTTCTTGGCACTTCAGGCTTAACAGCTGGTCAGTTCAAAAGATTTTGCATTTAATAGTTTCACACTATTTTCAGATCATATTTATCATGTGTTTTAATATGTTCCGTAAAATGAATAGTTTTTATTTTGATCTGGTGACTTTCTCTAAAACATGAGAAGTAAAATTAAAATTTTATAAGCAGGGTATATTAAATTCTTTGTGGATTTACTTACTTTTGAATTCCAAAAAGATTTTTGCCTTCTTGCAGAATGAAAAATTATCTCTGCTTTCATTATATCATGGCATAAATAAAAATCAAATTAACATAAATTAAAAATTGGGAAAAAGTAAAGGAATACTTCTTAAAAAGGTTTACAATCAGAGTTAGGAAGAATGTTTATGGAATAAAAGTTCTTTTTCTCATCTGCTGCCAAGAAAACTCTTCTTTATGGGAAAGCAAAGTACGTGATTGGCTACTATTCTGTTAAGGGCAGTTTAAGTTCAAAACGTTTTCTGGAAGGGAAGAGTTAGGTGTTTTCTTTTTAAGTGTAACACTTCTGTATTTATTATACTATTTTTTCATGCTTTTTGTAGTTTATGCTATAAATGGCTGTATTCTAAATCTGTAAAGGAACTGCTCATGTGATTGGAAAATGGGTTTATTTGTATTAGAAGGAGATACTTAGCAACACAGAAGTTACCAGCCTGTTGTAACTGCAACTGCAGCTATTTAATGCTAGTAGATGTTTATATCTGATCAATTAAAGTACCTGTGCTGAGTATCAAGTGCATGGCACTGGTGTCTTTATACAGCCCAAAATTCCATGTCAGTGAAACATTTACAAGGGATGCTTAGTTAGAGGAAGCTTAGCACAGCTTGCACTTGTCAATATGCCAGGACTTTTTAAAGCACCTTATAGTATCTTTTTAAAAAAGAACTAGGTAATTCTGTGCTAAATAATATATTTTAATTGAAAATAGCACATTAAACTACCTTAAATACAGTTTGTCTGTATTTTAAGATGTAACTGTTGATGAGATTGGCAAGAAGTCTATGTTCTTTTACCTTTTCATTTTTCTCCGTTGAAAAAAAATTAAAAAATAGAATCATAGTTCAGAAGTTTTAATACCTTTATTTATATTATTGATGGTCAGCAATGAGATTTCTTTAGCAATAGGAGATACTGTGAAGCGTAAACTAATATAGATTTTTCTTATTTATTTAGGTCATTGTGTCAATGAGTGTAGCATTTGCCAAACAGACTGAATTGTCAAGAATTGCTAGGCACAAGGAAGAAGAAGCACTAACACAGATTGTACATAAACAGAGAATGCATTTTGAAATTAAAAAGCAACGTAATGAAGAAGAGGTTGATGACCCTCATAGAAAAGCAACAGAAAAAGGCAGTAAGCATGAAGAAGAATTGAAATCACTTTGCAGGGAACTCGGTGAAGAGTCTGGTGAGATCAACTCCCTTGGAGAACAGTTTCATTCTAATAGCAAGCCTGATTGCATATTAGGACAGACCACACATGAATCAGTGATTTCTGAAGAACTTTTTTCACATGTCAAAGGGCTTACAGCAGAAGAAGCACCGGTAAGTGTATAAAAAAAAAAATTAAAAAAAAATTTAGCAGTGAATAACACCAAATCTGAATAATCTTTCCAATGGATTTACGGTTCATTTCAATGTGAAAACTGCAAAGAAAGAAATTAAGATGAAAATTCCAGTTAAATATTTCTCTTTCCCTTTCAAAGGGGTGACAACTTTAGACCTAAATTTTATGTCACCTCTGTCCCTGGGAAGGTAATGGAGCGACTCATTCTGGATGTCATCTCCAAATACATTGAAGAACAGGAAGTTACTGGAAGTGGTCAACACGGATTTACCAAGGGTAAATCATGCTTGACCAATCTGATAGCCTTCTGTGATGTTATAACTGGATGGCTGGATGAGGGGAGCGCATCAGATGTCATCCACCTTGACTTCAGCAAGGCTTTTGATGCTGTCTCCCATAATATCCTCATTAGGAAACTGAGGAAGTGTGGGCTAGATGAGTGGGCAGTGAGGTGGATTGAGAGCTGGCATTGTGACAGAACTCAAGAGGATTGTAATTAATGGAGCAGGGTCAATTTGGAGGCCTGTAACCAGTGGTGTCCCCCAAGGGTCAATACTTAGTCCTGTCTTGTTCAACATGTTCATCAATGACCTGGACAGGGGGACAGAGTGTATCCTCCGCAAGTTCGCTGATGATACCAAACTGGGAGGGCTGGCTGACACACCAGAGGACTGTTCTGCCATCCAGCGTGACCTGAACAGGCTGGAGAGCTGGGCAGAGAAGAACCTCATGAGGTTCAACAAGGGCAAGTGTAGGACCCTGCACCTGGGGAGGAAGAATGCCAGGCACCAGTAGAGGTTAGGGGTGGACCTGCTGGAAAGCACTTCTGAGGAGAAGGATCTGAGGGTCCTG
>KZ506182.1:71143-95320 GCA_002844005.1 Limosa lapponica baueri
GTGAGGGTGCCAGAGCCCTGGAAGAGGCTGCCCAGGGAGGGTGTGGAGTCCCCTTCTCTGGAGATCTTCAGGACCCGCCTGGATGCAGTCCTGAGTGATGTGCTCTGGGCAACCCTGCTTTGGCAGGGGAGTTGGACTCGATGAGCTCTAGAGATCCCTTCCAACTCTTGACGATTCCATGATTCTTTCCTGTCTTCTGCCTGACTATCATAGCATTATGCTGTGCTGTCAGGAATATGACACCAGTCACAAGAAAATAGATTATTCCATTTCATGGGTAGAACTGTGTTGCAGGCAATAAATTGTATAAAGACTTTTTGTAAGATAGATTATATTCTAGTGTTTATACAAGGAACAGATTAAAAATAGTGTTTAAAGTGTTTGAGTCCCTTGTGATAAAGGATATCAGCTGAACACAAAACTTGTAATATGTAAAATATATACTTAGTATTTCACAAATATGGGGTGGGAGGTAAGGTGTGGAAAAAATAGGGTTAAAAGCAGTCGTAAATTTTAACTCCACAATTTCATCCTAAGTTTATTTTTTTAGTTAAATTTGCCACTAGTAGAAGCAAAACTAACACTTTCAAAGTTGTGTAACAGTTAAATACTATGATCTTGTATTATCTTGATAGTGAATAAACTGTAATATTCCTGGTTTGTATGATACTGCCCTCTCAGACTTCTGACATTGTTCACACACACTCACACACGTTGAGATCCCTGCCAGCTAAAAAACATAAATGTTAACAGCGTTCACAGTTATTCTTAAAAAGTTGTCTTTTAAATGGAGAATAATTCTAATCCTGGATCTTCCAGCCAACAAGATAATACTTTCATGATAGCTACTTTAATTGTGAAAGTATTTTCTAAAATTTATGTAAATATTTACTAGAAACCGTCCTTGAACATAAAATGCTAAAATAGTTCCCGTATTTCAGCACTACAGTGAGATGATGGCATCAGACACAGAAATATCAAGTCAGCTGTTGTTGTATGAGGAACGTTTGGAAGACATGCGACAGGAGCTAGTACGGCAATACCAGGAACATCAGCAGGCAACAGAATTATTGAGACAAGGGCACATGCAGCAAATGGAACGTCAAAAAGAAAACCAAGAACAACTCTTAGCAGAGCTTGAGCGTCTTAAAGTGCAATTAGCTGAGGTAATATGGGGTTTGACATGGGTTAACAAAGGGAGATCACCAAGCAGATTCATATTTGTTTATACTTGTAACTCTATACATATTGAGACACACACATATTTACTATATGCATGCATACGCAGACACGTGCACACACACACTTACCTATTTGTGTGTGTGGGTGTATATGAACACATATATGCATAAAAGGCATATTGCTTTTTGCAGCATCTTTCGTCAGGGGTTCAAATTCCTGAAACTGATGAAAAACATTAAGTAGAACTTGCATTGCTGGCTTTTCTCCAGTTTTTAATGTTCATCCGTAAGAACTGCATAGGAGCATATGCATTGCATTTAAGCCATGAACACTTCTAGCTCTTCTAAAAGAGAGTGTGTGTAGGCTTTTTATAAAAATAACTTATTTTCATCTTTTTTCTTGTGCAAAACGTACTATAACATGTAATATTTAGAAATTAACTTTCCAGTTTGCATTGTGACCGCCATGTTTCATAAAGAGCATACAGGTTGTATGAAAATCTTAAAGAAGGTTTAAGATACAAAAAGTATTTATTAGCTATATTCCATTCTAGAAAGCTTTCAATGTCTTTGTAACATTTAAAGAAATGGACTGAAATTTCATTGTGCAAAATACGTAAAAAACCAGAAGTGACAGCACTCGCTAATACTCAGAAGCTTAAGAAGTTGTGTGTGCCCCTGTAACGCTTCTTTCTTAGCGTGTCTCAATGGAGAATGACAGCCTGGTTGCAGAGAGAGAGAGAATGCTTTTGGAGGAACTGGAATTATTAAAACAACATTCTGTATCCGGAAAAGAGAGGCTGTTTTGTGAGCTACGAAACAGCAGCACACAAACAGAGGTAAACATGGACTTTGACTTTCTTGGCAGCTGTGGCATGTAAAACCAGTAATATTTGTTTTCACTGCAACTCTTTTTATGTAATATATTTTCCTAAAAGATGTTGGGTATTGCTTCAACAGAGCAGGTTTAAGAATCAAGAGGTGATACTGGTAGACATAGTTTTTTACTTTAGGTCAGCAGAAGTTAGTTTAATAGCCTGAGGGTGGGGATTATTACTATAGCTATTTGCTCAGGTAAACTCACATTTTCATATTGCTATAGCAACACCAACAGAAAGTACAAGAACTGTTTAATCAGCATAACAAAGTTCTTTCCAATAGGCCCTGCCTTGGATTTCCTGTTTTGTTTTTATTTACATTTTAGTCAGTTTTTCCATGTGAGAAGAGTAGTTAGTGATTTGTAATTTGGCGCAGTTTTATTAACAAAACACAGCTGATTTACATTTTAAATTTCATATTCTACTGCGTGTAAGAAGAGTATGTTGATTCTGGCATGACAGGATTTCTGTTCTTTTTGTCTTCTCTCCCTCTACAAAAACTTACTCAGGATGAAAATGAAAATCAAAACGATGTGAGAGAGCAGATCTTTGAGGATGAAGATGGAGGAAGAAAACATGATGAAATATCTTCAGCTCTTCTTTCTAAAGAAAGGTGCTTAGAACTGTTAAGAAAACACTATTATTTACAATTTTTTGAGAATCATGTTCTTGTTGTTAAATTAATAATATTTGTAAGTTTTATTCTGACTAATGATAATGGCAGTTTTATTGTAGGTAACCATATTTCTAAGTTTATATACTTTAGATTAAACAATGTCTTATTTTTTATAAAGCCTAACAATGTAATGGCATAGAGGATGAGACAAATCTTAGCCTATTTTGCTGTATCTTGCATATTACACTCATAGAGAACCATACGCATCATTTACACACATTGTATGTTCATATCTGAAATAAGTTTATATGAATATACTTGTTGTATTTGACAATACCTTTTGAGTATTCTGTAACTTTTTTGATCTGTGTAGAAGAACAATCTTTTTTAATTGTCACTTTGAGAAAAGAGTAAGCTTATAATGAATAACAGGCAAATGTAGACATCTGTTTTAAAGGTGTAACTAGGTAAAATACCAAGATAAAAGTACAAATGTTGCTAAATAGTTTGACTTTTTATATATTTTGTAAAAAGAATTACTTTTAACACAAATGTGCTTTTAGTATTTATGTTTATATGTTAACATCTATAATTTTTTAAATATATAGTTACAGATACATTAGTATTAATAGTTACATATATTAATACATATTATATGATGTGGGGTTTAGTCTTGAAAAAGAAATCTTAATTTTACTGTTTCAACTGTGAATCTTTCCTGGTTGCAAGGGTTTATAAGGGATAAAAACCACTCTGAAAATGGGAAAATCAAAGGACTGATCAGTTTCTGTTCTGCAGGCATGTTTTTCAGAAGGCTAATGAGAAACTCATGAAGATTCTTTTAGAGGTTGTAAAGACAACTGTGGCCATGGAGGAGACAATTGGCTGCCATGTTCTTGGATTACTGGATCGGACTGGGAAAGTCCAGCCTTCCAAACCAGCTGGATGGGACACAGAAACAGAGGAGTCAGTAAAGCCCTGTATCCGTGTGGGATATGAAAAAGGTACTGCTTGTATGGTTTTCTATTTCATAACAAGTAGCAATTGCATAGTTTTATTATATTTTTAAATAACCTTAGTTTTGAAGTCTTTAATTAAAAATAATTTTTAAAAAAAAATATATTTGTCACTTGAATGCATGTGACATCTCTGCTTAAGAGACAACATTTCAGGAGTTGTCTGGGTCATGCCCCAAGCCAGTAATGACTCATATCCAGGGTCCTGTTGCAAAGCCTGCAGCAGAATGGGAAAGTGATTGAGAAATACAGAAATAAATATGTTACTGTTGAAGGAGGCAAAGAGAAAGAGAATGGAACATAGCTCCATGGCATCTTCCACCAACTCGACACCTTCCTCTGTATGTATGGGGGATGGAAAATAGTGTCAAAGGCCGTACCTCTACTAGTGGTACATAGGGATATTACTGGTCACTGAGGCCAGCTGGCATGGGACAGCCTGTGTATATATGTGCTTGTGGACTTTCTTAGCCTCCTAAAGAGGGTGATTGCATGCAAATGGCCTTTTGGAAACAGTTCCAGGAACTTTCTAACTGCCAAGACTTGCCCATCAGCTGTTTGGAGGAGCGCTAGTTGGCACAAGCCTAAAGGAGGGTTTTAAAATTGCAGTTAATTGCTTACCAGTGTCTAAGAACTCTCCCAGGCTCTGTTTAATTGTTTGTGATTGTACTAGGGCAGTTTCTGTCCATTTCTCTGCTGGGCAAGACTAGGTGCTCTATCATATTGCCATTTAGGTGCCATTAAGTTTGTGTACATTCATCCTGGATCTTATGGGGAGGCAGTGTACAACAGATTGGTTCAGCCTGAAACACATTATACATCTGGATTTGGCTGGAATTTTAACTACTGGAAATGAAAGAACTGGAAGTCGAATACTACATTTCAGTATTAAGAAAGCATCTGCTACAGAGTAATAATACAAATGGTAAACAGTGATAAACTTTACCTCTTTCATTCAAAATGTAGATTATTAAATATTATTTAAAGCCAGAGTGAATCAATATAGGTCACAATAAGCCTTGGGGCAAATTAAAAAAGGACGTATGACTCTGTAGCACAGTGACATCTCTCTCAGTTGATTATTCAGAAGGTTATTTGTGATGAAATGTGTACAGCTACAGTCTAAGAATTCTTGAATTTTTCAAGTTAGCAGCAATTTTATGCTGGTGTTTCATTAAAAAACCTCCTAACTTTTGTTTTCTGCACATTACACTGTATTTAATTGTGAGGAAAATTATTTTTTGAAAACTCAAGACTTTTGAGGCTTTGCCTTTTTCTCCAAACTTTAGATTGGATGACTAAACTTCTGGCCTTAATTTTTGATACTTGTCCAGGAGACCTTAAAGATTGAGAACCTCTGCTACAATAATTGAAGGAATCGCATCTTTCAAAATGAAGTATTCTTGCACTTTACTTCGGGGGGGGAAATGAATAGGATTTGCAGTTGTTAAAGCAGTTAAAAGTATCTTCAGCAACTGGCAACTATTTTCCCCACAGTCTCCTAGCCATATGGTAAAAGAAGCAGTGACCAGGCTCAAAGTTTACCACCACCTCCTTTTGTATTCTCAGATAGCCTTAGGTTTTATGTAAACTGCATTTTAAATGTTTTCTATATTAAAATTAGCAATTTATAAATATTTTTTTATATTCTTTGTGTTCTCATTGGATAGGCTGAGGTATGCAAAAAGCATTGGGATTTTCACAACATACATTGCCCAAAGAAATAAAAGCGTGTTCTGGGTAGGAAGGCAGTGGTCACAGGTTGTCACAGTTACACATGCTGTGGTACTACCTGGTGCATTTGCTGCACCCAGTTCATAGTTACGTCATGCCTATTCAGAGAACACGCAGTGTTCCTTTTCTCCCTCATTCTCATTTTCTGAGAATATTGCTCCCTTTTTCAGATAATAAATATGTAACTGTATGTACAAAGCACTCATACATGGTTGTTGCCCTTCACTGCTCTCATCCATGCTTGTACATGCACAATACACACCTTTGCTTTCTGACTGCTCCTGCACAACAATGTGTATACTTGTATTTGTCACTAATTATTGTCATTAACAATCCTTAATGTGGATTACTTGTGTTATAAGTAGAACAACTCAGTTTAAAAAGTACCTTTATTTGGTATTTTGTGTGAGTACAATATAAACTTAGGTCTTGCTTTCGTAATACTGCTGTCTAAATGCACAACAGCCCCTGTCATTGGAATGTATTGTTAATTTCTTGTGAAGGCTTCTGATGAGAGAGTACTCTCTTAAAGAGAACTCTCTTCCATTGTGCTAATGATGAAGGCTGACTGGTTTAACTCTTGTGTTTGCTATTAGTGTGTTTTGAAGAGGCATGTTAAGGTTTGACTAGTCTGTAGCAAAGCAATATCTCTGCTGTTTTAATGCCCCTCCTTGGTATAGGGTGGCATTCGATCTGTCCACATACCAGTTGTTTATTCCAGTATTCTTTTTTGCATGTTTCCTTACATTCAGAAATAGTTATGAAAGGAGGAGAAACCACAGAAAAGAGTGAGGATTAAAGAGGACCCAGGCTTACAGTGGCTATAATGGGTGAATGTATAGTTTGTGAGGTACCTCTGAGGTTGTATTCACAGTTCCCTTTTTTTTTTTTCTCCTTCCCAAATGATACAACAGCATCCTTGCTGTGTGCATAGCTCTACCACTGGGGTCAGCCAGCCATGGGAGCAGTCATACTGTTTCGTCAGCTGAAGTATTTGATCCTTCTTCAAATGGGATTAGGTGACAAATCCTGTTAGTGTTTTCAGCAACAAGACTGTTGTTACTCGTTTCCTATACTGCTGCTGAATGGCCTGGTAGAACATAAGCTTTTAAAATTTTTTCCCTGTTGTTTTCTGGAAGTAAGAAATAGGTAGACACTACTTCTGTATTTTAACCTGTGCACTTTATTGCATTTTGTAATACCTAGCCAAACAGATGGGAATAAATTTGTACCAATCTAATAATAAGATAGAAAAAATAATGTGTTCAATAAAGTGAATTCTCCCCAAGCTTCTGAGCGTAATCCACATTTATTGAGAAGCAAAAGTCACCTTACTGGTTTTGCTGAGTTACAGCATTTTATAAAGCTGAATCATTAAGGTCACATACTTATAACCACCACCTGATTTATACAGCATATAGAGATTTATCTGGGACCTTGCCTAGGTTATTGGCTAACACAGGATTTTATTTCTAGCAGAGCGAGTAAAGTTCAAATTTCAGTCATAAAACATACCATTGGAGGTGAACAGCAAATGTGCAAAGTAATCCGGTGAGTTAATTACATCTGGAGATTTGGGCCAGGAATCATGGTGACAGAACCAGGAGGCTTTGCTGTTCTCCTCCCTCAGACGTTGTACCTTGGATCAAGGGAGCGCAGTAATGCGGGTTGTCCTGGTTGTTGTTCCTTGGACGTTAAACCCTGTTCCCAGCTGCACTACTTGTTTCCAAACACTGTACCAAAAGCAAGATAGTAAATAGCTTTATACACTGAACCACCATAACACTGGGTTTTTTTGTTTAACGCCTGTAACCCAGCCAGCACGGGTTTATGAAAGGGAGATCTTGCTTAACCAATCTGATCTCTTTCTGTCACCATGTGACCCACCTTCTTGATGCGGGGAAGGCTGTGGACGTTGCCTACCTGGACTTTGGTAAGGCCTTTGACGCCATCCCCCACAGCATTCTCCTGGAGAAGCTGGTGAACCATGGCATAGACAGGTGTACTCTTCACTGGGTAAAAAAAACTGACTGGATGGCCATGCCCAGAGAGTTGTGATTAATGGGGTGAAATCTTGTTGGTGACCGGTCACCAGTGGTGTCCCTCAGGGCTCAGTTTTGGGGCCAGTCTTATTTAATATCTTTACTGATGATCTGGATGAGGGGATTGAGTGCACCCTCAGTAAGTTTGCGGATGACACCAAACTAGGTGGGAGTGTTGATCTGCTTGAGGGTAGGAAGGCTCTACAGAGGGACCTGGACAGGCTGGATCGATGGGCCGAGGCCAGTGGGATGAGGTTCAATAAGGCCAAGTGTCAGGTCCTGCATTTCAGTCACAACAACCCCAAGCAACGCTACAGGCTGGGGGAAGAGTGGCTGGAAAGCTGCCCAGCAGAAGAGGACCTAGGGGTGTTGGTGGACAGCCCGCTTAACATGAGCCAGCAGTGTGCCCAGGTGGCCAAGAAGGCCAGCAGCATCCTGGCCTGTGTCAGGAACAGCGTGGCCAGCAGGAGTAGGGCAGTGATGGTGCCTCTGTACTGGGCACTGGTGAGGCCCTACCTTGAGGGCTGTGTCCGGTTCTGGGCCCCTCACCACAAGAAGGACATTGAAGTGCTGGAGCGTGTCCAGAGGACACACCAAGCTGGTGAGGGGTCTGGAGAACAAGTCATACGAGGAGAGGCTGAGGGAACTGGGCATGTTTAGTTTGGAGGAGGCTGAGGGGAGACCTCATTGCCCTCTACAACTCCCTGAGAGGAGGGTGTAGAGAGGTGGGTGTCAGCCTCTTCTCCCAAGGGAATAATGACAGGACCAGAGGAAATGGCGTGAAGTTGGGGCAGGGGACGTTTAGATTAGATATTAGGAAGAATTACTTTACTGAGAGGGTGGTTAGGCACTGGAACAGCCTGCCTGGGTAGGTGGTGGAGTGGCCATCCCTGGAGGTATCTAAGAAGCGTGTAGACGTGGCACTTCAGGGCATGCTCTAGTGGCCGAGATGGGTCTTTTGTGTGTGTGTGTGTGTGTGGTTGGACACAGTGATCTCAGAGGTCCTTTCCAACCATTAAGATTCTGTGATTCTGTGAACCCCTAACCTTAATTCCTCAGTGGAACCTGAGGCGTAAACTGAGATACTAGCAAAATATGTATTGCCTCATAAATGTCAGTTGGTAGCTCATAAACAACTTCTGTATCTGAAACTTCTGAGTAAGGACTGTATAATTAAGCACTTTTCTTAAGATTTAGTGGGCCATGACATCTGACATGCTGAACTGCAAGCTTCGTGGCAAAGGGAACAATATGAACCTTTGTTGGTTTGTTTATTTTTGTTACAAGGAGAGAGTTTACACAAGGAGAAGATGGTTTTATTTGGGCCAGTTATATTCTATTTATTTTTTTTGTGTTGACTGAGAAAGAAAATTGGAGGGCAGAGAATTTGGTTTTAGTTCTGCTGGGGTGGGCAGTTGAACAGCATTATAAGGACTAGTAAAATGGGGTTTAGGCATTTATCTGCCAGAAGCAGTTAATAAGACTTGACAACATTTCTGTTTCTTGCCTCCATCGTTGAAAATCTTCTGGAAAGATGCTTTACTAAGTTCCTGTGCAATAAGACCATTTTCAAGGGAAAAAGATACGGAGACTTTCACTTTGCAGTTAGGAAGACATTTAATGTGAACTGTTATTAAGTGCCACTTCGTAGAAATTTTAATATGGACATCCGCATTTATCATTTGCCATTGGTTTTTCTACTTGAGTTGCCAACCCTACAGTATAAACAGAATTATTACAGGTTTTGTGGGCATTGATACTTTTTGGTTTTCCTTTGGGAATGGTAAAGTTTCCACATGCCAAATTATACTTTAGGTGACAGCTCATTTTTTCTTTCCTCATTTTTTATAGTTATATTTCAGGTAAATTATGATGTTCTGTTCTGAGATTTTTCATATAACAAAATTATATTTTAACATTGATTTATTTTGTATTTATTCAGAAGAAATGGAAACAAATTACAAAAGAGCTGACATAAGCAAAACAGAAGTTTAAAGTCTTGTCGTGAGTTCTTGGAGGCCAAATTGTAATGTTCTGGTCACTGGCAAGAAGAAGAAATAATATCAGTGATACTATTAGTGTAAGAGACATATTCTGGACCTGGCTTTTAAAAGATTACATTTTGAGCAGGGATCAATTTTTTTAAGTTTTCCTCTAGAAGTTTCCAGACAGCCAGAAGTTCAGATGATTTTGCAACAGCCTACACATTACTGCAGTTATTTTGTATAATGTTTATTTTTATATTTGACACACATTCACCATTGCACAATTGAACTGTACCTCTCAAGCAAATAATTTACTAAAATACAAGGGTTACAGGACATGAATTATGGGTTAAGCCTGATGAGTAGGAAAACAGGAACATTACATAGATAATTTGTTCTCCATCAAGAAAGAATTAGATTGTGCAATAACTAATATGTCATTGTTTTATCTTGTTTATAGCTGTGCTACTGTACTGTGGGCTTTTATTTTGTGAGATCTCTGAAGCTAAGCAGGGTCTTACCTGGTCAGTACTTGAGATGGGTGGCCTCCAAAGAGCATCAGGTGCTGCAGTAAGTGTGTCGGTGGCTTAGTAGGGAATATGTTTTCCTTTGACTCAGTCTTTAACCAGTACTTTGGCACAGCATTTGGAAATACTTACGCTGCTGGATGTCCATCTTAAATGAAGGTCCTTTCTACTCTGAGGATATTAAAGCTTCTGCATCACTATTGGTATCTTGAGACCCCCAGAGCCAACCCAAATTTGAGTGGTGAGAAATCAGAATACTATTGAATAAAAAATATGAAATTGTTCATTTTGCAGCCTGCCTTACACTGCAGGGGGTGGATTATTAGGATGTCATGGGAAAGCCTTTATGCTATACAAATCCATTGCAAGTATCTAGTGTGCTGGCAGAAAAGGACTGCCGGCCTCTGCTAGGGTGACCTCACTGCAGTAGTTTGTGACTGAAGTTCCGAAGTGCAGTACTCAAAAGCGCTTTGAAATCCTGTGTAGATGAAAGGTGCCACGTGAATGTATATTCTGTTCATCTGGTTATTCATTCCATTCATGCATATAGTGTGCTTCTGTTTTTTCCCTTTGGAGTGTGAAAAGAGGTTGTAACGGCATGTCCCACTTATCTAAAAGGAGATATGAAACAGTGATGTTATATAATAGAAGAAAAACATTACTAAATACATCTCCAGTTGAAAAAATATCTTAGCAGTTATAAGATAAAAGTGAACAAAAAACCTTTCTAAATTAAAATCACTATAAATTAGTTTGTTGTCTATGGGTCCTATAGACAGCTGCATCCGTAATGAAATAAACGCGTAGATGTTGTTATTAGCATGTTTGCAGGTGTAAAAGTATCGTAAGTAAACCAGGTGGTTAATTAGGTTTCAACTTTGTTAAAAAACCCCTGAAAACAAACCTGAAAAGTAGAATCAGACTTTCTTGCTGGCTTCAAACATCATCAACAAAAGGACTTGTATTTCCAATGTTATTTGCATACCTGGTTAAGAGGCAAGAGCAAGGATGAGGAAATTGTATCCAACAAGAGTACTGACTACATTTTTAAAGGCAATTTGTAAAATTGACCTCATATAATTTCATTTCAATTTCTGTAACTAAACAAACTGTTCCAGTTCAGCAGTCACAATTCATGGAGTAACCAGGAACTTAACTTCAAAGATACCCCAGTATTGCAACTTTATTGCTCAACAGGCATTGACTATTCTTAACTCATTTAGTCATACTGCTGTATTTCCCAAAAATAAGGGTTGGGGTTTTTTTTGAGAAAACCTTAAGCAAAACCAACATCTAATATTTAAATATATTAAATATATTTCAGGAATATGCTTCATTAAAATAAACTTTCATTTTAAAAACTTTCCACAATAGCATTTATCTTTGACATTTCAGATCTAACAGCCTAATGACATAACACTTCTTCATTTTTAAAACACAATATCAATAGTAGTTACCTACTGTCGTGATGTACTACTGTACTGATATTTCATAATGAAAGTGTGATTTTAAAACAAAATCTCAGGAGTTTCCTTTCACTTGTCCTGCTTAAATACAGCCCTGAATTCGAAATATGGCAAATGTACAGTTTAATACCATAGGAAAACTTTGTGTCTCGTGCTTTTCAGGCAGAATGGATGATGCCCTTACACTGAATCACACCTCAGGAAGGCTGAGGCGCAGGCAGGTGCCAGGTGGCCCATCAGTAGGGACAGTTACAGCCCCCCTGCACTGTACTTGATTTGTTCAGCCGTCCATTTTAATCGATTTTCAGTTCACTAATAATGCTGAATTTTGATATTCTGTATTCTGGTCTGTTTATCCTGAGAAGCTGTCTGAATTATGCGCGTGTCTTTCCCTTTATTCACTTGAGTCTGTGCTTTTGAATCACTAACTTGAAGAGTTTTGTGTCACTGCACACTTGCGTAGCTGGGTGTTGGTGAAACAGGGAGTGGCAGTCTGGGTGTCTTTTACCTGGCTGTATTTATTTTAAAGACAATTTTGCGAGCCATTATGGCAAGTTATACAAAGTAGTAAGAGTTACTGATAGTAGCAAAGGTTTGAAGGTGAGCCTCAAAGCCCAAAAGCATACTGAAAGGATATCTAAAATATTCTCTGTTAGTATCTCCTTTTCTCTTTCCCTTCTGCTTGTTTTTGGTTAACACATTGTGTATCTTGCTTGTGTAAGCTTTAGTATGCAATATTTCCCTTTCTGTCTTTGTGACCAATACAAATATTTTATTCATTTTTTAACTTGTCTTTCTAATCATAACTCAGAAGTACAGTTTTTCATGTTTTGAAGTGTTAGAGTATGAGCACTGTATGAAAAGGTAACTATTGTTTTTCCAGAGTCCTGTTCTTCATGTCATGGTGGTGGCATGGGAAGTGATGAAATTAACATGTGGTCAGGAGCAACGGCTGAAGGACTACTGAGCCAACATCTTGCAGAAAGTGGAATGGAAATAGATCCTGAAAATGAAGAACTCATTCTAAATATCAGTTCTCGACTACAGGCAGCTGTTGAAAAGCTTCTGGAAGCTATCAGTGAAACTTCAAATCAGGTAAGGTGATCTAATAGTGAAGCATTTTGAATTCTGTGGTTCTATTTTTTTTTTTTCTTTATTTTTCTCATTAATGTCTTTTTGTAAGTCTAAAGCCTGTAGGCTCATTTTGAGAGCTAAAACAATACTTCAGGTGCCTACGCCCAAAAAAGTCTGCTCCAGCATGACTTTACTGCTGAACTTGGATTCGTGTTAGAAATCTGCTTTGGACTGCAGAGGAAGCCTGAATCTGGGCAGGTTTGTCAATCCAGGCCAGTCTTTTTCATTGCTCACACGGGTCATCTGCATTCTGCTGCGATCCAGAGATGAGAGAGGAGGTGTCAGGGCGCGTTGAGCTGGCCCTTGTGAAGAGGGAGGGTTAAGGGGAACTATGCCCGGTTCTCCTGACAAACATTTCAGTCGATTAGCCAAGAAGGTGGAGCTCTCCTGCTGTCTCTTCCACCTGTGATTTCAACATGGCCAGTTAAGCACATATCCACCTTGCTGTCAGAAAAGGAGCCTGCAACTCCAGCTCTCCAAGTGTTTATGTGAGGTATGGGATTCAGGAACAGCTTCCAAAAAAGAGGCAGTGTGTGGGTCCTTGCTGTTTGCTGTGGGGGTACTTTGCACAGGGGGTGTTAGTTGCTCTCTGGAGTAGTTCCCCGTTAACTGAAATGGGAGCGATGTACCGAGCTCTGCTGGTTGAAATCACACGGATTATAGATAGCATGCGCTTCACTTTTAGATTATTTGCCTTTAGATTTAGTACATCTCAATTTGAAGGTGCAAAGTAAATACTCTCTATCTCACTGTAACTTTTTAAGCGCTCTTGAAGGACTCAGTCTTCAGAGTCAGCTCTTTAATCTGTTTGAGGCTAGAATTCAAAGGATAGAGTATGTTTTATGCTAGAGACCCATCTATTAGTTAACCGAGTAACGATACTACTTAAAAAGTCATTGCTTTCTTGTCTCTAGGTATAAAATCTGTAAAACATAACAACCGGAAATAAAGGAGAAAAAAATCTGTGATGATAAAAGTAATATGAAAATTCAGCTGTCTAACACTTCAAAAATTTTAAACATTTAAGTATTTGTTGCGTTTGCAAAATACTTCAAAAGCAAAGTAATACTCTTCTTTTTTTTTTTTAAAAGAAAAAGATAAAAGGCTAGTTTGTGACTTACTGAAGTTAAAAGTAATGTCTCATGGATTTTGTAAATCAGTTCTGCATTGCGTTTATTTGAAAACTCACTCTGCATCAGCTTTCTTCTGTTTGCGCATCAGTTCAATTAAAAAGAGGTGTTTGGCTTTTTGAGGTCTTTTTTCAGCTTAATTATATAATAACGAAAAAGGATACATAGATACCCCAATACACGGGGTCTTAAAAATATATATGTAGTTAGGCATTTATAGGAAATCTTGCATTTAAAGACCTGATGATACAAAGAAAAACAACTTCAAAGTTTTACAGTAATTAAGAATTCATGCTGCGATTATAGAAGTATTGTCAATTATTTATTCCACTTGGTGTTCTTTTTTCTGAACATTTCACTGCTGATGTTTAAAGGCAATAGTTTTATACATGGACCTAAATTAAAATTACTTTCCTTTTGTGACTGATATTTTTGCAGTAACTGTTTACTTTTCATGATACCTATGAAAGTACTCAGTGTATTCTAAGCAGCTTATTTTTATTTATTGTCAGTTGATCAAGAAAGTATTTTCCTTTCATAGCTTTGTAGCTAAGACCTTGCCAATACCAGCAAGAGAGTTATACTTTGGCTCAAACACATTCACACACATTTTTTTCATTAATACAGTTTATACAAATATGAATTTATCCCTGATGATCATGTCTAGGGTTTTTTTTTTGTTATTTTTAAGTTAATAAAATGTTAACCTGTTTACACATTTTCTCACAGTATTAAGTATAAATATTGATGTCTTTTCTGGCTTTTCCTTAGAGATACTTTGCAAGTGTTCAAGCTTGTCTAGTTTGCAATGTCTGTTATGTGCTTATTGGATTATATACAGTTCCTGTATATGCCAAGCGTTTGTAGATGACTTGACAATTATTTTTAAATATTCAAAACCTGAATATTTTTTTTACTCTGCAATATTTATTATCTAAAGCTAATTACAGGCAGAAAAGATTTTAACCTTTCCTCTTAATCAGTTGTGTTGTGCATACAGACATGTACCCATCTCTTAAAACAAACTTAAGAGAGTGAGAGAAAGCTGGCAAAATCTTCAAAGTAACTGTCCGAGACCTGCCTGAACACACACCTCCAGACCTGAAGTGCAGTTTGAGTCCTTTCAGGCGAGGCATATAGTGGGTGTATTAATTCAAATTCCACCTGCTTGTGTTATGGTAAATAAATCAGGCCACTCCCCTAAACTCTTTCGGTTGGGAGATACTAACAGGAAGCCTTTCAACTAGCAGAGTTTGAGAAAGTTCTTCCTGTTGAATTAACTCCAAGAACAGGAATGAACGCACATAATGACATATCTGTATTTCTTTTTCATTTGCCATAGTGGAAATGGAAAATCATTTTTAGTTTCTGTTCTGCCGCAGCGCACCTGTGCAGGTAAAACAAAGTTATGCTTCCTTTTCTTGGAAGTTACCTGCCAGCTGCTATTGGAAGATTTCTGTTACTTTTTCATGTGAAACTTCTCTAAGAAGGATTTTTTTAGGAGTCACCATATGAAGTTTTCTTGCACCTCTCTGTTTTGGATTAATCCACTCCGGAATTACTCTGCTTGAGAATGTGATTTGAGGCTTCCTGCTGATTCCAAGTAGGTTTGTCACCGGCAGTGCTGATACGTGTCTTCAGACTGTTAAATGTACATGTTCTGTTACAAATTGCTGTTAGGAATTTCTAAAACCAGCCTAGCTAGTGCAAAATACCCACGTGACGGTTGAGAAGACAGCAATACCGATATTTTTTGGAATGGATTCTTACCGCACCTACTGGGCATCTAATCTCTTTAATGCTTTGTGGACTGAAGGCCAAGAGGAAGACACATATGAGATTGAATCTCGTGTGCCTTTACCATATCCTTTTCCTTTCACTGAACACTTGGATGAGAATAATTCTGTAGTTGTAAATACTTCAATTTTTCACTTCCGCCACAAAAAAAATGGGCACATTTTAAAAGTTGTCTCTAGAATCTCCTTGCCTACACCTCCCTATTCAGTAAGTATAAAAGTTTATACAGAAATTGTATTTTAAACCAGCTTAAATAGAAGAGTATGCAGTGAAAAATTCTATAAACTTGTTTCTCTTGTTGAAGTTGTTATGTACTGCTGACAGGCTTTTTTCCTAGACGGTTTTTAATGGGCACTGAAAAAGCTTTACTTATACAGTTCTCTCTCTTCCTTTCTAACAAAAGAAATTTAGCAGACACAGAAATATATTAAATTACAGAGATTTGAGATCTCTTTTTAAAGCACTTCAATTTTATTTATTGCATTTTTCTTGCTGTGAATGATTTACGCTGCGGGGGGGAGGGGGCTGCAGTCAGTTAAAATTGTTCCTTTATAGCTTTCATGCACTGACTGGGACCATTAACTAGCACAAACTTGCTAATGGCTTCCAGTGATCCCATGAAGAAATTTTCGTACTTGAAAATTCACATTCATGTTTGTGCTTCTTTTTGCTTTGGCCCTGTCATATTTTTAATAATACCATGAGTTGCTATTACTTAAAAGAGCTGCAGAATAGTTTTTACTTTGAGTTTTAGTTTGAATGTTTGATGCATTTGGTGCCATTATGATTGTCTATAAACAGTAAACCTTTCCTATGTTTCCTCTTACCTGAGACAGGTCTTTCATTAAGCACTTCAAAATGTAAGAATAAAGTAAGAATGCTCTGTGATTTTTAAAATATCTCAAACCAGTGCAGATACTCATCTGCAGTATTTATACCTTTCTTTAACTCCTGTCAGAATAAATAGTTCACATTAATGATGTCTATCTAAAAAGGAATGCTGTAAAAAAGATATCAAGTATTTAAATTCAGTGTATTATAAAAGAGAATGTATTGATTATTCAGACATTCTTTTCAAAGTGTAATTTTATTTATAAGTGGATAATTTTGTGCAATGTTCTATGAAATGTTCCTTACCCATTTTTCTGAGATTTAAAGCAAGCTAGTCGTACTCACAAACTTAGTTGGAGAGGATGAGAAGGCTTTCATTTTTGAAGAAATTAAGAGAAAGTATATGTTTATAGGAACTGTAGCAAAGCCACAGATGTTACTATCTTACAAATATCTGCCAATATCCATAGTATGAAAAAGGAAAAGAAAAGAAAAAAAGAGGGCCAGGAAATATGTGTTATTTCATTTTCTGACGTTGTGCTTATACAAAATAAGCTGTCTTATTTTGAATACAAGCCACACGAAGTACTCAAGCCTGGTTCAGCTCTGACAATTTGTTTCTGTCCCTCAAAGAGCTGGATGTAGGCTGTAAATGTTAACATTTGAGAAATAGAGATCTTGGTAATCGATTCCAGTTTGCTGTTATCTTAGATGAATGTTTTGTGTAATCAAAAATTCTAACATTAGAGTGATGTTCCTTCTTTACTGTTTTGCTTTTCTAATTCTCATTTTAATTCTTCTTGAAATTATCACTTTGGGTATGTCTAAACTAGTCAGTACGTATACAATTTTATGCATTTCAGTCCTGGTTTTCCACTACTTAGTGATGTAGTGAGATTGCACTACATCTGTGGTAGTACACATTAAATATTAACCCATCAGATAAGCAGAGATGAGTGTAAAAAATCTTCAATAATTCTGTTAGGTGGACACAGCTGGAAGAAGCATTGCTTTACTGCCTTGTTGGTGGAAAAGTGCAGTATATTCAAAATTTATATTTTCCTGGTGTTATCAGTTATCTTCATCTTAGGGAGAAAAAGAGATGAAGCACCACTTGTGTCAGCTTATATAAAAACTTCTGCCAGTTTTATGCAATGTTTTATAGCCATTCAAAGGATATGGTGGCTGATAGCTTACTCGTATTTAGTACAAAACTCATAGGTAAATAAAGGTGAATCTAGTGTAAACTCATAAACTAGGAATTACCGGAACAAGGAGACGGATTTAGCCAGGTGGTTCATTGAGTTCACTAAACTGACAAAGCCTGTTTTCTTAGAGTTTTGTACCGAGTCAGTCTTCCTATTGCAGTCTGCGAATATTTGTTCAGTAAAGATCTTACCAAATGTTCAGTGATGTGGGACTTCTCATCACACTGTAAAGGAACTGTAATTAAATAGGAATGATAGAACAGTTATTTATCAGGAAACCTTTGGTTTATCTAACTTCTGTAATTTTTTCCTATGGTAGCTTGAACATGCTAAAATTACTCAAACAGAGCTCATGCGAGAGTCCTTCAAAAAGCAACAAGAGGCCACAGAATTTATTAAGTATCAGGAAGAATTACAAGAACGTCTTAATGAGGAAACCAAAGCCAGAGAGCAGTTGGCTTTGGAGCTTAGTAAAGCTGAAGGTGAGTAGCTTTTTTGATGAGTTGTTGAACTTTGCACTTTTAATTGGGAAAAGAAATTGCATATTAGATCAATTTCTTTGCAAATTTTAGAATGTTATCAGCCTTCTGGATAGGTATCCAGAAGTTACCAGACAGTTATCCTCCCTACAGAAGGGACTCTGTAGGTCCCTTCTAGCATCAACCACGCTGTGATTCTGTTTCCCTGAATTAATTAAATCTTTTTTTTCATCCTTTTTTTTCTGTGAACTCCTTCAGGACTTAATTAATGTACTTCTAAATGACAGGCACTTCTTTTTTGGTGTTGATATAACAAAACAAAAATGCCGTAGAACTCTTTTTACTTCATTTCTTCTGCTTATTGAACTGCATTATGAGCCTACTCTGACAAAGCCAAACTACATTCTCTTATCAAATTCCTTAGAGAGGTACGCAGAGCAATGTCTTGGTTCATTATACATCTGATGGTACTCTGTCTTTTCTTGAGATAAAATGTGTCATTTTTGATCATTTCTTTCTTATCACGAAAACTGCTGCGGCTGAGACATTTTCAAACCTCCAGTGTTTTAGTGCTGTCAGATATGACTTATCTAATGCGATAGAAAAGCTACTGCCAATTTGTTCGCTGAACTCTGACAATTTCCATTACATCTCTTAAAAAAAAAAAAGGGGGGGGAAAAAAAAGGCAGTAGTAAATACAACAACACATGATCTTAGCAGGCTTCTCCATTGTTCACACCTTTTTGGTGGGGCTGTGCACTCCATTCAATCTGAGAATGCCCTCTCAGCTTCCAATATGTTAAGTCCTCATTGTTAACAACATCTGATACAGTGGGAATAACCACTAGAATTTGTATTGTCTCAATTTTTTGAAATGCTGTTAATGTTTCTAGTTCAGTATTTTTTGTTTCAACAGCCAGTCCCTCTATGCGGCTGTGTTTTCTGGGTAAAGTCTGGAAAAAACCTTTGTCAGCAGTGCATGATTGATATGTATGAGTACCAGACTTGTGCTTCTCAGACTGTATATGCAAAGACCACTGCTACTTAATTTCCTTCTTGATAGCTTTCCTCTGATATGAAACTAAGTGCTTACAGAGGCTTTACTTTGTCTACATTGGTAACAAATGTAAATATCTTTAGTTTTCCTATATTCTCAAGCCAGAGTGAAATCCATATTAATACTGCCTCAAGACTATAGATTTATACTGATAAAGTACTTCCATATTGAAGAAGTTCTACTTGGATTCTGTGGGTTTAGTAAGAAGAAACATGCGAGAGAGGTGTGTGCGTCTAACAAAGTTTAGACATCGTTTGGAACCATCGGTCTCAGACATGACAGAACACACCTCACCACGGGAATCTGTGGTCCTGCTTAGTACCTTCTGTCACTTGGTAAAAATGCCTTTTGTGTTCTGTGGACAGATGTTTCTGAAGGGAGTGACATGAATCTTCTGAAGCCAGTGCCATTACAGGATCTCAGTTTAGTCTGTGCAGCCCTCAAGGAAATTCTCTGTTTTTTCCTAAGTCTTTAGCTTTGTGCTCACTTCTGCATCATTGCAAGATGGTGCCATTTCTTACAGCCATAATACCATTCGTAAAGCTAAAATAGAGCTCTCCCTCAGATCCTTAGATAAACTACTTCGCTGTGAAGTAATTTTTAAAAACATACAAGACATACTCTCAAGGTAGTGTCTGAAATTCTCTGCTAAAAAGATCATTAATTGGTCTGTGCTATTTTAAAAATTGCACATTACTAGTAAAGAAATTAAATCATTTCTTATATGTCAACTGTTACAGGACTTTCGGGAGTGATTCAGGTGCTAAACATGGACGCCTATGGCCAGTTTTGGTGTCTTCTGGTGTTGGAGGGATCTATATGATATCTGACCTACAGAAGACACAGGATCTTATAGAAACTGTGGTTTGAGGTCAGACAAATGTCTTGAGGCACCCAAAATGGCACCTGGCACCTGAATTAGTTCAAAATCTGATTGTCTCTTCCTGTATAAGGAATTTATTTGAAGTTTCTTACTTGCTGTGTGTTTACTACACACTTATTTTTCCTTGGTTTTGGAGTTCCTGTTTGCTCCAGGGGTCTTGCGCTGAGAAAAAATTAAGAGCTATATTTGGTCTTGTACTGTCCTTCCTGGAGTTTCTTCATCATGGAAGAAAAGCAAGTACAGGAGTAGAAGTTGTCAGTTGCTGAGTATCTGACATGCATGTGCATTCACGTGAGAATACTGTAGTGACTTCACCATGCTAAAAATTCAAATCGTTCTTTATTGTCTATTAAATCTGCCCCAAAATCGGTGTTTTCCAGGCCTTATTGATGGTTATGCAGATGAAAAAGCGTTTCTGGAAAAACAACTCCAGGAAAAAATAGATGTAATTGACCATCTTGAGCAAGAACTACTGTGTACAGGTAACAAATTGCAGGAGTTAGAGGCTGAACAGCAGCAGATCCAGGAAGAAAAGGAGTTACTGTCCAGACAGAAGGATGCCATGAGAGCAGATGCGGGGCCAGTCGAGCAGCGTATGTATTCCTCACAATCTTTCTATGAGATTTTCTTATACTTTCAAATAACGTAATAAGTCATCTTAGTGAAGGCTTCCTCCCCCTCCCCTTTGTAATCATTAATAAAAACATGATAATCATTAATGAAAATTTGATATTTTAATACCTGATACCTAATGTTAGCTTGATAAATTTTCTTGACATTTAAGCAAAAAATGATGGAGATGTAAATGCATCTTTAAATTCTTCCTTAAACTAGTAACTTAATATTTTATCTTGGAGAGGGGAAGAAAATTAGAGCAGTGGTGTTTAAGAGGTATTGATCTTTCAAAGACTGCAGTGCTTACATTGTAAACAGCAGAATGAAATTAGCATTTTATTTAATTTCTAAAAGTTTGTGGCAATTTATAACGCTGCTGTTTTTATAAGTTACATGTCTTGGTGTGTATTTGCAATTTCCTGCATCTGCTTTGTGTAACCATGAAATTTTAAGAACAATCTGTTGCTTCCTACTTTAAAGTAAAGATGATCCTTCTCCAGTTTAGTTATTTGTTATGTGTTTCAGGTTTCTAAATATTTTAAAGTTACTTTCATGTATAACAACTGTAAGGATAAACAATTCTATACATATGTGTCGGTGCTTATATCACGCATACCAGAATAACTTACCACATTCCCTAAGTTATCTCAACAACTTTGTCATTAAATGCCATATCTATCTTTGGCTTCATTTTCTCTTACATTGTTGCACCACAAGAAAACTATAGCTGGCATGTAAATTACTTTGCTTCTTTTTTTGTTTTCTCTCTCTCTCTATTCTCCTAGGCCTAGTAGATGCTGCAGTCGATGCAGCTTCCCAAGCAGGTGTGTTTGTATGTTGCATGGCCAATCTGTAACTGGGTGGAAGACTCACACGTACTGACATTGTTAATCAGGATTATTGGGCTTTTGGCTTACTGACATTACTTGTGATTCTTACTGGCCTGCAGCTTTGATGTTGTATTTCGTACTCAATTTTACACTTCGCTAACAACATTTCATATCGTTTCTAAGCATAATAAGCAAATTCATGAATAACCATCATCTTATTCACCTGTGAATTACAGATACTTAGATGGTATTGGTGGGATATTTTTGTAGCCTTTATTTTCTTTTTATTTCCAAATACAGCTGAGTCATTCACTATGATAACTAAACACTGTATTATATTGATATATAATGGTTACCTAGAAATGAGAATTTGTTAAATATGATGTAAGATGATGGTGCCTAAAGGATCTTTCTTCTATAGTGAAAGTAAATTTTATTGGTTTTGTCTAAATATCAATCATGTTTTAAAGATTCTCCAAATGTAATTGCACTTTACAGTTTGGATTTTACCTCAAGGGATTTGTACAGTTAGTTAATATGTAATTCAATGGGCTGTGGCTTAAGAGTCTTAATAGAGTGGTTTGGGCTTTACTATATATGCTTGCCAACCTTTTCACGAGGACTCAAAATTGGGCATCCGTGCAGACACTGATTTTACAAAGCTCCAGTTACAGGTCAGTAATTTCCCTCTCGGTCTGCCTGGCAACCTCGCTAAGTCTTTCAGTATTTCCTTCAAATTATTTGTATGTATCACACGTGATGAAGACTGGGAGTGGATTGATTTTACTGACACTGGGGATGAGAAGAGGGTTGGGTTTTCTGTACTTCATTGTTAATCTCAGGTTTAGGTTGACCTGCTGACACTAGCCGTGGTTTGAACCCATGCATTTGCTTTTCTATTCAATTATACAAAGACCTTTTGATTTATATGAAACTTAAACAGGGAAGTGATCTGATACAACTTCACTATCAGTCCTCTGAAGGCTAACTAAAGGATAGCAATTTTAATATGAATTTGTTTTAGTGGTAATCTTGATTATTTCTCAGAAGAAAATACATTTTCAAAAAAAGAAAAATAGTAGAAACCCAAACCAGTTCACATCCTTCTGCAGAGTACAGCATGGATACCTTGGGGAGTGGTTTTGCTTCATAATACTACTAACTATTCCTGTCTAAAAGTAGCGTGTGATGCTTTTATTATAACCAGAATTGCTGGAGGAAACAGAAAAGCTAATGAAAGAAAAAATTGAAGTACAGCGTCAAGCTGAAAAAGAGTATGATGACCTTCAGAAGCAAGTGAAGGTCTTGGAAATAGACTTGGAAGAACAGGTCAACCGTTTCATAGAGCTAGAGCAAGAGAAAAATGCAGAACTAATGGACATAAGGCAGCAAAACCAGGCTTTGGAGAAGCAACTTGAAAAGACAAGAAAATTTCTAGATGTAAGTACGGTTAAAGGCCGGTTTCATGAAGGTGGGCGGGCACCTCTGCTGAGGTTTGGTTCAGCACGAAGTGCTAGGTTTTTTCAGATTTTGAGCAAACATAAAGAAGCATGCAACAGTAACAGTGCTATAGGTTACAGCCCAAGAATTTAATTGCCCTGTATTTCTAAGTATAACTTAGTAGGCTTCTTAAATGTTTGAAATAATGGGAAACTTCTAAAACTAATGAGGAAATATAAATTTTTGTGACCTCCATTTTTAACAGTTTGGAATTTCCATGTTTTTCAATTTATTGAATTGAAATTGGAATTAAGTAGTCAGCTTTATTTGTACTTGGAAATCGCAAGCATAATTTCTCTTAAGTTTCTTTTATAACTTCCTTCATAGTCTCCAAAAATCTACCTCCAGATATTATGCTACACCTTTGAACCAGTTATATTATTTGTGCATTTGTCCCCATTCACAGTGGCAGCTGCCTCTGTTTTACCCAAATTCTTCCTGCCTCAGGCTGTCTCTGCAATTTTGTTCCAGACTCTAACCCATTTTCATCAAACACCATCTTCCCCGCCTCCTGCTTTTCCCATTTTATTCCTAATAAGTGTCCTATGCTGCTGTTGAGAGAAAACTATTATTTCTGTGCCTCCTTATTTAACTCTCTAGCTGACAGCAATAATTTTTTCTACATAAAAATATAACACCCTGTGGCACCTTCTCCACATAATCTATTACTATCCAGTATTAAAGGAGACATCTTGCAGATACTTCTTCGCACAAGTGGATTTGCTTCTTTAATTTTCTGCAGTAACGTTCTCTTTCTCACTGAAACTAGTGTGTCATAATAGGACAAGGTTCAGAAGTAAAAATTCCTATTACAAGTCCCATAGTCATAAAGGCATTACAGTTTGGGACTATCAGTGGCATGAACTGGAGAGTGCCAGACTGCTGAGATGAGTAGCTGTTTGTAGCAGCAGCATTAGAATTCTGCCAATTCCTTGAAACAGCGGGTGAGGTTTTAAAATCTGCAACTTGTAAATGCTGAAGCTTTCTTCTGGTTTCCTAAATTTTTGCCAACCCTTTTGTTGCTAGACAGGGAGTTCTTCTTTGCATCAGGTGCTTCAGCTCGTTTATTTCAGTGCACCTGCTAAGGTTTGTCTGTTTAAGAGAGGGGCATTTAAAGAGGGCGTTTCCCTGGATGCTACCAGTTGTGCCTTATTTCCAGTAGAAAGATGTATTCCCCAAATATCAGACTGGGATATAACAACTGAAACTGGTCAAAAGTCAAACTGAAATGCAAAATTGATAATTTTTCTTTTTCTCGTTGGCTCCTC
>KZ506182.1:96624-107846 GCA_002844005.1 Limosa lapponica baueri
CCTGGATGCAGTCCTGAGTAACATTCTCTAAGCAATCCTGCTTCAGCAGGGGAGTTGGACTAGATGATCTATACGGTCCCTTCCAACTCTAAAAAATTCAGTGAAATTCAGTGAAACTTATTCCAGGGAGGATTGTCATAAGGAGTCTGCTCTAGACTTGACTTTTCTTTTTGCGTTTCTCTCTCAGGACTTTTCTGTGGTCCCTTCAGCCTTTGATGTTGCTCATGGATGGGTAACGTCAGTAATACCATCCTGTCAGCTTTATGTTCTGGTCCTTTTCTCTCCTATCCATTGAAATGCTTTGAGTCTTCTACCTTTTGGTTACATCGTAACTTCCTAATTGTAAATACTGCAATCAGTTTCTTGAGTGGGACAAACATTACTTTCCATGTCTTTTGCTCGATTGCTTAGTATAACTCGGGTCTGATCTGTGCGTCAGGCCTGGTATGATGCATTTGTGACACGTTTTCTTATCTGTAATTTCGATTAATCATCTCTGAAATACTGCTAGACCTGGGGTCATTCCTATCTCACTACTTCAGTTACTCGTTTATTAAGTTGTTTCTGAGCTGCAAACGTCTGAACTACTGAGATTCAGCATGCTTTATTTGGTTGCTTTGTCCTCTACAGAAAGTGAAATTATGTCATCCCTCACTTCTGTTTGGTCCCATTTAACAAACCCCACGAGAAAACAAAACTCGCTGTTTCTCGCTATTGGAAGTCTAGCAATTCTCTTCAGTGTTAAAGACTCAGTGAATTTTAGGATGTCTGTCACTAATCAACTCCGTACTTTGAATAATTTTGTCACAGATTTTTAGAACCTCAAAGGTGCAAAGAGCATCTTGACCTTAAGGTCAGGACATTCCACCCATAGGTGTTAAAGGTGTGTTTTTAATTGGCTGCATAGGGATGCTATGCTGCTTGCTTTCAACTGACTAGAAAGTCTGAATGCTTCAGAAGGGCAAGGTTATTTCTAGAGAGTAAATGATACAGCACGGAACAAATCACTTCTAAAGAATGCTGTTTGTGTTTGTTGGATGTAGCACTACAGTATTCTAACTTTACATTCTGTTTCACCTAAAGAGTAGGAGTTTTGTTACGAGAAAAAAAAAGAGGGATATTTTTTCTCTGTCACAAATGAGTGCTGTTGTTATTACTAGCAAACCCTTCCAATCTCAGTACCGTATATTCATCTTCCTGCGTGTATTGTCACCAGGTTGAACAGTTAACAAATCATCTAAAAGAAAAAACAGACAAATGCAGTGAGCTTTTGCTCGCTAAGGAGCAACTTCAGAGAGATGTACAAGAACGAAATGAAGAAATTGAGAAACTAGAATGCAGGATAAGAGAACTGGAACAAGCCTTAATCATCAGTGCAGACAACTTGCAAAAGGTATGGCCTGATCTAAAATTGTGTATTTACTACTTTCTTATTTTCTTGAGAACAAAACTGTGTATCTTTTTTATTTGTTTCTTATTAAGCAAATGAAGTTACTAATTTATAATGTATATTTAAAGGTGGAGGAAAGGAAACAATTTGGCACCATCATAGTAAAGGGAGAATTACCTCTTGAAATACAACTGCAAGCTGAATGAGAAGCTGTGGATGGAAAGGAAAAGGAGGTAAAATAACTGTTGGATTTTCCATGTTTCCGCTTGTATTTTGGTTTGTCAGTTTTTGCTTTCTGTTGAGTTTCGTGAACTATACAAATGAAAATTTTTAACAGATGAGAGAGACAGCAGTCCAAATTCCTTTCAAATTCTCTTGTGAGCCATGATAATTGTTATTAATGTCTATGTTAATGCTTATGACTGACAACAGTCATTTTGATTCTGGAATAAAAATTCAGCCTAATGAAGAACTTAATAGTGATTTCAGCTTATTTTTAGTGGGTTTTAAAATTCCATTCAATTGAAGGACTCAGAATGTCACTGAGTACCCGTTCTTTTGTTAGTGCATAGCAAAAGAGTTTATTGTAGGCGTTCCTCTTGACAATCACGACCTTTAATTTTTGGTATGGCTGTTTATTCCTCTTCCACCGTTTGTTTTGGAAACATAGGTCACAAACCTCGAGGAACAACTGGAGCAGTTTCGAGAGGAGCTAGAAAATAAAAATGAAGAAGTTCAGCAATTGCATATGCAACTGGAAATTCAGCGAAAGGAGTCCACTACACATTTGCAAGAACTTGAACAAGAGAACAAATTATATAAGGTAATTGTGTAACCAAGAAGCCTAGAACTTTATTCTCCCTCCTCCCCAGAAATAAATTCTTGGAAAAAGCCAAGATGCCAAACTCTTTTTCTTTCTCAAGCATTCAACCGTTCCACTTGCAAAATACTAAAAAGCTCATATAATTACTTCTCATTCCATGCAATTTGTTTATTTTAATTCCTATGCCTTAAATACTGGTACAAGAATATGCAGAAGATGTTATGTGCAGCTGTAACGTGGTTTGGGTTATTTTTTGGTAGGATGAAATGGAAATACTGGGACTAGTGATCCCGAAGTCTGAAGATGCCACCATAAAGGACCATCACTTAGTGGCTGGGAGGCTCGCTCGCGCCATGCAAGAAAAGGAGCAGGAAATAGATTTTCTTCATGAACAAATCGCAAAACTGCAGCAGCAACTGGAAGTCACAACTGACAACAAAGTACGTACTCTTGAAGTCTTTTTCGGAGTCCTCCTTTGTGTCGCTAGCTGCTTAAAGACCAAAAACAAACCCCTCCGTCCCTCCAGCCATTGCTTTGTTTTCTATTGCCGCCTTAATTTAAAAATGCCAGTGCTTCAGTTTGAAGCGATGCTTTAACGCTGACCTGCTTCTCCTCTTTTGTGTCTTTTTTGACGAAGCACGCTTTTTGCTTGCTTTCTTTTTATTATTCTGCCTTATTTCTGGTTGAGGTTTTGTCTTAAATTCTTCCTAATTCCTTATTCTTCTAATACTTCTGAATATTTAAGAGTATTTAAGTAGCTGAATTCAGTCTCAACATTCCTACTGCCATCTTCCCTACAATGACTTATTTTCAGTGTTACGTTTCAGTGATGCCTTCTGGATCATATTGGATTTTATAGGTTTTTTTTAGGAAACTCATGTGCCCCATGAGCTTGTGTAAATACTTTGTCATCATACCAATGTTGGCAACATCTTTAATCCAGTTTGAAGCATGGTGGATGTGCAAACAAAACATTGTGCATTATTAGAAATGTAGAGCAAGAAGGAAAGAAGCAGATTCATCTCTGTCTTATTCCCTGAGATTTGACACCTGTAGCTTTCTTTCTGTCACTTTTCAATTTATGTGTACTTGTGATAGTGAACCTCATCTTCTGGCTTCCTTCCGTTTTATACAGATATAACATATTTGATTTCAACAGAAATACTGCTTATTTTGCATTGATATAAATGCCAGAAGAAACAGAGCACAGGTCTTGGATTTTTTATAGAAAGAAAATTGTATCTTTTCAGTTTTCAGAAAATTGGATCCTTTCAACAACAGTTTTGCATTGTGAACATTTTAAACATGGAAGTGTTTTAATCATAACCTTTGTTCCCAAACCAAATATTATTCATTAAGGTAAGATGAGAAGTTCTGTTTACCCCTCAGTAGCTGGTTGAACACTTAGGGTAATATTCTACTAGGACACCTTGAATCCCCTGAAACAGAGGTCTGAACGGATGGATAATTTGAGGTTTTATGTGTGGCATGTAGTTATAATGAACCTCAGTGAATAATAACAAAACTGTGAATTGGATTTAGGAAGGATCATGCTTCAAGAATGCAGAACAGTTCTGCTTTATACAATGACCACAGTAATAAGGTAATAAGGTTACATTACTTGCCTTGAGAGAAATAACCAGTATTCAGGTATAATTCATTTTAATGATTTGTTCTTCTCCTGTTACGTGAGGTTTCGTTTTCTTATTTTCATCCTCTCAGTTATGTTTTCCAGGACATTAAATAATTACTCTGTTTGCTTAGTTATGAGATCAGTAGTAAATATGAATCGATTGTTCTTAGCCTAATCCCTTTCCTAATCCTGTCGACATCTTAATCCCTCTAAGTGCTTTTCTTTTAATTGCTGTATTTGCCTTACGTGGTCCTTCACTCCATTATGTTATGAAGACCAGAAGCTGTTATGCTGACTTGATAGCAGTCACCGGGATCACTGTTCTTTTCTTCTGAAAATCAATGATTTATTCACATTTTCTTTAGTGTTTTTGAGCTTCCTCTAATCTCTGTGGATTTAAAAAAAAAAAAACAGTTCTTGTTTGGCAAATCAACCCTTCTAATTTATACGGTCACATTTCATTTATTCTTGTACATACTATAATTATTGCAAAGTCATCTCATTATTCTATTTAACTAAACCTGATGAAGTATTGTGAGGTAGAGGGAACTATTTTAGTAATAAATTTAGTCATCTTCCTTCTCTTCCTCAATTTTTTCCCTTCTTCATATTTCTAAGAGGCCCTTCTAGATTTTTTAGCTATTTTAGTTAACATAACTGATTTTATTTTATAATATCCCTTTCTGGATCTTCTTCACAGATTTCCTCCTGCCTTTTTCATTTGCAGTGTAGAAGCACTGTTCATTTCAGATCTCCAGGCGTTACTTTTAAGAAAATATATCCACTTTTTGTTTCTTACACTTACTACTTTGAGTCTGTTTTATCTTTATTTTGACTTTGTAAAGGACTTTTTGGCATTTTTCTACATTCAAATGAGAATTTGCTCCTACTGCAATTTAGCAAGCAGGATTTTTTTAATTAATTTGATACAACTTACTCTATTGGATTCTGATAACTTGTCTTATTATTCATTTGATAAGCTTTGTTATTTATTTAATTTAGTGTTCGTCAACCCCAGTCATTCCATTTTTTGTGTCTCCTCAGGTATTTCTTGTTAGAAGCTGATATAAGATGGCTTTTCTTTTTTCTGCAACATGAAGTCCTTATCCTCATATTTGCTTAGTTACATCCTTCGATTAATTTCTTGCGACTTTGAGCCTCTTACACAACCTATCATTTTAAGTGTCTTTAGAACTCATCTAGGAAAGTATTACTCACCATATTGATGTCTTCACCAATCTCTTTTTGAATTTTGTTTGGATAGTCATATCCATTTTAAAATAAATACTTCTATAACTTTCTCTTTCTTTACTTTTGTTTAAACTATAGCACAAAGGAAGAATTGTGCTATGCGTACTGTTTGCCCTGTGTGGTTTTGTGCCCACCTGCACGAGTGTGTGCACACGCACATACACAGGCAAGCACATCTTTTTAGGTTTGTGATGGGAAATGCCAGAGTAACCTGATAGGTGTTTTCTGTGGTCTCAGACTAAAAAGCATGCTATAATGGCATTTTTCAACATGTTTAATTAAAGGTCTATTTGCATTTAAAGTGCATATTCATCCCAGTTGGCTGTATGAATCTGTATGACCATCTCAATGAATAGTGCTTTTGCATGAAGAGCGCGGTATCTCTCTTATCTAACTGAACTTATCTGACTGAACTTATCTGGCCTGTACAAGAAAAGTTTGAGGATCCAGTGGCTTTTTTTTTTTTTTTTTTTTAAAAAAAAAAAGGAAGTTCAGTATGTAATGTAATGCTGGATAATTTGTCTGTAAGTTTTAAGTTTCATAAATCTTGGTTCCTTGGAATTCCTTGAGTAAAAATAAAATATTAAACCTTGATTGCATAAGAGTATTGAACAGCACAGATATGAGCACTCTGCTTGTTTCCCTTCTAATTTTTGATAAGAAGGACAATCCAGAGCTTTAGACCAAACTGGTGGGAAAAAGTGTTGTGAACAGTTAAACCTCAGTGTTTCATACCTCTGTGAATATTATGAATGCTTTCACTTCATTGAATACTTTCACATCTATTTTGCAGTTCATTAAGTTCACAGACTACTTTGTCAGTCCTATGTGAAGATATCATGATTCTCCTAAAACTTCCATTAAGAAGTTCCCTGAGGACATACTTTCTTCTACAAGATGTTTCAATGTGTGATTAAACTGTTGCTGTGAATTCTAGCAGAAAAATTGTCTAAGGGTTTAATAGTTATCCATTGTGAAATTCTTCTGGTTTTTTTTTTTCAGGTTATTGAAGAGCAAAATGAGCATATACGGGAGCTTGAAGCCCAGGTAGAATGTCTGAAAAGTGATCAAGAACGTGTGAAGAAAAAAAATGATGAGGAAGTAGAGCAGTTGAATGATGTAATTGAAAAGCTTCAGCAGGAGCTGGCAAATATTGAGCAAAAAGTACCTGCAGACATTGGTGCTTTTCAAGAAGATGCTGACAATCTCAAACACACAATTGAAAGGGTTCTGGCAGAAAAAGCAGCTTTGGAGAAGCAAGTAGAAGACATGACTGTAGAGGCATCTCGAACAAAGAATGAGCTTGAGGAAACGAACTTAAAAATGAACAAACTAAAGCGAGAAATAAGTATGTTAAAAAAAGAGCATGAAAGAATAACAGAGAAGTATAAGTGTGCACTGATGAAAGGTGACAGGGAAAAAACACAAGACAGGAGCAATGGAAAAACTGAAAAGGTGGATGAAGGCTCATGTGAGAAGATAGAGTTGCCAGATCAAACCCAGCATAGGTCTCCAGATGAAAATACAAGAGTCACCATCAGCAAGATGGAGGTACAACTGCAGCAACTTCACGCATGTGTTAAGGAAAAAGATTCAGAACTGTACCGGTCCTACAAGGAAATACAAGACTTGAAAGAACAAGGCAAAGCTGAAAGAGAAACACTTAAAAAGAAGATATTAGAACTGGAAAAGGCACTAGTGGAAAAAGTTGCTGCTGCTCTTGTGAGTCAGGTTCAGCTAAATGCGGTTCAAGAGCAAAGGAAATTCATGCAGGAAGTTCAGGAACCTTCAAAATGTGTGGAGGAAGCAAGCAAGGGTGCCCAAACAGAGGGTTTGAGTAGTAGAACCGAAAACGAGATGGAATCAAAATTGTCACTCTTAACACAGAGGCTTAGTGAGATGGAGGACCAACTGGCAACAGTAAATAGTAACTTGGAGCTAGAAAAAGAAAATGTAAAAATTGCACAAAAAGAAGCTAAAGTGAAAGAAGACAGGCTCTTAGAACTCCAGCAATTATTAGAAGTGGTTCAAGAAAAACACAAAGGAGAGATTCAGAAATGCATTAAGCAAGAAGAAATACAGATGCATCAGGTAATTAGATGCCATTTACTTCTGTCTTGTCTTCACTAAAATCAGTTATTTTATGTAAACTACAATGAATGAAACAATTCTTACTGAGACTAGTGATAGAAGTATTGCGCTGTGTGGGGTAGGTTTTAATTGCTCTATTATTTCTGGAGAAGGGTATTATTTTAGGTGAACTCCACTATTAATTTCCATTTTGCATTAAAAACACCTTGCCTTTTCATGAATGTAGGGTGATTTTCAATTTTGAACATATGCTTTCTTATTCTTCCTTTGAACTGACAGAATGGAGTGTATTACACTTTTACATGGCACGGTTGATAGAAAGATAAAAATTAAAATGACAAAAATGATCTGAGGGTTTGGAGTGATAAGGAAGTGATAGCAGTTTGTATGTACACTTTGTGGGGGGATTTGTTGATGTTCGTTCAGGTATGCTTTGATTTTGGTTTGCTTTTGCTTGCTTTCCTGCCTTGATTCCAAAGGTATTTCCCATCAGTAGTTTTTACCATTCTCCTTTTGTCCTGATTTCCACACACCACTGGTTATGTTGTATCTGAATTTAAAACCTTCAGAGTGCTTCATAGCCCAAACATGGACTTGATTGCTGAAACTCTTAATTTCAGAGACATTATGGAACCCAGTGGAAAAGGTTCTAAGACCTTTTGTCCAGATGCAGCTTGAATTAATGTCATAAATATCTTGTCAATTCAGTAATATTATCAGACTTTGTTTCCCACTCTCTGTGACGTCCCTCCCTGTGCTTTCTGAATGGTGTAGCCAATTTCTGCCTGGAGTAGACTGTAAGATGGCAGCATTTCCTCCCGTGCTTAGCCAGCTTGTGGGAGTTAATCTAGGAAAATTGTCTTTCAGTCTGAATTTTTGGAGACTGTGTTAATCCAAATAACATACATTTGTTGTCCCCTGTGGTCTTTTCTTTTGTGGCTTTAGTAAATTGGTGTGAAAGAGATCAGTGCTGCTAATACTGTATTCTTCATAAGATTCTTCACCGTTTTCCATATCTTGTGTTGCCATGTAGGTAGGATCACAACTCATGGAAAGTCAAAAAGAAAATGTACTTCTTGAGGAACTCGAACTAGAGAAAGTTAAAGAAGAAGCAGCTGCTGCTAAGGAAGAACTGAGCAGTTACAGAGAAAAGGCAGAAAAACTTCAGCAAGAACTAGCAGTAAGAACCAGATTGTTCCATAATGTATTTAAAGCAAGTGATTATACAGGATTTATTGTGCAAATGTGCATGCTTGAGTTTTTCTTTCATCTTGTACGGAGAATGCCACTAAGAAAAGCAGTCTCTCAGTACCGATTGTCAGTGGAATAGAGCTGATGCTGTAGACCACATCTTCATTTATTGCCAAAGTACGTAGTTTTACAGTCCACTATAATGCAACAGTGGATCTAGAGCTGTATTTCTTAGGAGATAATGTTTGTTACCGTGTGTCATAACTGCTTTAAAAGAGGACTAACTGAGCTCTAATGGTATAGAGGATTGTTTGGGGGTTAGATTTCTTTTTGAAGTATTTGGAAGGACTGCAATCCAGATTCTCCATATTTACAGGTAAAAGAAGCAAGTCTGATGCATCTTCAGAAGGACCTGTGCAAAGTCAAAGAGAACCTGGTTCAAGCAGAAGAAAGGCTTGCAAGTTACATTAGAAAGGACAAGGAAAAGTCAAAAACTGAAAGCAAAAAGGATGCAGAAGTATCGTGTGATTTGTCAACCAGTGAGTCTACTCTGATTAGAAAAAGCTCATCATCACAAACAGACAAGGCTGTGGAAATCAACAGCCATATCCAAACTTCACCAGTCCTAGTTAAAAATGCAGAAATCCAAATGGATTTGCAAAATGGATGTTCTTCAGAAGAGATTACAGAGATAGTAAGAGAATTTACTGAAAAAATCGACCAAATGCAAGAACTGCATGCTGCTGAAATCATGGACATGGAGACAAGGCATATCTCTGAATCTGAAGCATTAAAGAGAGAGAAGTTTGTTGCAGTGCAAGTATTGACTGAAGAATGTAATGCTTTAAAGGAAGTCATAGAAACTCTACGAGCTAAAGAGGTACGTATCCTGTTTCATCTTCATTGAACCACTTTGGTTTGTGCTTTTGCTGCTCCCACAGAAATTCCCTTTTCAAGTCTGTTAAGTGCGAACCACCATATGTTCAGTATAAAGCTTTGAAGTTTTCTGATGTTTCCACGGCCCAGGGAGAGATTGTGAACCCCTTCCTCAGCAACTAAAGCTTGGGAGTGCGCTCAAGTATGAGATGCTTCCTCGTGCTACAGCCTGGGCCCTGTCCTGCTCTGTGAACCAGGGACAGGTGGGAATCACCCTATTGAGCACCAGCTGTGTCATCTCCATGTTGATTACTTTGCTTTGATTACTGTTGTTTCCTGCTCCTTAGAATTAGCTCCCTTATTGTGAGTGGGTGCGGGGTGATTAAAGATTTGATTGTTCTCTTTCCTAAATATAGGGAATTCCAGTTTCTGGATTAGCAAGTTCTCCTCCATATCAAGGTAGAGACGGAGGTTCTAGTGGTAAGAAACTTGTTTTTATAGATTTCAAACAGCATTATAAATTAAGTCTGCTTTTTTAATACTAAGTTTAGCATTGAGGAGTTTGTGTTCTAAGAAACAAAAACAACTACTCCCCTGATCACAGCAGAAGCCTGTTGCACTAAGAAAAGGTGCTAAGTATGCCATGTCTATTAATTTGCTATGGAAGGAAAATTACTAGAGTGGAGATGGGATGAGTTGAGGCATCAGATGCTAATTTTTTTCTTCCCACTGGAGTTCCTATATTCTTTTTACATTGTCTCTTCACCTCAGCTGTTTCATCTCTTGCTAGAATTTAAAGCTACATCTCCCTAGCAGTGCGAGATGATGACAGGTACTGACTTCTACAAGAGCAATAAAAATTATTAATATGATCATTTTCATAGGCAAAGCTAAGCATATTAAGCAAGGGTCATTTGGCGGAAGTATTTGTGTAGATAGTTGTTTCTCTTTTAGAACTAAACAAGGATTTTTAAGTTTGAGGTTTTGGATGGTGTTTTAGTTTTGTTGTGCTGTTTCTACTTTGAAACTGAAAAACTGTAAAACAGGTAGTCTCTAGGCTTAGAGTCAACTCTGGTGACATGCGACCACCTGTTACAACAACAGACAAAAATATTGTTTTGATGCCCGTTCTTCAAAGTTTCATAGCAATCCAGCTTTCATGTTTTTCTCTCCTTTTATTTTAGACTCCAGTTCAGACTGGAGTCAAAGAATGTATCTTGCTCAGACCCAGGGATCTGACACGATATCTGAAGGAATAGATGAAGGTGAAACTTCAACAGATTTACTTCCAAAAAAAATTAAGGTAAAATAGAACTGATTGTTTTTATTATGGAACAAGAGTGATACTACCAAAAGCTTAGATTAGCTGCTGCTTGATTAGTGAAGAGAGAGGAATTTAGATAAGCTTTAGTGTTGGGTATTTTAATACATTTTAAAATACTTCTGATAAATGATGTGCATTTTTGCATGTTAAATTAGGTTAAATATGAGTTTTGTCACTGTAGGCTTGTTCTCAGTTATGATTATGAGAAATAGCACTATTGTTAATTATAATTTATCATAGTTATTGTGTATTGGTGATAATGTAATGATCATATATTACACAATTTTGAAGATTCTATTATTATGGGTGTATAATTATATCTATATTAGGACAGTAAACAAATGTGTTTATTATAAACAGTAAGGCTATCATGCTTTTAATTACATTAAAAAAACAAGCAAGTCTTTTGCAACAAAGCCCTAGCTTAACAGGAACTTGAAAAAGGGAATTGCAAAGCTCACCTGGAAGCTTCCCAGGCCTTTGTTTTTAAAATGTTGGTTTTCTTCAGCAACCACTTTAAAAAAATTTTCATTTGAAACTGAAGAAAATTACATCTCTTTACTAAGTTCTGTTGTTTGACAGATACAGAACTGGGTGACGCTTCTGTCTTTGATATGAGGAGGCATCAATAGCTTCCTGATGC
>KZ506182.1:108155-133744 GCA_002844005.1 Limosa lapponica baueri
TGTATGATAATCTTATGAGGCGCATTCACAATTCAGGTTTAAATGCTCTAAATATACTGCTGCAAAGCAAAATATTTCAGAAATGTGCAATAAAACTGCCCATCACACTTTCTGGTAATAAATATGTCTCAAATGACAGCTTGCATTTGTTGTTCTGTGCATTGATAGCTTTTGACTGCACAGACTCACCTTTGAAAAGTCATTATATTTTGAAAGCATGTTTCCAGTAGCCATTAAAGTAGATTTTTGAAATGTTGTTATTTATTGTTGTAGTAGAACTTGGATGCTATTAAAAAGATACTGTAGTGAGAGAAAAGAGAGGAAAAATTGTTTAAAATATAACACAATATTAATCATTAATCTGTTCAAACTTATTAGGGCTTGCCTGTCTAATTACCTCCATGAGTATTTTGGATATATGTAGGTAGCTTCTATTACTGCTGCATTTACTTCAGCACGCAAAATGGGGGGATTAACTTTATAAAATTAAAGCTTCTTCCTGCACAATATCTGCACCCTACCACATAGCTCTGTGAGAGTCTGAGAACATACATGTAACATCATAAAAATTAAAAGGACAGTGTGATACAGTAACATAAATAATAACTCCCCAGGGCTAGGTTTTCAGTTCTAAGAAGCTAAATTGCTTCCATCTAAAACACAGATAAAAGTTTAGAATTTGTGCGTGCAGAAGAAATCCTACTGTGTACAATAAATACATCCATTTGTATGAATAAATGTTACATAGCTATTAAGAAAAGCTGAATATCCAGTGAAAACGTACACTGTACAAAAAGTGGTAACGACCATTCTTGATGTAATCTTTGAATCCTGCTGTTTAAATTGGTTTCCTACCACTGTAGATTTCTGCAAGTACTGAATCTCCTGAAGGCATCTCAGACTGGCGAGGAGAACTTCTGCAAGCTATTCAGCAGCTTTTTGTGAGGGAACAAAATGTTCTTCTTGCTGCGTTTCAAACCGAACTCGCAGAACTGGGCGTAAGAGACGCAGTGACGCTGATGAATCAGTTAGAGCACAGACTACAAGAGCAGGTAATATAAAACATGCTTTAGTTAAAGTGTGGTTGTCTGCATTAGAGTTTGATTTTTAATGTGTACATCCATTTAAAAATAGATGTATTAATAGTAGTTTTGACAGCGTAAGGGTGAAAACAAAGACTTGAAAGAAGAGGTGTCTTCAAAAGAGAAACTGATGTGGTGTGGGGCCGAGATTGTTGGGTGCACAAGCTGTAGAAAAAAATACAGCCTTCAGAGATCAATTTGAATTAAACACAGTTGTCCTGAGCTTGATTTCATTAAGTTAATTAGAATTATGTTACACTGTCTAAGAGAAAAGGTAGCTTGTAGATATGAAGTAAGAAGAGGAAGTGATAAGGCTGCTATGGGCCAGAGGGAGGTCAGTTGTCTCCTTGGCAACATGGAAGGATTAGTGAGGAAAATTACAATTTGCCAGAAAACGGATAGCTCTCTTGATTCTGTAATTTTGATGCTTAGTAGAGAAATAAAAAAAATACCAAGCCGTTCTTCCCAATATTATAACATTGACTTAATTATGACTTAGTTGAAAATGTTTTGAATATATATATGCCCTATGAATAGATAAGTAATTGTAATATCCACACCATTAATATTCTCATAGAATTTGGAGGTTTACTTTTAAATATGTTTCTAATGCTAATAGGCTACTAATCAGAGAGCAGCAATGGACTGTCTTCAAAGCGCAGACAGAAGAAGTTTGCTGATGGAGATTAAAGTATTACATGCTCAGATGAACAGTAAGAAAAGTAATCCAAAGAGAGAAGAGATTGATTCCAAAAGCCAAGGTGACTTCTGTGGTAATATATGTCTATTTCCAAAAGCTTTTATGGCAAGGCTGGTGACACCGTAGGTGAAAAAATACTGACCCCCTTTGCTCTCCACTTTTGCTATTCATGTTCTGACCATGCATACTTTTCATCTTTTTCAATCTCATTGGACTAATTTTGCAAAAATTAAGGTCTGTGTCCTTATGACTTGTATCAAATGGGAAGTGATACAAAGTTATTTCAATTGCTATAAAAATTTGGCTTCCATTTTAAGGTTATTTTCCATGTAAACACTTCAGTGTTTAGGTTCAACGGCTTTGAAATTATCGAAGTTGGATAGTCAGTTATAGTAAGTAAACTAAGAAGCATTTGGAACGAACAACAAGAAGTTCAGAGAATGGGTATACTTTAGAATTAAGTAAATGCTCACTGTCAGTGTTTTGTCACAAAAATCTGGTCCCAAGTATACGTAGATGCCCAACTTGAGTTATGGTAGTCGTAATCCAAATGATACGTGTCGATATGGTTGTGCACGTAGCCTTTTAAAGAAGTTGAAGAGTTGAAGTGACTTAGTGGAAGGTATGAAAAGTATTCCAGTGTGAAATGCATGGGTTTGCTTTCACTCCTCCGTTGAAAGTATATATTATTTTAAAATATCACTCTTAGTGGTAGCCTTGTGGTCATTCTCTGTGGTAGGGGAAACTTTACCCAAATAGACAGTGTTGTTTGTTTACTAAGTAATTTCCATATTAATGATACTTTCATTAGAAATGCTGGAGTCTAATATGCAGCAGAAGCAGTCACAGGTACTGGAGTTGCAAGTGGAGCTCCGGAGTATGAAGGACAGAGCAGCTGAGCTTCAGGAGCAGCTGAATTCAGAGAGAATGGTGGGTGCTGAGCTGAAGAATGAACTGGCACAAGCCAAACTGGAGCTTGAAACAACCCTTAAAGCACAGCACAAGCACTTCAAGGACCTAGAAACCATCAGGTGCGGCTTTCAGTGCCAGCCTTTCTGTGTTGACAGTAAAGATGATCAGTCCTGTGTTGTCTCAAATCATAATACTGATTTCATTCAGGGAGTTGATCTCATGGAATGTAAATGCTTCTGTCAAAGCAATTTGTAAATCATCTGTAAAACGTCTGTCAAAAAATAGACTTCTGTTCCATTTGACAGAAAATGTAATTCTATAGATTAAGATCTGATTCATAGTTTGATTCATTGATTTATTAATACCAAGTGTCTCTTTAAATTTTGACACATTAGACTACTGTATACAAGCTAATAAATATACTGTATTTATTAAAGGTTTTTCTGCTTCTGAAACTGAACACAGAGGAAAAAATTGCAGAGTTAAGATGACTTTGCAAGTACTTCCATGTGAAATTCTGTAACTTCTAAGTGTTGGTTTGGCATACCCAACAGCAGAGGTACCAGGCCAAATACCTGGCACTCGAGAAAGCCGTTCTTATTTATGCCTTTACCAGATGGATGTTCCCATGAACGGTATCTTAACGTGCAGCTCACAGATACCAAATTAAGATAAGAGTTTAAATTGCTATTACTTTAGAGATGACCTTATAGCCTTTATAGACCATCAGGAGCAAGACTCTTTTGCAAATTGATGGAAAATTGATTTGCCTAAAAAAGGAAAATTCAGGGCATGGATTATTTTTTTTATTATTATTCTCCCTCCCCCAAGATACTTTTTTTTTTTATTATTATTATTTCCTTTGAGACACGTGGCAGCAAGATGCATTTCCCCTACATTCCTTCAGATTTTGGTCAGTGACTGGATTAAGTGGAACGCTAGCTGTCTCTGAGACACCAGCTAATGAAACAAGGCAGCTACAAAGTCAGCAAGATGGACACGCTTTTTGTCATTTTTCAGCTATGCGACTTTTTTTTTTTTTTTGAGTTATGCTTGTTTTTCTAAATAGACTTTTCACCGTTACTCTCCTACACTAGCAGTGTTTTAAGTGTGGAAGATGGAAGAAAGTAACTGATGCCACTGTGATAGTATTACAGCCATAATCTAAAGGTTGCCCGTTTCTCTTTTTTAGGACTGAAGTTAAAGAAAAAGCAGCTGAGCTGGATATTCTCAAGGATCCCATGGCCAGCGAACAGAAAAAATCAAGAGAGCTCCAGTGGGCTTTGGAAAAGGAAAAAGCTAAAATGGAACGCAGTGAGGAAAGAGGAAGAGAAGAGCTTGAGGTATTCATAATTCCAAATGGTCTGGAACATCAAGGAGCACACCAATATTCTTTTGGTTAACATTTCATCTCGGCTTACTTTTTTGTCCAATGTGTGCTCCGTGTTCTGTGTTCAACAGCAGTATTATATCATCTCTAGCTGAGGAAAGATGTGCAGAAGCTGTGTGGCAAGGAGAGAAAAAGACAAATTCCATTTGAATCAACAGGAATTTTACAGCTGTGCTTGTCAGGTCCAAGATGAAAAGATTCTATTTTGTAGAATAGCCCTCAGATATTCAAGGGGACAGGAGACCGCTAACATAGGTACAGCCAGCCTCCACCACAACATCACTCGTGAAAGACAGTATTTAAGAATATTTAAGGAGTTATATTGTTTGTCTCTATTTTAATAGTCAGCAGTTTCACCTCATGAAAATCAAGCTAGGGAGTTTAGGACAAAATGCATTAGTAGCTTCCGTGGTACCTCTGCAGTATGTAGTGAGAGAGCGAGCGGGTATCCTGCTACAGGTATTAAGACAAACCAATCACTTTAACAGCATAGATTTATTTACATCTTGAAATCTTAACTTGCAAAATCACTGTCCCAGTTTTAGAAAGTAAAAGCAGCTAATTGTCTTCAACTTCACACCTATGGCTGTTTGTATCTCATTAAAAAGTGTGCGTGACAAATATTTTTCTTTTATGAGAAGATCTGATTTTAGAATAAGGACATCTGTAACGTATTTTAATGTCAGATGTGACTGCAGCATTCGGAGTATTGTCACATTTTTGTGAATAGTAAAATCTGTTAAAAGCAACATATGTAGAGATAGCGTGTTTGCAATTTGTAGAAGATAATGGAAAGTAAAAATAAATGGCTTTAATCAATTCTTTTCTTCTGTTTTCTTATGGAAGGATTTAAAATTTTCACTTGAAGATCAAAAACAAAAGAACTTGGAGTTAATTAAACTTTTGGAGCAAGAGAAACAGCTGTCAACTGATCTGCAGCAGAAAATTGAATCCCAAGAAGCACTCAGTGCTGCCCAGCTGTCACGTGAACGAGGCCGTAATTCTGAGTTGCAGGTGCTTCTTGAATCAGAGAAGGTTCGAGCTCTTGAAATAAGCAGTGCCCTAGAAAGGGAAAAAGAGCTATGTGCTCAGCTTCAAAGTGCCGAAGATAAGGGACAAGCTGGAACACCTAATCCATCTGAGGAATTACTTAAAGAGCTACAGAAACAAATGGATGAAAAGCATGACCGTATAGTGGAGTTAGTAAGTGAGATGGAGAAGTATAAACTGGAATCTGTGCAAGTGAGACAGCAAATGGAAAAAGAAAGGCAGACCCAGAGAAGAGCATTGCAAGCAGAACAAGATGCTAACATATTAGCACAGAAGAAACTCCATGAACTGGAGTCCAAAGTAGAAGACCTTCAGTGGCAACTTGGAGAAAAGAAGCAAGAAGTTCATAAATTAGGGAATGAAACAAAGAAGTTGCAGGAAATAATCCAAGAACTACAGAAAAAAGAGCAGGAGAATGAAGGAAGAAAGGAAGCTGAAAGGACACCAAGCCACAATCCAAATGAGGTACAGTAGGACTGAGAGCAATGTGTAATGCTGAACCGTGCAATTTAGCTTTTAATTCTTTTGTTCAATTGGCGTTGTCTGTCACTGTGCCTTTAGTCAATCTATAAAACAGCCTACAGATTACAAAATACAGGCAGCAGGAAAAGGGGAAGGGAAAGTGCTCCAGTTTTGCTACCTAAAGCTATTCACACACATCCTCTGAGAACGAAGGTGTAGCCATGTGTAAGGAGGAGGGTGAGCAGCGGAAATGCATTTGAATGTATACAAGCACTTTGTGTCTCAGTATCGGAGAAGAATATTCCCTGCACCCAGTAGCAGGAATGAGCTATTCCTACTCAGGAATTCTCCAGGTCAGTACTCTTCATCTTTAGTTCATAAACCATAAGTGATCTTTGAAACATTTAAAAGCGATCTCCCAACAACTTCAATAATTACATGAGTAAGTAATCAAACAAGCATATATATCTGTTAGCAAACAAAAGGAAGAAATGAAGGTGAAAAAATAATTTTTAGATGAATGAAAGTTGGAGCCACTGTTGCCTGTAAATTTTTCTCTCTCCTAAAAGGTTTCGAAAGCTTTTAAGTTATTTTTAAATTACTTTTAAAACTCTTTAGAAACTTCCCTGTAAGAGGTAAGTGTTGCTGAGTGGGTGATTTGTGGAGCATCCCAGAGAGGCTTGGCAGTAGACTTGCCTCTTTGCTGACCGTGCTTTTGCCCATCCTGCCATCGTTCCATTTGGGCAGCTGTCTGTCTGTGGAGCAAGGAAGGAAATTGTTTTCTTCATCTCATTTGGCTACTGTTTATAATCTTCTGAAGCGTTGGAAACTACCCACAGCTGGAGGCAGGATGTTGAATGTATTGATAACGGCGATAGCATCAGCCTTCCTGCCATGCTCAGTTTATGCACCTTGCTCTTCTGCCCAGAGGTAACTGCCAGCACCGTGGTCAACAAAGAGTCTTTCCTTGGATCAGGTTGGTAGTGACTGTTGGAGCTTTTTCCACTTCTCAGCAGCAGGCAGTGTGATCTGCATTGCAGGATCTGCCTGGAGTTTCAAATAATGGATCTCCTGCTGCTTCCTGTGACATTTGCAGTACCATGCTTTTTTTCATTGGTGCCATGCTGTGGTCAGATACTCGAAGCCACAGCTGTAGACTCGGGTTTTCTTGGGAGGGCCAGCAGTTGTTCCATGGCCAGCGTCAGGTTATAGTGAGGATGAGGAACATGTTCAGTAGATTCCTTCATTTGTGGCAGCGTCATGGTTGCCTGTGACTGGGGACTGACTTCCCGTGACCGTGGTGTGCTTTCCCAGTCCTGTTCCTCTCACTATGAATCAGTCACTGAAACACATGGGCGCAGTTGCCCAAATTACATGCACAACCAGTAAAGGAGCTGCTGGCAGAAGAAACAGAAAGGCTGGCTGGCTTCCTGTCGGCTGAGTTTCTTGGATGGATTCACGCTGTCGCTGTGTGATTGCTAGATCTTAGTCAAGAGAGGCATCACGCTCAGTATGCCAATCACAAATCATAGTTTAGTGGTATGCTACAACAGTAGTGTAGTCACACTGTACTCCCTTCTGTGTCAGAACTGTTTATTTTCCTCAATTTCTGAGTGCGTTTCAGAATCAAAGTTTTCTGTTTTAAAGTATGCATTTTTTATATATATATAACAAATACATATTTATATCCAGAGTACCTGGGACACGCCCAATGAGAGAACAAGGAATTGGGTTCTCCAGCAAAAAATGGAAGGAGCTGAGACAAATGAATCAACGTACCCCACGCTGATGGGAGGAGGAGATCTCTCTACTGCTACTGAAATTCTGGAAGATGTCAGACAGAAGCTGCAAAATGCATCTCCAAAGCTGAAGCAGTTGGCTCGGAAAGCTGCCAGCAGGTTAGGCCAGTCTTCAGCTACTCAGTTTTGTTACTAGCAACCAGCGAGATAATATATTGGGTTTTAATCACAATTCACAGACTGCAGGCCTAACTGATTTTGGAGCTGTTGTAATTTCATAGTATACGCCATTACTTGAGATATGCTCATGTAAGACAAGATCGCAGAGTATCAAGTGCTGCTCCTAATCTTACATGTTTAACTTTGTAAGTTACAGCAGAACTGTCTTTTTTTCTCGGAAAAGTGATAAGGTTTATTTGGGTATGGTGTGGGTAGGTAATTCTAAAACAATTTAGTAATGAAAGAATTCACTGTATAAGTGGACGAATATAGGGATTATTGATATGGATCATCCCCCTTGCTCTTCTCAGAAAAAAATTAATCTTTTATGGTCAAGTGAAACTGATCTGGATTCTTATTTTCCTGGGTTACTGTTTCCTTAAGGAAAAAAAAAGAGCATGGTACTAGGTCCTTGGGAAGTTTGAATCTGTTTTTATTTTGCTGTGATTGTGATCTAATATTAAACATTTATTCTGAAACATTTGAGCAAAGGGGAATGCAGTATATCTTGAAAATACTCTAAGTTTTCCTCCCACAGACTGAACAAATCTGTGGGAAGCAGAACCACGTTTTTAAATGTGCTTCATGTAGAACATCCATCTCTCAAAATTAGTGGAAACTGCTCTATGCAAATACTTCATAAAATTGAGCCAATTTAGAGTCACTGCACAGTCTTGAAAATGTTGCCACGTCTCCAGTAACTCTGCTGCAGTGATTTGGTGAAGTCCCAGCACGTGTGGGTCAATGGAAAGTCCTGTCAGCCTGGCTGGTGGTGTCAGACTGTACCTGCTGCTGACACTGTCACTTCTGTTTCAGATTACAGTTTGGAACGGCAGATGATCAAGACTTCATTGTGATACAAAATGCTATTGATGAAGTTATTTCAGAGCTGCAAAAACTGCCAGGATTGTCCTGTCTGGAAGAGGTGAGGGTGCAGTGTTGTAACTTTGGTGGGAGAGTTTGCAGACTCCAGCAAGGAGTTGTTAAGTCTGTACTTATCGAGGTCTGTACTTTATAGAGGGAAATCTGCTCCCGTGAGTGTGCTTATTCAGAGTTGAAGTGTAAAGAAACCCTTTCCTTTTATTTTTTTCATTTTTAATTACCTTAAAAGTGAATTTTCAACTTTTGAATTAAAACTTTTCCAGTTTAATTATAAATTTTTGGATCTCGTGGCAAAGGAAAGGCAGTTGAAGATTGAGAAGTGTGCCCCAGTGTAAAAAAACTAAATGAGGCAATCTGGTACAAAGACTTCAGCAATATTTGATCTGAAATTAGCGTGGCTAGGCCCTTACCTGCATTTTAAGCAAGTGTTTTCAACATGACTTGAAAAAAGCTTTGGGGCTTTTCTTTTCCTCTAAGTTAGATAAATCTAAACGTAGTAGAAGAGCTTTGCAAATTGTTACAGCTGGTACAATTGACCTTGCGTGAAAATATTCTTCTGTGTTATACAGGCTAAGCATAGAAGAGAAAGTCCCATGTATAGTTTACATGTACAGGCATGGTTTCTTTAGATAAGTTATTACGAACTTATTGTCATTATTCTACAAAAGTTTTTCACTGTAAGCCAGGTATTTTCAAGTTGGCAACTTGGATCTAATACAAGTTGTGTTTGGTTTTCTTTCTTCCTTCCAGCTGAAGCTGCCACACGGGACTCCGTCTGGCTCATTGACTGAGAGGCTGCTGAGACAAAACACTGAGCTGACGGGCTTTGTCAGCAGGCTGAGTGAAGAAAAGAATAATTTGAGGAATGCTGTTATGAAACTGGAGGAAGAACTGAGAAGATACCAGCACAGACAACCTTTTGGAGACTACGTATGTCCTCAGTGGTGCCGATAATAATGATGTGTATATATAGGCATAAAAGCATCGTGCTGCGAACTAACCCCAATGCTCTTTGTCCTGGTCGCCCAAGGGGCAGTGACTGGGCTGGCTGTATGTCTCAGCTTCCCTCCAGCGGAGTAAATGGGTGTGAGTTATTCTTGTCCTGTGGTCAAGATACACGGACTCACTCTGTTTACTGGAAACTTTTTGATTTTACCCAGCTTCCTTTTGTTAACTGCTCTTTCCCTTTAAATTCCACGTGCTTCTCTTTTTGATCTGGATCTCATCACTGTGATGAGTAGCAAATAGATCAGATAGCTTCAACATCATGAAGCTGATATGATCCAATGAGGGGGATTATTTGGGGGGGGAACAATATTTTACTAGGACATTGATTAGGCTCCTAAACTCACTTACCTGAGGTGTTAGGATGCAAGGGTAGCCTCAAATCCAATCAGTGGGTAGTTTTTCTCTCAGTAATTTTATGAGCTTTCCACCAAACCAATGACTAGAATGACACAGCTCAAGCTTTTCCAAACTGTGTGGTTCAAATTTGATTTCTTTCGTCTTCAGTCTTCTAGACACTCATTGGATGTTGGAGTTAATATCGATACTCTTGTTGCCTCTGAGAAGGAAATTTGGAACAGAGAAAAGCTGTCACTGCAGAAGTCTTTGAAGCAAGCTGATGCGGAACTCTCCAAGCTGAGAGCAGAGCTCAGGAGCGAAGCTTTCCTCAGAGAACTGGGATCAGATTCTGAAAATGCTGTTTTAAGGGTAAGAAGAGTTTGTTGCCCACACACTAACTACAGCTGCTGTTTTCATTTTGATTTGGGCCTAATTTTCATTGCGTTCGCTCTGCTTATTCTAAGTAAAGCGGTATTAATTCGGTTTAAGAATTTTCATCCTTGGATACCTGACTCATAGTTTTTCTCCCAAAGAATATGTAAGCACCTCTGTTGTCCTTTCGTGTGTGCTCTATTTCTTGCTTCTCAGGTCATCCTCAAATTATGAAGCTGCAATCAACAAGTGTGTGCAGCAGTGCAGTCTTCTCCATGATACCAAGAAATGAGCAATCACAGAAATGCTGTAGGAGTCATGATGCCAAAAGTATTAGAATTGTACTAATTCTCAGAGCTTATGAGGCCTTTTTTTTTTCCTTTTTGTAGAGAATTTATGGCAAATACCTACGAGCAGAGAGCTTCCGGAAAGCTCTCATATATCAGAAAAAATATTTGCTGCTGTTACTAGGCGGATTCCAGGAGTGTGAAGAAGCCACGCTGGCCCTCATCGCACGAATGGGTGGGCAGCCTTCCTACACAGACCTTGAAATCATCACACACCATTCCAAGGGGTTTACAAGATTTCGCTCTGCAGTCAGAGTGTCCATCGCAATTTCAAGGTAAACTGGAGGAAGTCGGATTTCAAACAGATATGACGGCAGTTTAATGTATACTTTTCTTGCACTCTAATAGAATCAAGAATTTGTCTTGTTCTATCCTCTTTAAATTAGACTTTTTTGGTAGTCGTGAATATAGTAGATACTGCGTAGGGTGACAATTTGAGCAAAGCATAGGTGAAATCTGTAATAGGAATAAGCAGTCTGATTGTAGTTGAAAATGGCTCTGTATTTGATAATCAATCAAAGATGGAGTGTATTGGATAAAGTCATTAGAAAAAAAAAAGACTAGCAATGCTAGGGTATGCACTTATTTACAAAGCTATTTTCTGCAACTTAATTTCCTTTAAAAGTTAAATTCTTACATGTAAGTAAAATACAGATTAATGAACTAATTTTATCCATCTCGGTAGTCCTTTGAATTCACAAGACTTTAGGTCTCAGACTGAGGATGGGTAGGAATAGATGAGGAAGAACAAGTGAAGGTCATTACTGCATAGTGCTGCCATGTTGCTAGCAGACCTTCTTCACAAAGGTTTGAACTGCCAAGTACTTCTGCTTGCTATTGATCTGGGGCTTGTGTGTAGTAGAAATTCAAGGAACTATTCATATGCCTGTTGTAAGTGAGGCTTTTACTCACAGCGCTCTGCGGTTACAATTTTGGGGATGCGACAGGGCAAAAAGTCTATTTATTACGATTTTAAAATGCTGATGCCCCATAGTTGAGGTGTTTGAGCCATTTGCTGTCCGCTTGGACTTACGCAGCGCCCCTGGAATCACTGAAATTGCAGAGGTGAAGCTGAAAGTATATTTGCACAAAACATGTTTTTCTCAGGGATGTATATAAGGATGTTTTCTACTTGATCCTCTGTTTTTAGATGCCCATCCATTAATTTTGCTTGGTGTTCAAGAAATTCTTCTGCCTTCTAGAATATGAGCAGCAGATTATTTTTAGCAGACTACTTCAGTTATCCTGAAGGTTTTTGTTTTGTTTTTTAATTCGAAATGCAGAATGAAGTTCCTGGTTCGTCGATGGCAGAGAGTTACAGGTTCTGGTCTACTAAGTATCAATAGGGATGTCTTTAGCCAGAACACAGGTAAATCGTAGTCCGGTAATGACTGAAAAAATGGTATTCACAAGTCATACCACTGCTTAACGGGGGTGGTTTTTAATTTGTATTTTCCTCATGTGGGATGAATGGGGTGCTGTTCCCCCTTCCATTTGCTGTAATTGCTTGGATTAACCTATTTCTTGGGTTTCTGAGGGTTTCCGTGCTCAGCACAGACACTAATCTATTTGCTTTCTCTTCAGTCTTGTTTGGCTCCATTGTGGGTGGGGTTAACAAAATACGGCAACTTTTCCTGTGGAGTGTGTTTCTAAAAACAATTTTAGCGGTGTCATTGGGTTCCTTGTAAGAGACCCGCGCCCCCAGCTCCGAGAGGGGACGCTGAGGACGGGGACGCACAGAGGAATCGTGGTGATTACAGCTCCCCTTGCAGTGGTGACAGGGCCTGTTGACCAGGCCTCCCTGGCTTTTTCCTCAGAACAAAAGCCTGTCATTCTTTTGTTATAGCTTAAAGTTTGGGAAATCTGGTTTTCTGTTTGCCTTTTGGTAGAAGCCAAAGGAGAATCAGAAGCTTCTTTATTAATTCCTGGTTATCTGGGTCTGCACTAAAAGCCCGTCCTGCTCGGGCTGCGAGGGCTTTCTCGTTAGCATCAGTGAGGCGGGGGTTTCACCCCTGCTTTTCTCTGAGGCAGTCGGAAAGTGTCTGCACTTGTTAAACACCATTTTTGTGACAGGCAAACAGAAAAACTCACATTTGAGATTCCCAGTAAAGCGCAAAAAGTGAGAACTTTTTTCAGTTCTCAAAACATTGCTTTTTTATTTTTCTAGGTAATGAATTACGGCCTGATTCATTCTCTGGTGGCGTGGATCCTTATGGAGAACAAAGGCATTCCTACAGATCCAGGTCAGACATGGGGTCTCCTAGATCTCCTGTGAACTTTCAACATAAGTACGTTTTATTTTAGCTTATTATTTTCTGTCAGAACACTGTTTAACTAAATGAATGCATCAGTGCTTACCGCTAAGGCTTGTGATCTTTGATGCCGTAAGGTTTTAAACTTTTTCTAAGGCTACATAATGAATTACATCTCAGGCCTCCAGGGAGCCTTCGCTCATCACCTGAGCCAGGCCGAAGCTTGCAGACTTCTGCTGTCGGATTTGCGTTGTAATCTTGGCTCTGGTGTACGTGACTGGATGGAGCTGCGTTTACCTGCCCCTCTGGAGCCCAGGCCGTGTCGCCAAGCCCGCTGCTCGCTGTGGCTGGGGAGGGTCGCCTGGTCCCTGTGGGCTGGGAGGAGGAATGACCGCTGCCTCGTGGCTACAGCGTGGGTGGGAGCTGCTTGGTAGCTCTGCTGCCTGCCCTTGGTTAAAGCCTTCTGGTTGGCTGTACTAGAGGTATTAGTGAATCAGATGCCATTGAAAACAGGTTTTTTTCGCCAAAGGCAATGTTTTTAGGTGTGCCGTCAGCTTTTGATTACTTCATATGGGATTGTGGGCTCTGAGCTTTACGGAATACCAGATTCTTGCCAGTTTGGATCTTTATTTTTATATAAATCACCTCAACATTTGTAATCTTAGATTGTGGCAACCATAGCAGTTCACGTAGAGAAAATGTTTAATCATTTTAGCCACTTTTGACTTTTGCTTATAGAAAGCAATAAAGAGAGACAGAATCCTGTAAAGATGGCTGTGTCCTTGTTCACACAAGCTTCTTAATAGAAAAAGCAAACATGAGTCTACGATGGCTTCTGCTACAGTCTCAGTAGGAATTTGCTGGTCAGTCTTTGTCCCAGAGAAATGCAGCAACAAATCAGGTGCAGCAGAAAGAAACGGGCATGGGGCAGAGTGGTTTCTCTGGGGGAGGCAGTTTAGTGGCTTGGGCAATAAGCGGCAGAGAGCTTCAATGGGTATGATGTGCCAGCTCCACAGGGGCAAGGTGCGGGACGTGCAGCCAGTAAGGTGTCCCTACTTGCAGTATTTTGCTACATCTGCTGATACTTTTGCTTTACTTGAATTTTTGCTATGTAAAACCATGCATGTTTGTCTGCCCCTAGGTTCCACAGTGTGCACGCTGATATAAACCCCATCTCTTTCGCCTGCTCTCAGCTGCAGAACTACGATCCTGAAAGAGCTCTAACGGATTACATCCACCGGCTGGAGGCCCTGCAGAGGAGACTGGGCAGCGTGCAGTCAGGTGAGGGTCAGGCTGTCTGCCCCGTGGCTACTGCCCAGCACAAGGCAGGGTGCCACATCGGAAACTCTGTGTGCTGGCTCTCGGAGATACAGCACAAACATCCTTGATTTTAGGCATTTTCAGCCTTAAACAAGAGGCTATTCTGAGCTGTAGCAAAAAGCTCATTAAGAAGAAATTGTAAAATTCTTTGAAGAGAGACAGACCAGAGTGCTTTAATTACAGATTTTGAGTTTATTGGTAACACTTTAACTTTCCCTGATCTTTATTAAATGTGCAGCAAGTAGTCAGTTAGCATCTTACTAAGATTTTAAGCTAGATGGAGAAAAACGTACCCAAAAGATTGAGTGGGAGCACAAAGACACTTTCTTCTCCTACCACTCTGATTACAGAAGTTACAGCCTTTTTGTCCCACAGATGATGGTAACTTTGTGCTGTAAAAGGAATGCATCAAGAAAATGGTCAGATCAATGGGGTGTAATTTATCAGACTTGATTTTTGCAGTTACTGCGTTAAAAGTCTTACTTCAGCATAAAATCCATCATTTGAGGAAGTTTTGTTCTTTTAAGATTTCCCATGTAAGATCTTTCACGCTTCAAAAACACGTCATTGGTGAATCCTCATCTGCTTATTCCAAGTAATCGTGATGAAACTCTTTCTCCCTCTTACAGGGTCGACTTCATACACTCAGTTGCACGCTGGTGTGAGGAGATAATACCACCCTCCGTCACTGGCAGTGGTGTTAAGGGATTGCCTTCTGCAAACCTGTGCTCTTCCTGTGCTGTTGTGTGATGTGTACATTGTGGGACCAATACGGACACAGCTGGACAACTGCACACTGTTCCATCCTGGCACACCCACGCAGACAGGGGTTTGTGTATATAGGCACCTTATCTTCAAAAAAAACAAAAACAAAGAAAAAACCCCCCAAAAAACCAACCCCCTACCCCCCATTAAATTACATGTATATTTGTGGAATGCTAATTTAAATGATTAACTTATGAAGTGTGTATTTATCAAAAGGGTGCAAAGATGAAACTTGTGTATTGATGAAATTGAGCTACATTCAGCGAAGTTTACTTGCACTTTTCCGGCAAGGCTACTGAAGTTACAACTCCTCATATTTGCTACTGGCAGTGCAGACAGAATATCACTTGTAGAGACCTATTTTTGTAATGGTAGAAGTTTTGAATTTTATGGGTATTTTGTCAAAGTACTGAAATAAAGATGACTTCATGCTTTTAACTGTGCTCAAGAACTACTCCCGTATTCGCACCGTTCCTCCTGCTCCTGGTGGCTGCAGCACTACTTTCTACAGATTCCAAAATGCTGCTACTAGTGAGAAGAGAGGACAGGTACAGGCTCGGATTCCTGCAGACACTGGTCACATCGTACGGGGCTGGAAGGGAAGATACTGCACTCCCTTGGTTGCTGTGACTGATACAAACACAAGGTTTTCAATGTCACACCTGAGTTTAGAACGGGAAAGACAGGGCAAAGCCCTCACTACAGTGAGCACTGATGAAGGGGGGAGCTCTCTGCATGACTGACTTCGTACTTACAGGAGAGAAAGTTACTTTATTACAAATTTACTTACAAAAGCTTTTCAGAATTGCCAGGGTTGAGCACAGAAAACTTCTACAAGAGGGTTGTTTATAAATTTTAATTCAAAGATCCTGGGAGACAGAGCTCGTTACCGTTTATCATCACCACTCCTGAACCAAACACCAGTTAACAATCTTGCATGAGTCAGTACAAAAGGGGACAACATTCAGCTATTTCACTTAATTTGTGACCATTTTATACAGAAACATGTTATTTACAAAATTAATGTTGTTTCTATAATCATATTGTTACTTTCACACTTACATCAAGCTTTCAGAGATCACTACTTTCAGAAATTTTTAGAAAATTATTTGTTGCTTTCTGAACCTAAGCATTCTACAGCTGCTTCAAGTTAGACATTTAAATCATTTATTCTCAGAAAAGACTCCTCCAGGGCCTTTTTGGAGTCTGCCACTGCTCAGCTGTACAGTAACTCCTCTTTAAATAGGTATGCGGGCACTGCCAAGTATTAGCCAAGACCATGCCTAGTTTGCTCGAAGCAGAACCACAACTCTCAGGAGCAGGGCACCACCACCTCCCTGCCCCCTCGGTGCCTGTTCCCTGAGGGATTTACTGTAACTGGACACAGAGGTAAGGGACACGGTCTTACCCCTCCTTATCTGGGGAAAAGTATTCTTCCATTATTTTCCATAAGCAAAGGGTGCATTTATAGAAATGACTGATTTCTTCATCTTAAAGAGCTGGCATGCACCTTAAACATGTTACACCAATAGAAAAGACACTTTCCGTAAAAATGCAACGAGAACTAGATGCAAAGACTTTGCAGTTGGTAGATCATTGTTGCTTTCCTAACAGGAGATGCAGGAGTTTCCATCCACCACTCATTTTGTCCGTTAGTTCACACAACTTACACAGGTAAGGGTTCAGCTCCAGAATTTACAGTGACCTCCTCTTGTATCTGATAACGGGGTTGTTAGGTGTGTGTATCATTGTTGTATAATTTATAGTTGGAAAATAGTCATTGATGAGCTCAAATTCATACAAACGAAGCAAAGTAGACCAAATAGTCTTAATCTGAACATAAGCAAAGTTTTCTCCAATGCAGCGATGACGGCCTAGAAGGAAAGCCATAGGAAGCAGTTAGAATACTTAGTTACTGGCTCACCTTTGACAACAAGCTACCTTTAAAAATTTTATATAGCCAGTAATTGCTCCTTTCCTGGCTAAACAAGGCAGGCTCTGACGCAGCACCCACACCACTAACACCAAAGTCTTGTGTCTCTGAGCTGCCACTGCACAAAAGAGACCGAGTATCATGTTGTTCTGGCCTCACCAGACGGTGTTAGTTTATGTATCGCCGAAGCAGCATTTACGACAGTGAGAAAAGATACCAACTACAGCCATATTGCAATGCTGTTTTCAAACTGTTTGGGCAGTTATGACTCTAGGCAGATTTTTGCCCTGCCTTAAACTGACGTTGCATTACCAGGGCTTTAGCTGCCCTTCAAAAGACTTTTGTCAAATAAGAGTTGGTTTGATTGCTACGCTATCCAGCTACTACTAATGCAGAACTATGGACTGCATTCTTTTAACAGCACTGTCACAGAAAACTTTCAGGCAGCAATAGAAAGAAAAACATACACCTCAGGCGCTGGGGAGCGGGGAGGTGCTGCGCGAGGTGACCAGCATGAGCCACTTCAGAACACAACGGCCCGGGAAGGGGCTGCGCTGTCTTACTCACCAGCGCCAAAGGGAACGTAGGCAAATTTCTCTCCAGCGGCTGGGTTATCTTGGAGATACCGGTCAGGCTTGAATTCTAGAGCATCCTTCCAGGAGTCCCTGAGCCTGTGGTTAACGGTGGGCGACACACAGACCTGATGGCCAGGGGGAATATTATATCCAGCAACAGTCTACAAGAGAAGAGACAAGACACAACACCCCCACACACACGTCACAAAAGTTCTCCATTTTTCTTTTTAAAGTGTTACCTGATGTGCTAAATCCCGAGGCTTGCATTTCAAAAGAGATTTTGGCTAAGCTTGTTTAAAAATAATGCAGCTTAATAGTTTATTGTTTTACGCATACAGAGCACAACAGTCAAGTAGTTGCAGGAACCTTTCAGCTGCTTGAACAAGGCTGGCCATTCTACAGAAAGAGGTTTTTAAAAAAAATTAATGAACTTCAAATTCAATAGGAGGGACATCGGTTTAAAGAACTGACTTATTTGACTTTTGATCTTATTTGTACAAACAGCAAGTTTTCTTTCAGATTTACCTGGCCTGTATTGTATTAAGTGCAAGCCAATTTTTCCAAGATGGCTACTAAAAATACCTGCAAACAAAATGTATCTTTAAATGGTAGCACCAGACGAAGCGTAAGTGCGACTGCGAGCTACAAGAAAGGGTCAGTTTCGCTGAACAAGACTGCGCGTGGCTGTTACTGTGTCCCCTCAGAGCCCTCCCTTCTCCTGGCTGAACAACGCCTGTTCCCTCAGCTTCTCACAGGACAAGCGCCGCACCCCCTGACCATCTTGGTGGCCCTCTGCGCGCTTCACTTCATCAACATCTTGATTGCCACGGATTGGAGGGGCTCCAAAACTGGACACAAGTAACTCCAGGTGAAGATAACCACTACCAAGTTCAAGGTGCTAATTGCTTTCCTCAGTCAACACCGGCTACGCTCCCGCTGCTATCACCCAGGCTGCCGTTAGCTGTCGTCCCCGCCAGCAAACACTGCTCACTCCTGTTTTCCCTTCTGCCCCCGGGACACCCCCTCGCCCCCCCCCGGCCTTTTCCAGCTCCAACAAGTGAACTCACCTGGGGAGTTCTGGCCATTCTCATCATGGTCATTATAGGAGGTCGAAGCCTTAAAGTTTCTTTCAGGCAGCGGTCCAGCAAACTGAGATCCTTGAGCTGAAAGTGCAGAGAAAATTGTATGTCAAAATATAGCCAAATTCATTCAGCACAAACAAAATAGTATTTTATACCATTTAAAAACACATTTTTTTAAAAAAAATCAGAGTAAGCAGCTCATCTTTACATTAGGCACCCTGATAATTTCTTTTTCTTCTATTTGATTCAATTAAGAAGGAAATCTCTGAGCAGTGCAATCAGATACAACTAGTTCCTTACGGATCTGTCTCACAAGCGCTTTCTGATGCTTAGTTAAAGAACAAGGTCACACTGCATCCCTTTCCTCAGTGTGAATATGAGGATCTTCCTCCTCTACAGAACTATAATTTCTTAAATAAACATTGTAGGATCTGCAATTTCTTTGATGAACACTGATTAAAAAAAAAGTAGCAAGCTGAAAATTCACTTGGGAGAGGAAGAGGTGGAGGAAATATATTAGAAATATTGGCAAACGGTGTTATTACAGAGTGACCCTGCTAGATTATGATCCTAACACAAAGCATATGACTATATTTCACATTTGTTCTTTTTTTTTTTTGGGTGGGGGTGGGTTTTTTTGTTTTAAATAAGCATCTAAAAGTATAAAAATACACAGCAGGTATAATGTAAAACACAAACCTGGTCGTAAGTTAATGGTGGCAAGTCATCCCCACAAACTGCTTTTTGTTCCGCGTAGCACTGCTCTTGTATCGATTTGTCTCTGGCGATGAAGAAGCCCAGCCAGGCACTGGTGGTGGAGGAGGTGTGCTGCCCCGCCAGCAGCAACCCAATCAGCATCCCGGCTATTTCGTCGTCGGTCAGCGGACGGCCATCCCTAGGTTGAAGGGTGTCACGTTAGAGCTTCATTTGATCAGCTTTCCAGTTACAGCGTTTACAATTTCTTCTAATGTATTTCTTTCTCCTCCTTCTCTTTTGTTGCCTACCCTAAATGGGGCAGCAAAAGATCTAGGGGTCGGGGGAAGGGAGAACAGAGGGAGAGAGGAGGCCCTAGGAGCCTTAAAGAGAATCACTACAGAACAGCCAGCAAAGAAAGGAAGCAGCCTCGTGACCACGAATGAAAATCTCAGAAAGCTGAATAACCATTTGCAAGTAGTTTTTAAGAATACAGCTAGAACCAATTGATGGCAACAAAACCAATTCAGAACACAAGGGAATAGTTCTTACTTTTTGGTAAATAGCTTTAACTGAAGAGCTCAAAGCTCTAAAGCATCTATAAATGACAAGTCTTCAAACCCTCGGCTTACTTGTATGAAGCATCAAGTAGAGTCTGGAGCATGTCATCCTCCTTTTCCTCAGACTTTCGACGTTTCTGAATAACCTTGTAGAAAATATTCTTTATTTCTTTGTGTGCTCGATCTCGACGTCTGCAATTCAAAACACTTTTATTAGCAACTTTATATAAAGTAGCACGTAAAATGCTCGTGAGGATTTATCTGGACATCTAGAATAGCTTTCAAACAAGAAATGGGGGGGAAGGGGGAGCCCAAACAACAAAGTTGTTTACATAAAACACTTCAGTTGCTTCATCTGTTATTTCTGGTACCTGAAGCTAGGCAGAGGCAGCCAACCTGGCAGAAGCCAGGCAGCGTGAGTAAAACCCCCATCCAAATCGGCATACAGCTGAGCCACCTTCTCATTCAGCAAGCTTCTTATTTCCTTCCCATGTAAGCAATGACTCGCTGTCAAAATGATAAGCTCTGAAAGGGCTTCAAACAGGTCTGAGGAAAGATTTGAAAAATGTTACTGAAGATGCATTTCACGTGACATGCTACGTTTTAAGGTCATTGTTTATTTTGTAGAAAAGAAAAACAAGCCACTGGACATAGAGGAGTAGAGTTTTAGATTGCTTTACTAGAAGAATGAAGCATCTAATTTTAAAATTTTGTGTGTCTATCAGGTCTGTCTTCAAACAACTTTTTAATTAGATCATCCATTTCATCAACAGCTTTTTTTGAAGGTATTTTTTCCTGGGAATTACTCTGGGAGAGCTACTAATTCTTCCAGAGTAAGCCATGCAGCACAAACTCAATCCTCAATAAATATAAAAGAAGTCAAAAAAAACTTAGCCTTGAAAACCAAATCCATGGGAAAACAATTAGTTTTACTGCTCACTGAATTATTTATAAATAATAATATTTATACATTTTAATATGATAATATATAATTTTATATTTAACTATATTATTCATTATACAACTCTATATTTAGAAATTATATACTTATATTTTTTAAATACAATTTATACTTACTATTGATTTTTTAAGCATTATATTGTTGTGGTTTCAGCTAGGACAGAGTTGACTTTCTTACTAGCAGCTGGTGAGTGCTATGTTTTGGATTTGGGATGAAAATGCTGTTGATAGCACACTGTGGTTTTGGCTGTTGCTAGCACTCAAGGCCTTTTCTGCTCCTCACACCACCACACTAGCCACTGGGCTGGGAGTGCACAAGAAGCTGGGAGTCTTTATCTTAACCCATGAGTTTTCTCACGTTTAGTCTTCCAGTTCTCTCCCCCACTTCACCGAGGGGAGAGTGAGTGAGCAGCTGTGTGGTCCTAGTTGCTGGCTGGGGTTAAACCACAACATGTATGAACATTATATATTTATTTAATATATTTTCTAAATACATATTTTAAAAAAAATATTTCTGACACCATTATGCCACCGTGGGCTTGCAACAGTAGTAATGGGCTATGTCTGGCAGGTTAGTTGGGAAAGACCGGTGGGAAATAAAATAATTCCACTTAGATCACTAACCCAACCTTATCAGCTTCAAGGATGCAGTTCTTCAGTGTAGAAGATCCCTGAGCTAAGATCTCTGACAGGCTCTGGGAAATCGGAGCAGGATCTTTTTCTAGGGACTAAGAGGTGGTTACACTGACTTGACTCATACCATACAAAACAACTCAGCCAGGCAACAGGTATGCTCGCTATTAGCCAACTAAGAAAGTGAAAATAAGATAGGCCTTTGCTTCTGACAGTGATTTCCTGTGCAGATTTATTCTCCAATAACCTTAAATTTGATTAAACAAAATCTACTTTGCACACCTCTTCTGATGTTCCATACAGTTTTACCTATGTCATTTTTCATTTTTTTAATACTGCAGTAAATCATTTACAAAAACATACTGCATTGGCTTTAATTCCTTCCCAGAAAACCTGAGAAAAAAATGCATCTGATCTTGCTTACTTTTTTCTCCAGTCTCTCCCCACGCTTTGAAATATTCCTTTGTTTCTTCTTCAATCACAGATACGTGCTGTTTGAACTGGGCAATATTTAGCCCAGTTTTGAGCATCTTCTTCTGTTCCAAAAATACCTAGAGGAGCCAAGACAGAAAAAGCAATCAGTACAAGGATCATCACATTAATGTAATTAACAACATACTATAATTTGTACTATAAGAACACACAGAATTAAAAAGAAATTAGGATCGTAGAGTATAACAGATACTCAAATTTAAATAATAGATAATATTCCATTTTTCAACTTCTTTGTTCTTCAAGCAAAAGTTTAGTAACATCCAAGTAAAATATGAGCTCAAGGGAGCTATAAGTCTCTCTTTTACAGTACCAAAACAAAAAATAATTTTAATATCTTTGTTAAACTTTATCCCTGAAGGTACAAGAAGCATTCAAGATTGCAATATGGAATGCACTTGAAATACAGAATCACAAATGTGACCAGACCTGTCCTTGCAAAGTCTGAATTCAGTCTGTGTTCCTTCTTACGTGGCCTCCTTGCTTTCTCTCCCCCAGAACGCCCGTCTTCTCTCACGCAGCAATACCTTAACTCTGGCCTAGAGAGGCACCTTTCTTCTACAAAGCCCTCTGATCACTGCCCAGGAAGCAAACTGCTTCCTAGGAAAATGGTGAGTTTCACATCCTTCTCACCTCTTCCTCTTTTTCTTTGTACAGATTCATAGCTAGCAAACCTACCAGTAAAAAGTCCATTATTAGGCAAGAACCATTCAATAGATTGACAGGACATCTACTCAGAAAATTATTCAATGAATTTTTAAGTGCAAATCTACACTATACCATGAGCAACAGACCAAAAATTGTCTTCCCGCCAAGGGCTCTGCATGTACTATAAAGTTATTCACAAAACAAAGGGCATAAGAAGAAAGGTTACTTCCTAGAAACTTCAGTTTTCAGAATGCAGAGGGGACCCCAGCACTCTGTCGGAGGGTACACACGCGAGCCCATCTCCAGCTCGATGGAGACAGGAGTCTGTCCACTGCAAATGCGGCTTCTGCAGTTTAAGAGTCTGCCGTGCCAGACAACACGCACAAACAAGAAAGCAACGTACGCTCAGCTGGGAAACAATGCCAACGTGACACGGCCACTGTGCTTCCAGACCCACACAGATTGCATTCTGCAAACATATACAGACTGATTTTTACCTGAGCAAGACAAACCTTGTGGTACTAATTATCAAATTAATACTCCTGTATCTAGATTCGGCACAGCATAAATGAAAAGTTTTCGCTCTTAAAGCTCTCTCAGCAAGACCTAAAGTTGCTCATAAGGCAAAAGTAAACTGCAGTGAGCGACATGCTAGAAGGGAAAGGAAACGAGACTCACTACGTTTTCCTCTATGGTTGGATTAGATGGTTTCAAGATCAAAAAATAACATCCAGACTGACAAGTGGCCAGGTAGGCAAGTAAAGCAACCTTCAGTCCCGATTATCCAACTGAGACAATTTAGCTGCAATACGCCAGAATCGTGTATGAACACACAACCCCATCACAGAGTGCCAAAAGCTCAGGGCTGCCTACTCAGAATTTAAATCATGCTACTTCTCTACTCATCTTATATTTAAAATACATACCATATTAGGCACATCATAAGCAACTCCCTTGCCAAAAACTGGTGTTGTTAACCGAGAGTATACATCTTCTGCATTCAAATCTTCATTTTTACTGTTGAAGAGCAGAGCAGCAGCATCACTACCCAGTAGGTATGTGAATGTCTTGCCAACCATAGTGAAACTGAACACAGGTCCATACTAAGAGAAAAAAACAAACCAGTTTATTTTAAATAAGAACAACACAAATCATTAAATCCGTATCTCTGTATGCACAGGCTTCCATAAATCACTTACTCTCCTAAGAAGTGTCTGGAGATTTAATACAGACACAAATATTTTAAGCCACATTTAAATTCTGTTCTCAATATACTTACTAGTGACATCTAATGATATAACACACACAAATGATCTTGGACATTTAAAAACCATTTAGTTTAAAAAAAAAACCATAAATAAAAGATCAATTACACTACAAAAACTGGCAGGGAGATTACAGCACATATAGCTTCCAGTAATCCACAAACACTGTCTCAAAAAATTTGGACTTATGCACAGGTAATTAAGAGCAAATATGATTTTAAAGTTTAAAGGTCATCTCCAGCAGATCTTCACAGACTAAATTTGGCTTTCTTAAAGTTAACCAAGCTAAGATTTAAGCTTAAGTTTCAGACAACGTGAAACAGATCATTAAATCTTCTTTCAATGGAATTAAGGCTCTACTGCCTCAGGCCATTTCTTTGGGGCTGTCATGCTACAAAACCTACCAAGATTTTATACACCAGCCCTTTTAACATTGGAAAGGGCCTTAAAAGGCATCAAATTGCCTACACAGGTGGTCAGCGACATTCCAGCCTGGTCACAGATTAGTAAAGACTGAGATTAAAAATTCCCAATTAAGGCAAGAAATAACATCATGAAAATGGCTTTTAATTAACTTGTGATTCAGCTATGATCGTTACCGAAATACACAGACACAGGTTTTTAAATCTGAAACACAAGACCTCTCTCAGAAAACATTATTTCTCTAACAACGATGTACACGAAGAGATCTGAAGAAACCAGAGCCAACTCTGCACACTATGTTCCATATTCGAGGCAGTAAATGAGAATTAACTGATTTTAAACAGGTTCTACATAGAGAGTTTAACAGATACACAAAAACATTCTAGCATACGCTCAGCCAGTCATGTGGGAAAATATACCTTGTCATAAGCATTTTCCAAAAACTCAATTGGACTTTTTCCAAATGCGATTGCATGTCCAAGGAAAGGGATGCTTGATGAAATATAAGGTGGGTATTTCTGAGGAACAAAGGAAGAGTAAATACTGACATTTCTTCAGAGAATAATAAAATCATGTCCATTTACATAAAAACTAAACACAGAGGAGGCTTTATACACGTTTCATTTAAACTGTTTTGTGAAAAGGCGAACCTTTGACAACTGTTTATTTTCTTAAATAGAGTAACAGTGAGCCACATTTAAAAGAAGCAGAGGTTAAAATAAAATTAATACATTTAAGATTCTTGCTATCCTGCCTCTGAAAGCAAAGCAAAAAGATACTGCAGTCAGAAACAAAACGATTTGTTAAACAATCCCCCAAAAGCATCAACCTCAGTTTAGCAACGAGTTTCATACACCGGCAGGAGCTGTATTTTAAGCTACACCGACGAGACGGGACCGGGACCGGCCTTCGCCTCTGCAAAACCTGAGCGCCTCCGCTTCCTGCGGGACCCCCCAGCTGGGCCGCGGGACCCGCCAGCGCCGGCCGTGCCCACCAGACACCGTTCCAGGGGAGGCTGCGGGGGACGCTCCCGGCTCGCCGGGGTTTCGCCGCTCGTTCCCGTGCGCTCCCCGCCAAGGGCTCTCCGGGGGGCGAGCCGCTCCCCCGCCCAGCCGTACCCTGGCGGGAGGCCGCCCGGATCCCCCGGCGCTCGCCCCGCCGCGACCACCCCCTCCGCGGGAGGCTGGCGGAGCCCTCCGGGTGCCCTGCCCCGGCCCACCGCCCCTCCCCCGCCCCCAGCGCCCACCTTTCCGTCGGAGGCGACGCGGCGCCGGTAACCCAGCTGGAACAGGTAGCCGAGGCTCAGGGCGAAGGCGGAGGCGGCCAGGACCAGGGAGAGGGGGCTGCCGACGGCCACCCGCTCCAGCAGGGACCCGCCGACCTCCGCCAGGCCCAGCATCGCCTCAGCACCCCGCAGGCCGCCGCCACCCGCGCGACTGCACGCGCCGGGCCACGCGCCGGCCACGCCCACCGCCGCGCTGGGCTGATC
>KZ506182.1:133996-154981 GCA_002844005.1 Limosa lapponica baueri
GCGCGGCCCCTGAGGGCGGAGCGGGGAGCGGCGGCCTCCGGCCGGGGCCGCCCCGGGGATCCCGAGCTCGGGGCTTCTCGGGCCGGCCCTGAGCAAAGGTTTTACCTTGCTGCCTGCAAACCCTAAAGGCTTTCCGATGCGAAAGGAAATTAATCGACGTTGTAGTGACTGGGAGGGAGTTCCTTCATGCTTACAAGCTTTGGACGGTTCTTCGGGGAGACACGGTCACAGGTGGTGACTGACACTCAGTACCGCCAGTTTATGAAGTAAGGATCTACCTGGTGGCGAGACAGTCGGTCTATTTCTTTCAGGTATCAGGATTTCCAGGTTAGATTACCTATATTTGGATGCACGGGGTTTAGTCCATTGTTGTGTAACAGCAAATATTTTAAACTTTGGTTTTCAAAGGCCCGCAGAAGCACATTCCCTCGGTCTTTATCATTTAGTCTAAGGGTGAAATTCTCAAGGTTTTCTTCAGGCAACATATATGTTGATCCATTTTCATCATGTCCAGGATTCATTGCTGATGGTGGCAGCTCTGGTCCGGCACCTCCACTGACAGCTTCTGCAAGGACTGGGTTCAGTTCTCCAGTTCCCTTTTCGGCTGACACAAGCAGTGTCTGTTTTCTCACACCTTGAGACATTGTGGCAGCGTTTATCTCAGCTGAGAATTCACATTCATACCTTTTTTCAGGTAAATCACTGCTTGATCTGTTTTCAGCCATGTTATCGCTTTCCTCATTGCCAGCTCCTTTAGGAACTTCATGTGAAGTATCACTCAAACTTTTCAGTTAGGTCAGCTACTTCAGGATTCTCTGATGAATGTAATGGATCTTTCCTAACATCATTAATTGGAATCTCACAAAAGCTTTTGCTTAGTCCCTTTGTATTTAGATGACTTGGAACCTCTTCTTTCTCCAGAGACACTGTTCCTTTTCATGGGTTGCTAATTCTTACCATTATTTTTAAGAAAATAATGATCATTCTTATCATTATTTTTAAGAAATCAAACTGTGTGACACCTATGTGGAATATGTTTTAACATTGCTAGACTGAGCTAGCACTTGTGAGACATCTTGATAAAAACCTAGACTTCTTCCCCATTTGTGAACTCTCCTACTTTTGTTAACCACAGAAAAAAGGGGGACTATTTTACTGCCATGCTTGCCACTTTAATACCTTGTTTTTCCAGACAATAGACTACAGATCACAAAACATATATCAGAGATGTGTGATTTGTTGCTTGACAAGAGGCTGCTCAGCAGATTTTCCACAGTTCTCTGGAGCTCCGTTTGTACGTTCTTCCTGCTTTAAACTTTTAATTTACTACATTAAACATTTGTTGATGATGTCTCATCATAAACGGTATTTTCCCAGCTTCACTTGACAAACCAAAGGTATTAGTTAGTCTTTTCCTCTCTCCTTACAGGCAGATTTATAGTCTCACACTCTGTAAGTCTTTAAACATGAGTCCCTCGAATAGATCAACATTTTTTCCTAGTTCCTTTAATAAAAGTCTTTCTGCTGATGGGGTAAAGTTGTACAAAAATATTATATCCTGATCTTGTATTAATAAAAAAGCTTAAAGGTCAAGTGGGATCTTTGCAAACCACATGCATTGTTTCTGTTGAGCCTGTGCCTGCGTTTTCACAGTAACGGCCAATTTTCTGGAGCAGATCTGGCTGGCGACACAATGGCTAACCTCAAATCCTGCAGGTTTTGCTTCACCGTGGCAAAAGGCACCCAGTTCCAGGTGGTTCCACTCCTCACCCAAAGCGAGGTCTGCACTTAGAGACAGACTGTCCTCAGGTCAGCATGCTAGACTGACAATTAATTAATCCACTTGATAGAATTGTGCCTTTTTCTAAGTTTTCAGTAGTTATTTTGCCTTGTGCTGCCTGGCTGGAGTTTTCTACTCTTAAATCTTGGCTTTTAAAAAAGTGCCTGTTGGCTAAGCTACAGGAGTTGAGCTAAGTAGCTCCTGCTTACAAAGGGATAATTTTCAGACTTGGCATTCTTGCTGCTTGTTGTCTTTTGGTTTTGTGGCAATTTTTTTGTTTGGTGCAGGTAGGAGGGTTGTTCTAGTGGTCTCTAGAGTGTGAGACTTCTCTCTGTTCCTATTTTTCATTTCCCCACTTCTAGATGAAAGAACTGTACTCGCTTTCCTTGTCACAGCAACACAACGCAAACTCTGACGTGCCCAGGTGCCAGCAGCCTGCCAGGAAACCGGCCTCTCGCTGCTGAGCAACTCCACTGACAGTTCCAGTTTTCCTGATGAATTCCTGAGTGGTTCTGAGGTGCACTGCCCTAGTTTGTAGTCACCGTGGGACCCTCCCTAAACCCTCTCTGATGATCTTCCCACACACCTTGCAAAGATGAGCCTGGTACAAAATTTGCAAATAACACCTTCTTGGCAAGACATTTGATGGCACTTTCACGCTGGCTGCAGTAATAAAACAACAAACATGATTTGTTGCAAAGTTTATTAGGTAGTAATAAATAAGAATTTAGCAGAAAGAACTATACAGCAATAAGGCATATTAATACTATTAACATTTTTCCTCTAGTTTTCTACCAAAGTGCTATGTAGAGAAGTGTATTTCTGATACCAGTGCCAACTGATAGCAAGGATGCACCATGAAGGACCTGACTGTTGTATTATTTACCTTAAATATAACAATCCATGAAAATTTACTGTTATTTATGCCAGAGAAGTTTAAGTAGAAAAGTATAGCTTGCTACAAAGATTATAAAATACAAGAGTCTCCTGTTCACTTTTTTTAACTGCTTACTACTTTAATTTCTTAAACTGCGCTTACTAGTAGTAAGGTATGGGTGAAGTTACTACACAACAGCAGTTCCAAACATTCATTTTAACTTTTATTTGAAAACTTAGAGGCAAGTTCTAATTTTTTTTTTTTTTAATCTTTTTTACAAAATATTGCACACTGTTTCAGCATGCTGTTTACGTGGAAGAAATAGTCAAGTGCACTTCAAACCCTGAAATTCAACCAGAACTTTTAAAGATTTGTGTGACGGATACTATTTTAGCATACAAGGGTGTGTTTCAGACTGCACAGGGTCCCACCTTACACTTGGGACCCAACTTGTTGAGAGTCACTACTGACCCTGCAAGGAACAGGCAGGATGCGTACAAACTGCATCTGCCTTCCTTACATTGTCAGTCTTCATTCCTGCATCCTGCACTGCTTGTAGCCTCAAGGAACTGAAGTAATGACTAGGAAAATTAGTTTAACATAAATAACTTAGTACCTCCTATGTGAGTTGTCGTTACTGCAGGTGTGTTACAATCCAGGGTAAGATTTATTAAACGTCCCGAAGTCCTCTGAGTAAGATTCATTTGTCAATCTGTACCTCCCCCTCCTCCATATACACATTTTATATTGCACAGCAAAAGTAACAATCCCATTTTTTTAAAAAAACAAGCATGCTAAACATTTAATATGGCTTCTGAATGATTTAAAATATTTCCCTTTTGACATCCTAATGCAGTATTTTAGAATAAATATGAATACAAAGTATGAGAAAGCAAAGTGTAAAAATAAAGCCAGCTGTAACGTTTGTCAGGACAAATAAAAACCAAGAGTTTATCAAAAGTTGCTCAAAGGTCTAGCTGGTCTTCTTAGCATACTTACCAACAGTTTCTTAAAAACAAAGTGTGTCTACAAAATACTGTAACATATAAAACCTCCTTGGGTGTTCCACAGAATGACATGAAAGGTAAATAGTTTAACTGACACTTGCTCAACGGCACTGGCAGTCCCATCGTCCTCTGGGAACAAACATCCTTCTTGGTTCACACTCACCCAACTCAGTAAACCATTTACATTTCATTAACTTTACTGGTTAAGCTCAAGACCTACAATAGCTTATATATGAAACACAAAACTATTTATAAAAATAATGGATATATTGCATAGGGTTTTTTTAAAAAAATAAACCATGCAGCTTCTGTACAAAGTTAAAAAACTGTACAAATTGACTTTTCTATTGTGTAAAATTCATGTACGTGGAAGTCTTCTGTTACGATGAGAAGTAAGTGGGTTTTTGCTTAGCTGTAAGATGCTGTTTCATAACTGTTGTTCATTTCCATCATTCATTTCTTTCACTTGGCATTAACTGGCCATTTAGTTTCATCAGAAGTTTTACAACAAGACCTGCCTATATAAATATAGACAATGAAATTCTAACAGCATTTCAGAACTATGACACAATTAACTTAAGCATATGACAAATGCAAGTAGATACAGTAAGTGAGAAGTTGCATCATTTTAGAAATAAGGAAAACAAAACCTAGACTTTTCTCAGATACCAGAAAGTTTCAAAACATTGAATCACTTTCCCTGTAACTATCTTAATATATAAGAATCAAAAGCAACTACTGTCAAAGTATGCAAGGTACTCAAAGTTGTAATTCTGTCACAACACATTTTAACATGGCATTGTTACCCCTCATGCAGACATACGGGTAAAACAAGCATTTTCCATCAGACATCCACAAACACTATCAAAAGTTACCGGGAGAAATTGCAGTTGCTTCATAACACGGCCTTTAGAGATCCTCAGTTTTATCCAATCTCTAACTCCACCAGTTTTGACAACAAAGTTACCAGCTCTAACTCTGTGATTCTCATCATATTTTGAATTACTCTGGGATTGGGCACATGCAACAGTTTCAATTAATAAAAAAACATTTACCCTAATGATTACAGATGCATTTTATGTACTTTGAACCCTAAAGGCTAAGAAAACAAGCAAACATTCTGAAATATTAAAAAGAAAGTTTTAAGATTATTTTTGTGGGGGCTTGGCTTGGGCTTCTTTTATACTGTACAAAGGTGGTCAATCTCAGGAGAGAGAGGAGTCTGTCTAGTTTAGAAAAAAATGGCAATGCTTACCTGTTTGGTATGCACAATAAAGCTCATTTTGTTTTCCAGACTGTGGATTTGAAAACATGTATCTCCATCTCCCAACTGCCACATAAAGCAACCATATTTTAGGCTGATGAGTAAAGCCTACAATGAAATGTAGGAAAATGTCACTCAGAAAATATTCTCCACTTAGAAACTGAACTGTTCTTAGTTCACTTAGACAAGACTCTGACTAATAACAGTATGTTCCAGAATCTAGTTGTAGCTAATAAAGTAGCCAAGTGGAAAAACACAAGGCTTTCTATTAGTAGTGCCTTATAAAAATCGTGGAAATTTTCCCAGTCAAGTTCAACCACACAGTGCGATGTGAAATGACTGGTAGCACGAAGGATTTAAGAGAACGGAATTAAGCTTATCGGTTATCACTGGCAGTTCAATTCAGCTGACCTTTGTTTCCATGTTGAGGAGGTGCAGCCCTTTTACATTTACTCCTACGTACACTTTGATGACCTTATGGCTACTTGAACTTGCTTTGGTGAATATCTGTCCTGTAAAAAAGGCTGCTCCGTAAGTAGGAATTTCCCAGCAATTCTGCAAGAACATGCGCTGAAGGTGATGCATCTCTTTACTTACACCTTCACTTGTGCTGAGGTTCTAGAAATAAAGAACAATGGCAATCAACAAGTCTTCCCAAATAGTTGTGGTTGGTTGAAGAAAATCCACTATTTAGTGGAACTCCCGCTAAATGAGTATTCCCAAAGTGCCTTCCCAGCAACCGTTTTCTATATCTAAATTAAACCCCAGAGCCACAGAAAGGCTCAGATGCCAGAAGAGACCTGAGGCAGAAAGCAGATGCCTGTATGAGCCTCAAAAAGCTGAGCCACAGACAACTGACCTCCGCAGCGCCCCCCAGTTTTGCCTCTCAGATGTGGGACTCCTGCGGGATGAGCAGCTATGCACCCAACTGACACTAAATGCATCACAGTCCTTAACACTAAGCATTCTTCCTCCTTTAAGGTGTCCAATCCAGTGAGGCATGGTAAGATGAGCAAGTACCTCCCCCCAAAAAACATGGATGTTTTTTTATTTTCTCAACAAAATAGAGGTGCAGATTTCTTTTCTTTACTGGAGCCCTCATTCAGCATGAGATAGGCTTCTGTTTCTTCTTCTTCAGTAGAGTGAAACAGTCACAGCAAAGGATCACTAGAGTGCTCCCACCTCAAAACAGACGGATGTAAAGTACCTCAACAAACACAAAACTTGGCTGGGCCATGCTCCAGATGAGAAGGCACAGGCATGAGAGAGAACTCACGTCTTCAAGAGTTACCACACTGGGTGTGGTGGATGGGACCAACCTCTTGAGATCCTCACTCTGCATTACAGCTTATCTGAACTCTACACAGCCGTTTTTAAAATGCAAAATATACAAATGTCTTTGGAACAAGAGATTGCAACTCCTTTCCCCTTCCCTCATCCCCCAAAATTATGGCTATTGGACCCCTAACATAGAAGTTACACTGGCAAAAAAGACTTTGTGGATCTATTGCTACAAGCAGATGTGAAAATACAAGCCAGAATAGACTTCTGTACATGTATGTCTGCATCGACGGTATCCCCAATACACACGCTGAGATAAATGCACAGGTGACAACAGAACATCCACATTTCTGGCTTTATATACCAGTATTGTTATTCATTAACTGTCAACCAGAGAGCCAAAAAAAGTTAAGACAAGATTTTCGGTTATTTATCTCACCTTGTATTCATGAAGTATCCTGTTTGTCCAATGAGGGGCTTTACTTTTTAGTTTAGTGATTGGTACTATAGATTTTAGATTTTCTTCACTAAGAGAAAAACAAAGCAGAAAAAAAGTTTTTCTTCAGTAAACAAATGAGAAAAAACAAAGTCTGCCGATTTGCATCTTCAAGCCACATATTGAGCAGACAGTCAGCTCCTCCTCTACCCTGTCTCATCAGGTGGGAAGCCCTCCTGAAACGTAAGCTGAGGCTTCCTGAGATACAGTGTGATTCTCAGCTTGTTCTTGGAGATCCAGCTCTGTGTGACACACGTTGTGTCCTGCACACAGACACGGAGGGAGAGGAAACGCTCGCAGCAGAGCACGAGACTCCTCCTTGGTTACTGACCAGTTTGGAAGCCAAAATTGTATACGAACAGCCATTTATACCAGAATATCACATACTCGGAAAAGATGACAGCTTATAGATACTCTTCTCTTCACTGCTGTATTCAGCACCACCAGGGACTTGGCCCAATTAATTTCCGCATGAAAGTTTAGTATTATATGACACGGAATTGAAGCTATTTATTTTTTAAAAAACAAAACAAAACAAAACAAAACAAAAACCAACCAACAAAAAAACCCAACCCAAACCACAGGAAAACACTAAAAGGAAGCCTTTACTAGTTTGTTCTTATGCACAATTAAGATAGTCTCAAAAACCTAGCGGTACAATCTATTTAGTCATTTTTAAACTGTATTTCTCAGTCACTGCACATATGACCTACCAAGCAAAAGCCCTGCACAGGACAATGCATCCAGATCTTTAAGATCAAGGATACTCTCATACTAACAATAGCCTGGATATATTTTTTAAATGACCAGTCTTTTAATAAACATTTAGTCAACTACAAAAATATTCAGAATATTTAAATCTCTTCATCCGTCCGCAGAAGAACAAGGCAAGATATTTACCAACACTTTCCTTTGAATATGGGTGGAAACCATGCCCAAATGTCCACAAATCTCTTTATCTGGCCCAAACTATCTTTCCAAGTAGTCCTGTCTGTAAGAGTCAAACACTTCCACTGAGCAGGATCAACTCAGACCCGTGTTGCTGATTTGCCTCAGTGCGGAAAGGAACACCGAGCTGCAGCTGCCGGGACGCGGCAGGAGGTGGTTCTGTATTAAACGCAGCTGCCTTCAACCACAGCCTCCTGCGGCCGGCGGTCACACCTGCACCCAGTTCTCCTGATGCTCACCTACCAACTGTGTAACTGCAGGACGAGAGGGGCTAATGGCGGAACGGACTGAACAGCCCACCGAAAGGTTATCCTGTCCTTCCCCTAGCTCACTCTGTAATGGTACAGCCTCTGCTCCTGACAGAAGGAAGAGGAAGGAATGAACAGGCGCAGCCAGTACAGCCAGCCCTTCCAGAGGCCACCCACACTTACATCTGTGTTAGCTGTAGCAGAAAATGCACCCTGATTTACTGATGGTGGAGAATACAACCGAAAAAAGCAAGCCAAGAGAGCTGAGTTGGTGCTGTGAATGAGAAGAGCTGAGGAGTACGGCAGCACTCCAGAACGGCAGAGCTGTTCAGAGCATGAATGAACCGAGGGAGAGGGTGGGGGGCGGAGGTGCACACACAGCGGAGAACTGAAATCCCGATGTGCTCAGATACTGCTGTAGAAATGCACGTGGGAGGAAAAAGCCGTACCCAGAACAGCTCAGATACCCTTGCACTGGCAAGCAGAGAGAAGGGGAGAGAAAGGCACCATCTGGCAGAGCCCTACTGATGCTCTGTTTCTGACCAGTTTAGTATAGCAGTTCACATACAAACGAGAGAACAGAAATAATATCTCTGCATTGTCTGTCCTCTTCAAAGAGGGAGGACAGTCAGTCCCCAAAGCTGGTCTAACCCTCCATTGGCACGAATACTGTTACTCATTTTGGTATTATTGTAGCACAATATAGACTTACGGAGTACAGAACCTCCATCTCCCTGCCTGGGACTGCAGTAATTAACATCACTATATTTTTCAGACTCTACGTCCAGCTTCTATTAATGCTAGAAGGGTTATGCAATTAGTTTGAACTAGAGCTCAGCAACGGAGAAAAATAATAAATAAGCCATACCTGGAATTTGAGAGTTCCATTCTAAGTGCCACCTAAAAATACTTAACCTAAACCCATAATTTTAAAGTTTTTAAATGCACATACTTACTTTAGAAAACCCTGTTTATGTTTCTTGCTCTCATAATTTCCATAGACTATTTGTAGAAGCAGACTTGCCAGTGTGATCAGCTTGGCATCAGGTGATGTATAGAAACCCTTCAGTAAATTATACCTGGCTTCATCAAAAAGGATAAGAATAGCCAATGGATCCTCGATCTGTTGAAAAGATTTAAGTAATATGATTTCTTTGTACAAGAAAATGAGCTATAAATCCAATTTCTCAGCAATTCAGAGACAGAAAACAAACGTGTGATCCTGACTGAAGGATGCATTTTAGTAATGCTTTGTAATAGAAAAAATGGCATATTTTCATTGACTTAATTCAACACTTCACTGGTCTCACACACTTACGAATTAAAGGTGACTAGCATACCATGCCCAATCAAAAGGTTCACACAAATACTGACATCTGTGGGGTTTTTTTACCCATGAATCCAGTTTCAATAATAGGTTTGAATAATCCCATTCAGAATTGACCAATTAAATACCTGAAAAATCACAGCACAAGGAAGACAAAATGGGGTTGGTTCTTTTTAGCTGTATGACAGACAGATAAAGACTGAGGCACACAGACTTACGAGAAACCAGACAGCTGGGAAGGTGAAAAAGAGAGAGAGAAGAGAGAGAGGGCAGGAAGGCGAGAAGGAAGGAAGAAACTAAAGACTCAAACCATTACAGAAAAGGAGAGGAGCGGGCCAGTTTAAATAAGCTTGGAAATTACTACAGTGATTAAACACACTGAGTATTAATGGTCACAGTGTTCTGACTGACATGCTATCACTTGCAAGTACAGACCTTTTTTTCTATTTCTAGTGGAAGTCTCACATCTCTTCTCAGGAAAAGCTGTGAAGTTTCCCTTTGAGGATCCAAGTTTGTCAGTTCAGTGAATATTTCAGGCCAGTCTCTAATATGCTGCAAAGGCTTGTGATATGGCTTCAGTTGGAGGCCTGAAAAATAACGAGTGGTTTTTTTAAATAAACAAACAGGTAAGGTAGCAAAGGCTCCCTGTAACAGTAAGGCAATCTGGACCAATCTTCCTAGACGAAATACATTCTAGATGCCACGGTGACACAGGGTCAGACCTAACGATAGCTAAAATGCAGAATCTCTCTATAGCTCTGAAGGCACAGTTTGGAGACATCAGACTGTAAAGGCTGGGAGTTGAGCCAGCAGGACAGCTTAAGCAGTGGAAATAGAAAAACTGGTTTCACAGTCCCTATACAAAAGATCTAAAGAAGGAGACCTACAGGGATTAGAGAGTCTCTGGCAGGGGCAATGTCAGTCTAGATACGAATTAATTCCTAAAGGATGGCTTTTAAAAGCTGACAGAAAGGTGTTAGTACAGAACTGTCAGAGAGCATGCTTCCTATTTTACTAAGAAAATACTGTTTTCCTCTAAAGGCAAGCAGAGATAAAAAAAACTACAATAAACTCTCAAGTATAACAATCTTCCTCGTTACTTACTGAGGTTCTCAGAGCAGATCCAGATAGTGAAATACTGCTGGGTCTCTTGAGACAAACGCATCCCCTCCATTATCTGCTGTACAGTAGTATTGTTTCCATGTTTCAACTCAACAGAGCGATATGACCCATCCATACGATAAATTCGTGCCTTTTCATACTACATAAACATTTAAACACATTAAACAGAATTTGTTAAAATCCTTTCTGTTGGTGCTTCTGAAGAGAAAAGCAGTATTACTATAATTCAACAACATCCATATTGTTGAGGGAAAGAGCACTGCACAACTCCTGCATATTTACTGTTTATCAAAACTGCTTGTTTCATGTCCTATGTGTGTTCTTATACGGTGCTTCTTACCACAAGAACTCCAAGAAAGAGCTTACTGATATTTTGGAGACTTCACGTCTGTCGAACTCAAAGGCAAGGAGGCCTTCAAAAGTTCCTGAAGGGATTTGGGCTCAGCTGCCTATGCATATCCCAAAATGTCCACCTCGCTATTACTGGCAGGTTATGAATTATTCCCCTCATTAGTCTATACTAAAAAGACTTCTTTTTCAGAGGGAAGCACCACCCTTTACACAGACCCCAGTACAGAAAGAATACAATCTAAGATCTTTTAGCACTTCTATAATATTACTAAAAACAAATTATTTGCCCCTCCAGAACCCCCACAGCTTTCCCTGAATTGCATGTGGGCCCAGAGTACGCCTCCTGAAAGATGTACTTAAACGTGAATCAGGCGCTTAAAGCATATACACACAAGTCACGAATCAATGAAACTTCTTGTTTTCATCTCTATTGGGTTAAATGTTTCAGCTGCCTGAATAAAAGAGTTGCAGGAATTTGTTACTTCCCTTCTTCAAATCTACTTAGTTGTCAAGAACTGTGACATCAATCCTAAAAACTTCTGGAAAAAAGGAAAAAAAAGAATGCCTTGGAAAATGACAACTGACTGAAAATGAGGCTGGAATGGAAAACATCAGTCTATTTTTGCTGCAGCAGTCACTGTGAGTCCTATTGTAGTAACTTCTATCTTGTTTTTATTTTAAGGTATTAATTCAATAGTAATAAGCGACAAGGTAATATCACCTATTACGCTGTGAAAACTACTTAAAATGCGTGCATTAGTCTTTTAGTCATTAGAGACACACATGCCATTTAATCAACTGCATAATAAAATCCCTAAAATAAAGAAGGTAAATTCATTAATTATTTTGGGAGTTTCATTCACGTAGAGTGAAATGAAGAGAATCTAAAAATCTTTAGAAAGTGACAGGTTTACTGCCACCTACCTACAGAGGTACAAGTTGCATCTGAAGTCAAAGAACAGGAACAAGTGCTTTTCTATTATTTGTCTAATCTTAAATCTACTTCAGGGTGACAGAAATCGCATCGTAAATTTTGTTTACTATCCTGGCTAGACCCCCACTGACGGCCAAGGGCTAAGAAAGCCTACACCGAGGTGAAGCCTGTTTTGTAGCAGCCCACATTTAGCCAGCTGAACGCTCCTGTTCATGGACGTGCAACAACACATATGGCAAGTGGTGCTTCTGTGACCAAAAGTAGACATAAAATGGGCAGCCGATATGACGCTCCTACAAGTAGATAAAAACATCACATTTCATTCTGGCATGTATTTCTTGAGCAATAAATATAGATATAAACGTTTAAATAGACAAAGCGTCAGTTTGTCGCTATTTACACTAAGAATTCCAGTATACTGCATGTTTCCAACAACAGCTGTGAGCGAGCCTAGCACTTCTACAGGTCTATGTGTAAATTAAATGGAAACTTTAAACTACTTAGAAAATAAACTCATACAGGTTTGTTTATGGCTTCCTTCAGCAGTTTTGCAGTTTCCTCCCAGTCATTTTGTTTGTTCTCTTCACAGACATTCAGTGGAGATCTTCCTTGTTGATCGGTAATGTGCTATAAACAGAAACAATGATAATACATTGTTCTCGCTGGAAACAGGCAAACATTTCCACATTTTTTGATATATTGAAAATCCTCAATCCTAGCTTTCAAACATTTAATTGATATCCAATGGGAAAAGCAGAGGTAATGAAAAATATTTAACCATTTTTTGGTAATCTCTCAACAGGATCATTGTGTTTACACATTGTGGTCTGGACACAAAATATTTCACATACACAAGCTAGAAACTGTTGCTTAAACTGCTATTCCTATACACAAACAGAACTTACTCTGTCAATTTCTGGATGATTTAGAAGAATTTGTACTATTTCAGCATGCCCACCTCCAGCAGCAAAATGAAGAGGAGAGCTAAGTTGGCCGTTCAAAAGATTTGGATTGCATTTCCCTTTCTCCAACAGCATTCGAGTGGCTTCAACTTTTCCATACCTGCAGACAGGTTTATAGCAGAACAGACACAGCAAACATGAGACAAAATCTTTTTCAGACAGTCCTAAATACAAAAAAGTGTATTTCCATGTTTAAGAGTTTTTAGCTTTGAAATGACACCAAAGACAATGGAACGTTAATAAGTTTGCAGAAATTAGTATCAGTTCTGCACTTCTTTGGTAACCATTGGTCTAGTAACCATTTATTGGACTACTTATAGACAAGCTGAACCTTGCTTTGAATTAGCTAAGTTTGGGTAGTTCAGCCTTGCCCGGAAAAAAAAAAAAAAAAAAAAAAATCTGTGTGAGAACCAGAGTAAAGCTTCTGATTGTCATGCAGATGGATCCTGAGGACTCAAGGCTCACACTGGTCACTAGTAAATCTTCCGTATACTGTTTATGCAAACTTTCTGACAAACACTAAAAATTAATTTCTTTTAATATCGAAATTTGATTTTCATGTTATTCATATCATCAGACACTACTATAAATACAGAAGACTAAAGACAAAACACAAGCATTTTTACAACAACTGAGGAAAGCTCTCAAGCACTTACAGAAGAAACCATCACAGTTATAGTCAGACAAGTTGACCTCTACTGATCACCTAGTTCAGCTTCCCACTCAACGCCTGGCTATCACCAAACCGTGCTCAGCTCAGCTATTGCTGTAAAACTGCTCACAGCTTTTAACCAACAAAGACTGTAAAAGTTACCGCACTAAACTGACCCAGTATCCAACAGGAATCAGAACAGATGCGTCAGGACAGATACAAGAGGCAACAGATACATGTTTGATGATACGATCTGCACGCCTGGTCCCCTCTGAAACCATTCAGATTGAAATTATCTCAAAACCTGAAGCAATCTTTCACTCTTCAGAAGGTTAACACTAACATATATTAAAGTCAAAGTATAGAAAGCCTTGAGTTTTTTTTATTTCTCATTTCTGAGTCTGCATGATAAATGACATGAATGATTAGTGGTAAAGAATCAACAGCAAGAATGCACTTGATTGACAAAATTATATTCATCTGACTCACCAACATGCATAATGGATAGGTGCCCAGTGGTCACTATCCAACTGATTAACAGAAAACTTTTTATCCAGAAGGTGGCTTAGCAAATCAGAGTCGCCTTCGCAAGCACTGCGGTGAAGAGGGAAATCATCTACCCACTGGTGTTCCCTATGAATTAAAAGAGGAAAGAGGAGGAAAATACAGTTCAGCATTTCAATAGTTGAGAACATCAACTTTTTTTAAATTACTAACATTGCACTAACTGCAAATCTACAAGAAGAATAAAAATGAAGCTCGTGAATCTAAAATATGCCAGTATTCACACAACTAGCATGTTCATCATGCAGCAGTCAAGCCACAGCTGTATTTGTTATGCTAAGACACACTTCCCTAATGTTTATCATTTAAACCCTTCTTGATCTATCCTTTAATTGTTGCGTTTCAGTACTCAGAGATTTCAAATAGAATTCTTATAAAATATGTATTTATATAGGAAAGCCCTGAAGAGGAATCTCATTCTGACCAAGGCTACCAAGTACTGCTGTAATACAATAAAACAAAATTATCCGTTAATGAAGAAGGAATGTAACATAATACTTGTCCTCTGTGACACTGCTCATGCTACGTTGCCACTTCTCTCTTTTAGGAATCTGAATCTTTGAGTAGTCTGGGGCTCCAAGGCCAAAGTATGGATTTATTACCACTTTGTCAACCTGTGAAGACATAATTTAAACACAACTGAAAAAAATATCTTACTGAGACTTGGCTAAACAATCCCCCATCCAGGCCAGATATTCTCTTATGTTACGATAGTAACATTTTATAATTAAAGAGAATGGTGTTCAAATGTGGGGATTTGAAAAACCATTTAGCAGTAAGTGTGCAATGAAGAAATCCAATTATATTAAACACAAAGCACACCCTCATATCAAATAAATGAATTAATTGTAAAATGAACGTATATGTATGTTTCACAAATATAAAATGAAAGTATAATTTTTACCCTATTGGTATACTGAAGGTCAGATCCAAACAAAGGATTATAGATACACACATCTGCTTTCTCCAATGCCAGCATTTTACTCTTTATTTCCAGGGCAGTATAGCCCATGTGTAACGAGCTCTCTGTTTGACCAGGTTCTATAGCATAGGCAGGGTTTATTACATTTGTTTTAATTCTCTCAAGAGGAGATGGTCTGAACAAAGCTGGGATGGAGTGAGACTGGGTGTGCCGTTCATCCAACCACCTGCAGAAGACAATGGCCAAGTAATTCATTTTCAGGTAGAAAAGGACTATTTTCATCGTGTCTGTCCATTATTTTGTTTGATCAAGGGTTGCATGTATGATAATAACACATTTTAATTAAAAAAAAATCATTATAATGTGCACAGCCAATTTTATAGCACTAAATTTATCCCCACGTTAAATTTTTAACCAAATATAGTTAAGCAAATGTATTTGCTCAAACACGTTTCCTGCAGATGCAAATTCTCAAAAGATAAGGAAATTATAAACTAACGTAAGAGTAACATTGGTTATAGCCAAAACACTTAACCACACCAACATGTCACCATTTTGTTTTCTTTGTTTATCAGTATTGCTACTCTCAACATACAAATTTTGAAACTTAAAGCAGTTTTTTTTAAGGTTGAGTTTCAATATCTGTCTGACTTAAGCCTTCTAACTCATGTGTTTCATTAGGGAGAGATGGGAAAAGGCAAAAAATCAGAAGGTCCTGTTTCCAAACTGCTAAGTCTCTTTCATGTAGGCCACCACCTGCCTTTTCACAAAGCTGTGCTGAAGGTTATTCTCTTTTAGGTGCAACTGTACTTGCATACATAGCATAGAAGGGCTTTAGAAAAAAAAAAACAAACCAAAACCCAACAAACAAACAAAAAACACCAAAAAAACCAAACCAAAAAAACCAGGAGTTTTGAGACCAAAAAACTGCTCACGTATTCAAACTACTATAAATCTGCCTAAGCAACTAATCACCTTTCTGAAACTTAATTCCGTACTGCAAATAAGTTTGTGTGGCTGGGGAAGATGCACTCCCCTTCTAAAGGGAGGTTTATTTAAATGCAAATCTTAATGGTATGCAATTAACAGGATATTTTTACTACACTCCAGCAAACACTCTTAAAGATGACAATTATGTCACTTACAGAAGATTAATCATTAGTATTTTATATGATTTTGCACAACATTCACTGCGAGCAAGAACTTCCAAAAGCCACCTGATTTACATAAGTACACCACTCCTGAGTTTGCAAGAAGATTTTTAGAAAGATTTAGGAATCTGTTGTCAAGGTTTTCATTTCTGATAAACATGAAGAAAAAAAATGGTATCACAATGATTTCCTTCTTAATCACGAAAATGCTATAAAAACTATGTGTTACATCTACAAATTATCTTGTTTAACTTCTATTTTAGTGTATCTTTACTGATGGCATTTCTTACTTATCCAAGGCAATTAACATTCTTGCAGTAAGCGTAGCAAAATGGGTGCTGGATTCACTGCAGACCCTCATGATGTCTTGTAAACAGTAGAACACAGGGCATCCAGGACTGTATGCGTATTTTGTGTTATCTAAAAAGGAAACATACTCTGAAGACACATTGATGAGAAGAATCCTATTTTCCCTTCTGCATCTTTTGCAGTTACACGTTCCTAACTAACTGAGAGTGTATTCTAACTTTAGAGTAACTTATTTTTTTCCAAATGATAATTGATAGAAATTACTTACAATCCTTGTATAACAATTCACAAGTCAACATGGTAGCCTTAAAAACTTCGAAGTGTTCAGTTACCGTTTCATAAGCGCGATCAGCTTCATCTGAAGAATTAATATTAAATGTATACTGTTGCCAGAAAAAAAGGAATAGGACTCAGGTCTAGAAAAGGGATTTATTGCTATTGGTAACTCCACAGTGCTATTTATTTCATAGTTTTTATCCTTAAGGCCTATCAGTAAGGCAAAAGTGAACGAGTTTCCCCAAAATCACAGAGACATTTACTTCAGACTTTTTTTTAAGAACACTTTCCCGACAAACAATTTACTTTGCCTTCTAAAGACTTTTTTTCGCCACTCTTTATTCAAACAAAGCTGTTTACAGACTTCAATAAGCAGTATTTACTTCTCAGAGTAAAGCACACTGAACTGAACAGGATGTCTCTCACACTTGCATTCAATAAATTCTATAGAAATTAATACATATGTTTTGAAATATAACCAAGTGAACAAATACAGCTTAAAACAAAAGTGTGCCATCGTTACAGAAACAAAGGCAATACACTAAAACCAAAGTTTTTTCCTTAAAGCAACCTTTTCAAGTTTGAAAGTATTCAGAGAGATTCCACCTGAATGCAACTCTTAATGCTTAAATACAGAAAAAGCCATATAGCTTATTCATAAAAATTTTTAATAAACCCTCAACTAAACTTCAGAAATGATGCTCAACGTTACCTTTCACAACAGTTGGAACAATGTAAAGTGATGCCTCCTGGCCTGCCTTCTCTCCATCAAGAGGAAACTTCTTCATTAACACCACGCGCTTTCCTAGCACAGTATTAAAAAACCCCAAAATAATTAATTCACCAACAAAAAAACCCAACAAAACAATCTAGAATTGGCCATCTGAAAGCTTACCAGACTCAATCTTGCTAATTTCTAGGAAGAAAAAAATGATGATTATTATGAACTATAATCTAAAGCAAGCTAAGAAAATCTAAATACATATGAAAAAATAAAGAACATAAATATGTATATACCATTAACATGAAAAATGACATGACTGTACCCCTTTTTTCATAGCAACTTTTCTATATCCCTGATTTTTTTGTAGCATTCACCCAAAACCACGTATCTTTAAGTTAAACAAGATTCTTTTTGAAACAGGAAAGCACAGCTGCATGCTATATTCCACGTTAGGGTGAATGTTTTCTTCATATAGTGGTATGGCAGTATTGTTCACGTTATCCTCCCTTCCACTCTTACAAAATTTAGCATTTTGTTTGCTTTTCTGACCTCTGCTGCTTTCAGCAGTGGCCACACTAAGCTGTGCATATCAATGCTTGGAACTTCTGTGGGAGTCAACTGAAAACTCTCTAAGCTGTGTAAGGAATGCACAGGTTTTGCTTGCACTAGGCATTCCTCAATAGGTATTGATGCTATCATGTTCTTTCGTGTTTGCTACTTGGCTGGATTTGTTAAGTCCACCCAACTCCAGTTATTGCCACCCCCAACGGTCCACCATGCAACCCGCTATTCCTTTTCTAAATGGTTAGCACCGCATTGTCCTGGCCGCACTGACAACCTTCCCAGCATAACCTTGCTTACAAACCAGAGAGGAGGTATACGGCAAAAAAAACCCCAAAAAGTGCTTTAGTCAGTATAGTTTATACCAAACTGAAACTGAAATATGCTGGCTAAACCAATTTTTGTCAGCACACGTGTGAGGTTGCTTGCTAGACCAGCTATGCAAGAACAATGAAAAAGACAATGTACTAATCAAATTATATCTGTAAGTGACAGTTATGCCAGAAATATTTTCACATAGATACTGTCTGCTGAACAATGCTGACTTCAGAAGCAATCGATTCACTAGTTCAAGTCAAGTTTTAGCTGAAATAAACTTCAATCCGGTTTACCAGAAGTTTAGCTATAAATCTCAACTTGAGGTGAAGAAGTAGTACAGACAGGCAAAGTTTCACTTAATAAAAATCTTTTAGTAAGCATTTTATACAGGTGGAAGGTAAAGAGAAACAAACATATTAAATTAAAGGGTTTAGCTGTACACATTTTTGATGAACCTCAAAACATACCTTCTTTTTTTAAATAATTTCATGCTTTTGCACAACCTTTCCATGCCCACTTAATTTTTAAAATATTTTTACAGAGCTATCAACAATAAATCAGATTAAAGTCTTCTTACCTTTAATACCCTGATTGGCTGGTGAAATTGGTTTGGTGGCTTCCAATACATAATCCAAGATGCTCTGGGTTATCTCAGTGCCTCCCTGCAGTTTAGTTTCCAGCAAAACTTTCTTTCTCTTTTTCTTTTGGCCTTCAATGGGAACTTCAAGCAACAAAATCTTTCAAACAATAACGAAACCAAAGGAGTTTAAGCACAACTGAAACAAGCACAGAACTTTTTTTTTTTTAAATTTATTGTACCACTGTAAAAAAAGTAACAAAATTCATGAAGCATTGAATGTGGAGGAGCAGGATGATGAAGTCAGAATGTGCTCCGTAACAGTAAGGCTAAAGAGCAAAAGCCAAGGCTGCAGCTCCGTGCTAAGCAGCGCACAGGGCAAAAGGCCCTGAAACGGAATGAAACACAAAGATGTACAAAACCGTAAAGTGGTCAAATACCATATGGCTAGGGCAACGCATAGTAGGTATATGACACACATAGACATTATTTAAGCAATCTTATTGTCAGATTTTCTCTTTATTATTATATATTTATGATATATTATTTAAAAAAAAAATAAATAAAAAAATGAAATAGTTTTACTTCGTAGGATTTAGCTCGATATTCCCGAGAATTCAGGCTAGCAGTATTTTTTGGACGAATCACAGCAACATACGCATCTCCAAAGTTTTCTGGGTTTCCCATCTCTCCTTATTTTATCACTGGAAACAATGAATAAACAGGAAGTAATGGTTCAGTTGAAAAAAAAAAAAAAAAAAATAAACCAACAGCATGCTAAACTTCAGGACGCAGTAATTGTTCTGCTTCCTTTCATGAAAGGGGAAAATCCTACATCACATATATTTACTACAAATAATCTTGTTCCCCAACCCACTTGGAAAATAAAAATAACATTTTTTTTTTCCACTTTGTAAGTATCTTCACCATTTTGCAAGCCAGAAAAAAGGCCAAAGAATTTTAGAACTCTGAAAAATATATGAAATTGAAAAAGAAAACCATTCTAAAGTGACAAGCACTGTAATTTATAAAATGTGCTAGGACAAAGTACTGTATTTCTATGAGTTCCACTGGGATCTCAAGAAAACACCTGATTTTCCTTGCCCCTGGCAGTAGAACACAGTATTGCCTACAGCCCAAGTAACAAAGCTGATAAAAATAAACTATAATATGGATTCATTCAATTAGTTTTACTTCTGTGGGGCTGCAAACTGGTGCACAATTCACTCAAACACAGAGCTTCTCAAAGGAGTATGTCTTCAGTTTTTGCAAAAAGCAGACAGAGGTTTTTAGATTTAAAACTTTGTTTACCCTTCTGTTTAACCCAAAGTGTCGACTCCTATAATCACAACATCTTACGGAAATGCTAGGCCTAAACCACTTCACATATTGGACCTGAGAGAGAAGGTCATGCCTGGCCATTAGCACCTTTCAGCTGACCATTTTCTTCATCTGCAAATGAATGTCCTTTCATTCCATACCATCAGTGAGAACATGCTTTTGGCAGATTAGTCCCCCCACAAAGATTTTTAACGTTTAACGTTTCTAGCCTCTTCACCTCTTCTAGGAGAAACAGAGGTCTTCAGATTCCCATGCCCTCAGTCCAGTATTCTTGCTGGGATCAGAGTACCTGAAAACATATTAGAAAAGCCCAACATAAATAACAGCACACAGGTTTCCGCCTTCGGTTAAGATAAACACATCAGTTAGATGATTTAACGGTGGTACTTAACAGTGCTATCCTAATAGAAACAGTAGCATCGAGAAACGTTAAAGGAGCAACGTGGTGACTGGCAAGAGAGTATACGCTGAGATGTTCTGAAAGGCACAAGAAACAACCATCCCCTACGAGCACGCTCCCTGGGTTTCCTCATCCGTACCGGGATGCGCCGGGTTGGGGTGACAGGCCTGTGTGGAGGGACCCTGCGCTGGGCACCCCGGGCGGCAGGGGAGTGAGCCGGGGGTGAACCCCTCCGCCCCGAACCCCGGGTGGGGTGAGGGTGTCTGGGACACAGCCAGCCCCGAGAGCCGCGGCGAGCCTCCAGCAAACGAGCAGCAGCGGATGGAGAAGGGCGGGGTTGCTAGGATGTGACAGCGAAGACGAGCGGCTTCAGAAGGGGCTACCAGTGAACCAAATCCAGGCGCCAACAGCGCACCCCCGTCCCAGCGCATGCGGCTCTAGAGAACGGGCCGCGGCCCGCCACCGGCCCTGCCCGCCTCCCGCACCCCCGCCCGACGGTCACGCCGCAGCCCCGCGGAGCAGGAGCAGCTCCCGCATCCTCTGGACCGCCCTTGCCTTCCTCGGTGGTGGTGCCGGCCGTCGCCTTCCCCGCC
>KZ506182.1:155741-175228 GCA_002844005.1 Limosa lapponica baueri
GTTCCGGCCTCCGACTGACGTCCCCGGCTGCCCGCCGGCCGAAGCCCCCGCGGAGCGGGTACTCCAGAGGGCGCCGTATCCGGGAGCGAAACGAGGGGAGAGGGAGAGAGGAGCGGCCGCTGAGCAAATGGAGGCGCTGGGCGGCGGGCGCGGAGGCGCCGGGAAGGGCCGGGGAGAGCCCTTGTGAGGAGCCGGTGAGTGCCCCGGGGCGCTGGCGGCCATCCCGGCGCCGCCTCGGGAGGCTCGAGCGGGGGCTGCGGGGCTGGCGAGGTGAGGCGGGTCTGGCCGCGGGCGCAACCGGGAGACTTTGCACATCTGGGCGTCGGTAGCCCGTGGCATCGCGGCCGGGGCGGGCCGGGAGGCGGCTCCGGGGGCAGCCGTCGGCAGTTGAGGGGAGCGGAGCGGAGGAGAGGAGGCGAGAGCGGAGGGCAGCGCCGGCGTGCGGAGGTAAACAAGCCGCCGGTTACCGAGGCTGGCCGTTCCCCGGCCGCAGCGGCGCTGCCGGTGTGGGGACGGGCCCCCGCTGGGCAGGGGGCTGTGTGGAAGCGTAATGGCGGGAGGCGGCGGGCCGTCGGTCGGGGTTGTTTATGGGGGGAGAGAGGCCGCCTCCGGCCCGGGCTCTCGCCAGGCCCCGCGGGGGAGAACCGGCGGGGAACCGGCCGGGTGGGGGCTCGGCAGCGGCCGGGCCCGTCGGAAAGTTTGGGGCTGCCCGGTGTCCTGGCGTCAGCCGGCCCCGCTGCCCAGCTCACGCCCGCCGTGCGCAGGGCCGGAGGGAAGCAGCGGGAGCCCCCGCCCGGGGTGAGCTGTGGGCGCCGGACCCCGCTGCCGGGCCGGGAGCGCCGCCCTGACAGTCCCCGGAACGAAACGGAACACTCACCATCTTGTGTTTGAATTGGGCATTTTTTATCCTCAGAGAAAAACGTGAGTCTGGATACTGTAACAGTTTTATGTAAGTAACAATACCGCTCTCCAGGCGTGTCTAAACGCAGACTGTAAATTGACCGACTTTAAAAAGGAGCCTTGATAATTCATGACTGCTCGGTCTGGCTTTTATTTGCAGTTCAAATAGTACGCGGAGGACGTGTGGAGTCACAAAAACTCGTTCTGCGGAGTAAGGCACTAATTGTTTGCATGGACCCCTCCATCATTACTAACTGTTCTTGATTGTGCCTTTCTGTGAGTGCATTTCTGTGCTTGCCAGTTCCAGAAGTGGAGTTCTAGTTGTAGCCATAACATCAGTAGGTGTACTGTGATTTAAATACACTCCCTACAGAGAGAGACCACTTGAGAGAATTATTAGCTGTAGAGGTTAGCAGTGAGAAGAGACTGTGTCTTCCTTACACATATGGGTGTTTTATCCCTACTTTCATCTCTTTGATTTTTAAATATGAAGCGTGGTGGATTAATTTCTCTTTAATCTCTCTTGGGTGCAGGGGAAAAATACTCTTCTTTCTTGGGGAAAAGAAAAAAAAGACTGTAGTTATATGGAAGACAACAGCATCTTTCAACTTCTAAGCACATGCGGCTTATTTAGTTGAGGTGTGCACAGAAGTGAAGCGGTGGAATTTATAGCAACTTTTTTTAAAGTTGTTTTTTTTTTTTTCCTGGACGTGGAAGAGGTGAATGACTGTCCTTTCAAATAAGAGACCAGATTACAAAAGAGGCATCTGGGAACTTTAATTCCAAGACTTTCTGTGGTCTTCTACTCAAGCAATTCCTTCTTTAACAAATTTTAGTTTTTTTTTTTTTTAAAAAAAGAATAAAATACTTTAATAATACAATATATTATTCCTGAATAAAAATATTACTAGGAATCTACTAAAAAGATAAACAATGTTGGTGGTGCTCTGTCTTCGTATATATATGCATGAGCAGAATATTATGATTGAAAAGTAATTTAAAAAAAAAATGAAAAAGAACAACAGTGGAACTATTATAATAATGATAGTATCAGTAGCCAAAAGGAAAAAATGAAGCAAGTAAGTTTTATGCAGTCCTTCTAATTTTCACTTGTGCCATACACACCTAGAAAGGACTAGATGAGTACATGATTAGGCTTATTGAAAAAACATGGAATTTCTTAGACATAGTTATATGTTGTGTGTAAGTTTACATGTGAGCTTTTTTTCAATGGAACAATTATAAAAAAGCGATTTTGGAAAGTGTTTAAAAAAAGTCTTTGTTCACGTTGTTCACTTTGTTAACACTGTGGCTGATTTAATCTGTCCTGAGCAGTTTCTCACCCGCTGGTCTGTGACACCTCTGCCGAGATTGATTAGCACTCCATTGCTTTTTGTTTCAGTAATAGAGCTTTTTAATCGTTGACTAGTTTGGCTAGCAGGGTTTGTGTTGATTTTTGGGTTTGGGGTGTGGGGTGGTTTTTTTTAGTGGGGTGGAGTTTTTTTAGGGGGTTTGGTTTTTAGTTTTTTTTGTTGTTTTGTGTATGTGTGGTTTTGGTGGTTTTCTTGTTGTTTAGGTGGCTTTGTTTTAGTTTTGGTGTTTCGATGTCACGTAGTTAACATTACCTGACTACTTAGTTAACTTCACCTTGGAATCTGAACACTTGAAATAGCTCTCTGCAGTTGTCACTGCTGAAGTTCTCTTGCCTTCTCTAAGGTGACCCACGCCAGTAAGAAAGACAATTGAGAAGCTGGAGGTTACAAATGCGTGTGCCAAACCAGTTATGTTGCTAATCACATTACTGTATTTGCATAATTGATAATGATACCTAGCAAAGAGAGGTCTGTTTTGCTTGCAGAGCAGCCCCATGGAAGTTCTGAAATGATCAAAATGACAGAGAAAGTTGTGTTTTTAACACCGTGATCATCAGACAAGACTTTTACTGTTTTCCCTCCCTCCTCCCAAAGTACATGCCACATACTTTTCCACGGAGCGTCATTGAAATCACACATGTGTGCGACAGCATTGTCTGCAGAGTTGCTCTTGGAACTTCTCTTGCTCAGTTCTGTACCGGCAAGGATGATGAGGGGCCAAAATGAATTCTCTAAAAGTAACTTTATATTGGTGCCTAAACTTGCGTCTAGGAATCAATGTTTGCACACAGCCTGCAGTGTAGTGACGTTATTCTCTGACAATAAGTTAATGTAGTTTAAATATTACATCGTGACAATTGAGGCAGCGTATTATTAATTAAATATAAAATAGTTCTCAAGTGCAGGCTTCTGTGTTGGAGAAAACTTTATTAAATCTCTTGGGGATTTCCCCTACTTAAGGGAGTTTCCCAGTGGCTTGTGCTTACCATTTTTGACATACCTGAAGAACTTACAGGACACATGGCACAGAGGATTCCCTACCCTCTCGCCGCCTGGCTGAACATGGTCGCTTAAGGGATAGGGGACAATGATGACAAGTTCCTGCCCGGCGCAGCAGGCGCGTTTCTCCATGACTGCCCCACCTCCCCAGGTGCCCTGGCATAGAAGGTGTGGGGCTCTGCAGGTGGCACTGAACAATGATGAGGACGATGGTTCATCTGGCTTGGAGGCGTCACTGAGGTTGAGTCAGCCTACACCCTGTGTCAAAACTGCTCCCATAAACAGAAAAAGGAACGGAAGGCCCAATATGCAGATTGGACCCACTTCTTAGGCAAGTTGCTGCCTCCCTGGTGCCTGGGTTAAAGATGTGAAGAGAAAGTTTCCTGTGCAGGTACGGCCCTTGGATCATTATCCATTATTGATTTCTCAGGGAGGCAGTGATGAAGCTGCAACAAGAAGTCCAAGGACAATCAAGAGAGACTTCAGGGCCTTGGGACAACTGGTTAAGGGATTGGAAGCACAAGCAGTGTTCTCCTCTATTCTTTTAGTTGCATGGAATGACGAGGGAAGAAAGAGGACTACCCAACAGATCAGTGCCTGGCTCTGAGCGTGGTGTCACTGGCAGAATTTTGGGGTTTTTGGTCATGGGTCTATTTAAATGACATCAAGCCTGCTGACAACAGATGGGGTACACCTGTCTCAAAGGGGGGAGAGGATCATTGCACACCAGTTAGCTCTTTCAATTAGCTCTGCTTTAAACTGGATTTGAAGGGGGAAAGAGAGAAAACTAGAGACAAGCCTGGGGGCGGCACACCAATGTTTGAGGGACAGTGTGCTAGTGAAGTCCTTTGGTCTGCCATCTCAGTGGAGCTAGGAGATGGAAATCCATGCAACAGCAAAGATGTGAGGGTTAGTGATGTGTTAGAAACCACAGAAGTGCCTGAGGGTGGTCATGTAGGAATTAGGGCTTCTCCCACCCCCAAAAGGTATCGGGATCAGTAGCCTAACTGAAGTGCATCTATACCAACACATGCAGCATGGGCAACAAACAGGAGGAGGTGGAAGCCATTGTGCAGCAGGAAAATGATGATATAGTTGCCATCACAGAAACATGGAGGGACGACTCGCACAACTGGAGTGCTGTGATGGATGGCTATAAACTCTTCAGAAGCAACAGGCGCGGAAGGAGAGGCAGTGGGGTAGTCCTGTACGTTAGGGAGTGTTTTGATTGTCTAGAGCTTGATGATAGGCTTGAGTGTTTATAGGTAAGAATCAGGGCGAAGGCCGACAAGACAGATGCCATGGTGGGAGTCTGTTACAGACCACCCAACCAGGATGAAGAGGCAGATGAAATATTCTATAAGCAGCTGGAAGAAGTCTCACAATCGCTAGTCCTTGTTCTTGTGGGGGACTTATCAGATGTCTGCTGGAAATACAATACAGCAGAGAGGGAACAGTCTAGGAAGTTCCTGGAGTGTGCTGAGGAGAACTTCCTGACACAGCTGGTGAGCAAGTCAATGAGGGAAGGCGCCCTGCTGGGCCTGCTGTTTGTGAACAGAGAAGTTCTTGTGGGTGATACAATGGTGGGAGGCCATCTTGGGCATAGTGATTACAAAATGATAGAGTTTTCCATTCTTGGAGAAGTAGGGAGGGGGTCAGCAGAACTGCTACCTTGGACTTTGGCCTGTTTAAGAGACTGATTGACAGATTCCCTTGGGAGGCAGTCCTGAAGGACAGAGGAGTTCAGCGAGGCTGGGCGTTTTTCGGCACAGGAGTGGGCCATCTCCACGTGCCAAAAGACAAGCTGGCAGGGAAGATGACCAGCCTGGCTGAACAGAGAGCTTTGGCTAGGACTCAGGGAGAAAAAAGAGAGTTTGTGACCTTTAGAAGAGGAGGCAGGCAGCTGAGGAGGACTACATGAATGTCCTGAGGTTATGCAGGGAGAAAATTAGAAGGGCCAAAGGCCAGCTAGAACTTAATCTGGCTACTGCTGTAAAAGACAGTAAAAAAATGTTTCTATAAATGCATTAGCAACAAAAGGAGGGCTAAGGAGGATCTCCATCCTATATTGAATGTGGGGGAAACATAGTGATAAAGGATGATGAAAAGGCTGAGGTACTTAATGTCTCTTTGCCTCAGTCTTTAATAGTAATACCAACGGTTCTCTGGGTATCCAGCCCCCTGAGCTGGAAGACAGGTGGCCAAGAAGGCCAGTAACTGCATTACTGCTTGTATCAGCAATAGTGTGGCCAGCAGGACTGGGGCAGTGACCCTCCCCCTGTACTGGGTACTGGTGAGACTGCATCTCAAATACTGTCTTCGGTCTTGGGCCCCTCACAACACGGAAGACATTGAGGTGCTGGAGCGGGTCCAGAGAAGGGCAACAAAGCTGGTGAGGGGTCTGGAGCACAAGTCTTGTGAGGAGTGGCTGAGGGAGCTGGGGGTGTTCAGCCTGGAGAAAAGGAGGCTGAGGGGAGACCTTCTCGCTCTCTACAACTCCCTGAAAGGAGGGTGTAGCCAGGGGGGGTCGGTCTCTTCTCCCAAGGAACAGGCGATGGGACAAGAAGAAACAGCTTCATGTTGCTCCAGGGGAGGTTTAGGATGGATATTAGGAATAATTTCTTCAGCGAAAGGGTCGTCAAGCTGCCCAGGGAAGTGGTGGAGTCACCATCCCTGGAGGTGTTTAAGAGAGGTGTAGGTGTGGTGCTGAGGGACGTGGTTTAGTGTTGGACTTGGCAGTGCTGGGTTAACTGTTGGACTTGATCCTAAACATCTTTTCCAACCTAAACGATTCTATGATTCTAACTTCTGTGGTGTAGGCTGCCATGCTATATAACATTGTGAGAAATTAAAACTTAGTTATTGTCTGCTACTTCTATATATCTTTTTGGTGCATTTAGGTTTTCCTTTTCTCTTCAACAAACATAACAACAACAAAAATAGGTTTTTTGACATGCTTTTATTGTGAAAATAGGACCCCAAAATCATACAAATAAATAAATAAAAAAAACTTTCAGAAATACTGCGGTCACTGAGTTCTATGGAATAAGGACTGTCATGTGGTAGCCAAGGTATATATTATTTTAAAGGAGTATTTTCAAACTGCTGTGAACCACTTAGTCCTTGCTTTACAATAAAGGCTGTGGTCAAAAATGCAGCCTAAGCATTTCCACATCACTGTGGTATTTTGAGTGAATCCTTGAGTTTGATGGAAGGATCTGAACTATTCCATTTAGATTTACAGTTGACGCTCTGTAAGGCGTAGGCATAACCCTCTCTCACTTGGTCATTCTGAACCAAAGCACAGTCTAGAGGAAAAGATCAAGAACGATTGATTTCTCAGCCATCTGCGAGACTGTATACGATGCAAGTCAGTTTAAGAACCCTGACTTCCAGTAACTGGACAGCAGGCTTTGAAAGCCAAAAGAGTATAAAGAGGGTTGTTTTACTATTAAAGAGACCAATTGGTTGGCGGTTATTCTCTCTATTAAACAGGAAAGTAGATCACCACCTGTATACCTCCTACATATAACTTTAAGAAGTGTTTATAATTTTGGGCTTGTTTTCTGTAATGTGGAGTAAGTTCTTATATTTAAGTGAGGTGTTTTTGTTTTTTTTTTCCTCCCAGGAGTCATCATCAGATGTAGGAAGATAATAAATACTTATTAAAGAAAGGGTCCATTGCTTGTTTTCAAATTCTGGATTAACTTAAAATACATTTCATGGAGGCAGATTTTTTTTTCTTCTTCATGTAGCATCTTTAAATCTGATGCATTTAAATCCTTTCCCATTTATGCAAGTTAACAAAAGTATAGCTTATCGATAAGAGGTTTGTTTGTATCCCTGAACCATGGTGGCTACTACTGTTGAGGTTCATGTTATTTCTCTCCTATACGGTGTCTCTGCCATACCCTGTAGTAGCCATTCTGTTGGTGTTTCCTCTGTATTTATTTATGTGGTGTTCTAGCTTCTGAATGTTTGTTCTTATTTTTCTTGCTTTTCTTCTTTCTATTGTTTCCCTTTTATTTTTCTGATTATTGTTTTATGTTTCATTGTTGTCTTGTGCCTCTTGCAGCAAAGGTTTGTTTCTTCTGTTGACAGCATGAACGGCTTGTAGCTTTGATCTGCTCTTGCAGAACATGTTTATGGAGTCAGGATTGTCTGCAGCATTATCTGCTGTGACAGTGGCTGCTATGCTGTGTTATACTTACCTGATGCCACTGTCTCATTAAGTTAATTGCATGGGTGACACCTTTATAGATATGCTGTGATGTTGTGTGGTGAGTTTTTTTTTGACCCCTGTCAATGATCTGGTGCTTTTGTGCAAGTCGAAATTCTAAGCAGTTCTTTGCAGATCAAAACAAGGAGACACATAGTCTTTCATAGGCTGTGAAACAAAGCACTAGCAGGAAGTAAGGTAAACTAGGGGAAAATTAAGTCAAGTGGGCAAGTTTTTATGTGAATACCGACCTGAATTAAGATTTGCATAGAATTAAAGGTTATAGAGAGGAAAACATAATTTTGGGTTGACTTACACTCCGATAGATGATGCCAGCTAGGGGTAGCCTGTGAGACAACTTATTTGAAAAGTGGTAAAAGGATGATTGTGGCTAATTCTGAAAATTCTTACACAGTTTAATTCTGTGGTAATTGTCTTACACAGTTAAAATACCGGCTTTTGAAAAATGTGCTATAGGAGTGTTGATGATCTCTCTCTTCCACTCCCACCCCCTCCTTTTTTTTTTTTTCTTTTAATGAAAGGTGGCTTGAGAAAAGATACAGCTTTGGAGATTTCACAACTATTTCAGGGAAAAATAAAGTTGATATATGGTGTTAATTATGTGCATACTAATGGCATATTTCTCGACTGTTTTATATACTCTGTATTAAATTGCAGTTAAGTGTAAACGTGATTTGGAAACTGATTCTCTGCCCCAAGTACTTCACCTGATGATCACTCTTCTTGGAATTTAGCATAGAAAATAATTAGATTTTTCTAGTTTGTAAATATAATTCTGCTTTAAAAACAGGCCCTGCTCATTCTTACAGCGGGTACTTTAAGTGACTGTAGGAACATCACGTCCCGTTTGCGTGCAGCTGGTTTTGGTCCTGATTGTAAATTGCTGCAAATGAAATAACTTAGTGGAGAAAATCGTATTTGTTATATTTATTAGTTTGAGCTGTGTTTACAGTCCACTTAAGATCTCCTGTTCAAGAAGCTTTCACAGATGTTAACTGTGTAACAATACTTGCTCTCCCCTTTTATTTCAAATGGATTTCTAATAGGAATTTTGAAGGCAAAGTTAAAGAAGGTATATTTCTATCAAAGCTGTTGTGTAGAAACTCAAAATTCTACTGTATTAAAAAGCCAGAGTGTATTTTTTAGGATGTGCAGATGAAGCACTGATAATGATAATTTAAATATTTCCTGTTATGAACCAACCTTTGGAGAAATAGCTGAAAAATTATGAGAAAAGATCATGATATATACTTGTCTATGTTTTTGTGCTACCATTATATTAAATATTGGTTCTATTAAAATTTATCATAGAGTTAAGAATAGGAATTTCAGGGCTGTTGTAATTTACTAATGAACTCTTCTCTGGACTAAGGGTTTGATTGTTACTGTACTGCTTGTATGCAGTTGTGTATTTTTCTTTGTATTTTACTAGCTACTATGTGTGTAGGATATAAAAATAATCTACGCAAGGATGGATGCACAGCAGGACTAATTTACAGCAGTAGAACCTGTAAATGCTGTTGCAATAGAATTTTCCTTGTAAATGCTCATTTTCTTATTACCTTGCCTGTGTAAATTTACTTGCAGAATTGTTACTTCTTTAAGATTTTCTTTTATTTTTATTTTTTTTTAAATCCAGGTGGCTCTGCTGCATTCTAGATCTCAGAACAGCTGGGAGACAAGAAAATGTATTAATCTCCACTTAACTTTCCATTATGACTCTTAATTTAGGGCCTTTTCCTTGACTTCCTGAGGGTTACTGACACAGATACTTTATGTATTTAGTTCTCCATACTTAGAAGGATGTGTTAGAGAGGCATCTTTCATTGGAGCTTTTTCAATGAGTCACCAAGTGCAGACTGCCCATTTAAAAAAAAATACTGAAGAAGCTTTATGTAGTGGCTTGTGTATTGAAATAGAAGTTCTTTGAAACATCCTATTTACCAACCTGTTAATTAGTTAAAATTAAACTGCTTGGAAGTCCTTTATCCTTTTCAGGACATGATAATTAGTATTCAGTAAGATTAAATAGTGCAGTTTTGCATTTATAATCTTCATTAACTACTTGGATGAGGTGATGGAATGCACTATCAGCAAGCTTGTTGATGGCACCAGGTTGTGTGTGCTGGAGGGCAGGGCTGCTCTTCTGAAGGACCTCGACGGGCTGAGGTAGGCTGCCAAGATCTTCCTGGTGTTCAACACAGAGTCTGGAAATTGAAGCAGAATAACCCTACGCAGTAGTACAGGCTGGGAACCGATGGCTAGAAAGCGGCGTTGCAGCAAATGGCATCACTTTCCTGGTGGACACCCAGTTGAACATGAGTCAGCAGTGTGCTTTTACTTAGCGAGGATGAAGCCAGTAGCTGAGAGAAGTGAGTATTTCTGTCAGCTTGGCATTTGTGTGATGGCATATGAAACAGTGTCTAGTTTTGTGCTCCCCAGTACAGGAGGGACGCTAACATACTGGAGCAGGTCTAAAAGACTGCCTAAATAATTTGGGGGCAGGAGCACATAATGTAGAAAGAAAAGCTGGAGGAGCTGGGTGTCCTCAGCGTTCAGAGAAGACTAGGGGGAGGATCTTGTTTTCAATTAATGGGAGGGTACAAAGACGAATGAGGTTCTTCTTGGAGGAGCTGGGTGATAGGGCCAGAGACAATGGAAAAAGTTCCAGCAAGGGATGTTTCAATTAGACATTAGGAAAATATTTACACCACGAGGGTGGTCAAATGCCAGGACAAGTTGCCCAGAGAGACTGTGGGATCTCTGTCCTTGGAGATACTCTGCACTTAATTGACAATCGCCTTGAGCAGCCTTTGAAGGTTGCCTTGGGTAGAGGATTGGAGCGGTTGACCTCCAGAGGTTCCTTCCAATGCAAATAGGTGCTTGCTGCATATCAGATGATGTGGTTGCACACCCAGCCATTTTCTCCCTCTCTGCCTACCACTGGTTCTGGTCCAGCTGAAGTGTATGGCCCAGAGGGCTGGGGAGCTTTGAAGAAGAGAACAATGTGATTATCTTCTGTAAAGTCTACTATACAGCTCAAACACTGTTTTTTAACCTGACTTCTGCATAGTCAAAAGATTTAAAGTGACTAGTTTAGTGCTTTGAATTCTCACATGCCTGTAATGAAATAGACTAACCCTGAAGGAGGTATCTTTTTTTTCCAGAATTTTGTATTTTTAAATAACGTTGGGGTTTGGTTTTTTTCTGTAATGTGACTTTAAAATTTTATCCTGCTATGCAGAAGTAGCCTGATTTCTTGTGCATCCTTTCAGGATGAAATAAATGTATAACTCTGACTGGAATACAGGCTTATTCTGGTTTTATCTGTTTGTTGAGGGTTTTTGTGTTTTGTTTTTTTTTTTTCAGCTTCATAAATCCAGACTTTCTCATAAGCAAGTTGCCTGAGGTTTATACTTAATTACTTAATAAAGGAATAGAAAGTTAAATTCATTTGTCTGGAATGGGAGTTCGACAAGCAGCATGTTCTAGTATGAAATACTTCGTTGTAATGTTTAAGTAAAAAGAGGTAGTTTGGAGGTTTCAGTCTCTGTTACCCTGGATGTTTTTACAATGTAAAATAAGGAAACCTAAATAAAACAGCTGCATAATTTTATTGTAAAGGCAGTGTAAAGTACCTATTGATTGGTTTTTATTTCATCGAAAACCCCTTTAAGTTCAGTCTCACTGAGTGCAATTCAGAAATCCTGTCAATTTTGTTTTTCCTGCATGTATTCCTATTATAAATACAAGTGAGGAATCGGTATGGAGAACCAGAGGTTTAAAATCAATCTTTTAGAAGGTCATCAGTTAATTTTGGTTGGGAGGTTTTTTTTATTTTTTTTTTATTCTCAGCACTTCTGTTTTAGCTATTCGTATGGTTTTCTAAGAAGACAATGAGTCAAGTTTCTCCTAAATTAGTCACAAGCCTTAAAAGTATGCTGAATTAACTGCAGTTTTGTAGGTTGTGATACCAGGGTAGCCATGAGGAGTTACTAATAACCGTGACCTTCATTATTTTTCAAATATACAAAGGTTCTCAATTTTAGCATCTACTTATGAGTACAAGGGAAGAAATCCTAACCCCCAAAACCTGTGTTTCCTGGGAATAACTTCTGTATGAATTACACAATTTCTAGCAAAACCAGACAGTATTTTCTGGGTGTCTTCAGCATGTTTTGGCTCCTTCAAAGTAATGATGACATGCAGATCAAAGCAGGCTGGGTTAGTGCTAAATGGAATTGTTCAAAAAAGTTTCTTTTTGAAACTGAAAACCTCAGTATGAACTTTGAACAAAAAAAAAATTCCCAAACCAGTCTACCCACGGCTTACTGTGAAAATAAATCCTTTCACATTCCTCAAGCCAGACAGTTCACCCTAATCGTGCCTTGCTTTAGCTGTTGTATGCTTTATTTTCCCCAGGACTGGCTGGGTCTGCTTACCCTAACTCTGTTTGGTGATTCCCGTTGTCCTTTCCAGAGTGCCCACCCAGCTGCTGTATCCAAACAGCTGTAACCAAAGGCACCCCAGAAATGTTCTAATACAGTCATTGTATGTTGTGGCTGCAGTTCCCTACAATCGAGGGTGCTTCTGATAAAGACTCTTTTCTCTTTCTATTTAAATGTGTTGCATTCTTAAAAATGGAAGTGACTGTAAAATTTGCCCATGTAGAATTGAAGGCCTAAGAGCAGGATTCTGTTTTCAGAATGGATTCAATGGCACATGAGGCTGTAAAATGCAAAGTTTTGGGCTTTTTTAAAATACGGTTTGCTGTTGTAATTGCTTAAGGAAATAAGATTTCTGTGTTACACAGACACTTGATCCTGAAAATGAGCAAGCTATAGTAGGTGGTTCCAGCATCCCTGATTCCTGGAACATTCCAGTCTCACGCCCTTCTGCTGCAATACGATATGTTTTCATACAAACCACCATTTGAAAAGGGAGCCTTCTATATTTTTTTCATCTCTCCATAGAGGTATATTTTTGTTATTGTATACTGTTAGTCGTGTTCTTTAAGCTGTTAGGTGCTTGCTTCAGAGATGCTTTTTACTTTTACTATAATACAAATGCTATTCCATTTCTCTCACTTCTTGTCTATTGCTTTTTTTTTTCCCCTTCTAAATCTTTTAGAAAGTAGTTTAATGCAATTAAAACATGCTTCTTGCTATGCAGGATGTTATACGAGTATGTAGGGTGACACCAGGGTAGATTTTTAAAGCTGTTTGCTGAAATAGCTTTAAAAGCTATTAATTTTAAGGCCTGAGTTACAGCTATTCCGCATCTCTGTGCAGTTGCAAAGTCATGTGCCACTACAAAACAAGGAATGTGCGGGAATAGAGACAAACAGAAGGGGTGGATCAGAAACAGAAAGGGCAGGATCACCTCTGGTGTCAATTAAAACCATTTTAGAAACTACAGTTTAAGTTTCTCAAACAGCATTAGTGTCATAAAAAGATAATGGAGGCAAATTTCCAGCTTGCTAAGTGTATGCTTCATAATGACTATAAAAATGACTTTATAATTTTTGAAGCTGTGAAGGAAGTCTGGTAGAGGTCACACACTGATCTGGGCGGTGATAACAAGGAACTGGACTTAGGGGTCAAGAACAACCCGAGACAGAAGCAAAAAGTGTAGGGGGAAAAAGAAATGCACTTGTTTTGGTTTTTTGTTTTTTTTGTGGGGAGTCTCTTGTGGTGCCTTTTACTTTACAAGCAGGAAGAACTATTCTTAAATAAGTGTCTGTATGTTGCATTGGCACTGGGGCGGGTTTTTCATAAGGTGATCACCAAGGGATTCCTGAGCATCACAACTCTGCGAGCTCCTGAAACTAATACAGCTGGTTCCCCCGGCTTATGTCTCACCCACCACCACTCGCTTTTGCTCCCGGGATTCTTCTTCTAACAAGCTCTGTGTTCTTGGACCTTACCCCACTGGATTTCTGTCTTGCTTTCAGGTAGAAATACAAGTTCTACCGGTACCGAGCTAATGCTGGATTGAGAATTGAACTTTACCTAGTGATAGGTCAGGCTGCTTAAGAATTACCAGTCGTGGTAGAGGAAGGTGAGTGGGCTTTTCAAGCTGAAGGAACGACATAGTGACTTGATGGACGACAGTAAGCCTGCTGTTTCACTTTTTTTTTAAAGCTTTACTCTTTTTTTTTTTTTTTTTTAGCAGGCTGGATTGCGTAGTTTCGGGTGGCCACGCTGTCTTCAGGTGGCTGCTGTCACTGTGTGGCAGCCAGTTCGTTAGACATCAAAGTCAAAGTCTTCCCTTAGGTGAGAAGACATGCCAAGCTATGGAGGTAGCAGGAAGGGAACGTGTGTCCTGGTCACAGCGGGGAAAGCCCATGTGCAGATGTCCTCCGTGACTTTGTGAGCAGCGTTCAGAAATAGCACTGGCTAAGAACCTCCTGCATGGTGTCACTGACACCTCCCCAGTCAGGAGGGTGGCCCGGATCTTTCTGATCTGCAGAACCTCTCTGTCTAATGTAGCAGCAAATAAGGGACACAGAGTCCCTTAAAAGTCACCTTACCTAACCAGAAGGACCGGATCCGCTGGTGAGCCAGCTACATTTGCAACACGGTCAGTCATTCACTTCTTATGACCCTGGGAACTGTGTGCAGCAGACGTGGAAGGAACAGAGTCAGTGATGACACAGCCCAGGCTGTGCTAACTCCACATGATGTGTTTTGATACTAGATGGGCTCATGGGCAAGCAGTATTAGAAACAAAAGGTCTAGGAAATACTGCTTTTCAGAGCACGTGCTTGCTGGCACAGTAACCGGCTAAAAAGAGGTAAGGCAGCAGCTTTCCATCAAAAAAAAATCCCTACCCTGCAAAAACTTGGGCAGTACGGAAAGGTGAATTAGTAGCCAAGGCATGAGATGATCTTGGCTACTGGATAGCAAGCCTAAGGCTTTTGCTAAGGTCGGGGAGCATTACTGTGCTTGTTCCTGTAGTATTAGCAGAAATGATGTAACAGTGGACCAAATTAGCAGACGTGGATAAATGTGATGTCCCAAGGAACAGTCAATGTAGCATTGTAAGAGAAAGTCTGGTCTCACAGCTTACTGAAATTCTTTGAAGAAGTTAGCAAGGAAAGTGCATTTGATATAATCTCCTTGGATTTTCAAAGGATATTTCACGTGATCCCTTGCTTAGAAGTCTTAAAGAGTCCAAACAGCTTTGGGAAAGAGAGAGGGTCCGTTGCGCGCAGAAGTTGCTGGTTAAAAGGCAATTTATTCCTGCCGATAAAGGGTAGGAATAAAGAGATGGTTTTTGCAGTGGTTGAAGGTTACTGATAGAGTCTCAGATAGATGAGTGGTAGGGCCCCTGCTGTTTAATGTGAGGATAAATCATCCCAGAAAAGAATTTTATGAGACATAATGGTAGATATTGTATGGAACTCAACATAGCTAAAGGTGAAAGTTTCACAGAATCACATAATCTTCATGGTTGGAAGGGATCTTTGAGATCATCGAGTCCAACCACAAAAAAAACCCCAAAACAAACAAACAAAAACAACCACACAAACAGACACAACCCAACAATCTTGGGCACCAGAGCATGCCCTGAGGTGCCACGTCTACACGTTTCTTAAATACCTCCAGGGATGGCGACTCCACCACCTACCCAGGCAGGCTGTTCCAGTGCCTGACCACCCTCTCAGGAAAGTAATTCTTCCTAATATCTAATCTAAACGTCCCCTGCCCCAACTTTAGACCATTTCCTCTGATCCTGTCATTATTTGCCTGGGAGAAGAGGCTGACACCCACCTCTCTACAACCTCCACATGGTTGGGGGAAAAAAAGGGGCTCCTAAATTAATATAGAATACTATTCTCTTAATAATTACCACTCAGGAACAAGATCTTCAGGTTATAATAAAAGCTCTGAAGAAAATCAGCTTAGTCCTTAGTACCAGTCTGAAAAGTAAATAGAATGTTGAAAAAGGCCATGCTACTACCATGTAAATCCATGCATTTTGTATGTTGTACACAGCTCATCTCTTAACTCAAAAAGGTGTTAGTGGCATTTGAAATAGATCAAAAAAAAAAGCAGAAAGGATCCTAAAAAGTTGCACAGAATCCATTCCTTAAGAACTAGGGTTAATCAATCTGTAAAAGAGCAAAAGATTGGAACGACAGAAAGGTCATCACCTGCGAAAGGTGGGTGATGCGATAGAACTCTGAAATCACAAGTGGAATGGAGAGAGTAAATAGGAAAAGTTGTTTTGCTGTCTACCTCATAGACAGTTCTCATAGGCAGTGAAAATGAAATTTAACAAGTGGCAGGTTAAAAACAAGATATTTCTTCACAATGAATAATTAAGCTGTGAAATTTCGGGATGCTGTGGCTGTTAAAATTCTCCATAGATTCAGGGAGGTTTTGAGCAAATTAATGGAATAAAAATGCGTTACAAGTTATTAATATAAAAACATCACATCTGGCTCAAGAATTCATCAGGTGGTAAATTGCTGAAGACAGTATTTTGGAAAAGTATCAGTTCACGCTTGCTCAGTTTTTATACTTTTCATTGGTATACTCACACTGACAATGTATTAGATGAGAAGTATCTTATCCGGTATGGCCATTATTGTAACTATGTTTGTAATCTTTGGAAACAAAATGGGAAAGAAAAATGCATATATTAGTAACAGCAAACTTCTAAAAGAACTGAAGTGACATATAATCTATTTGACTTCATATTTGGAATGTCTACAACCAGTGGAAGTTTTGCTGCAAACCAGATATAATGCTATTTCATGACAAAACATGAAAAAATTGTATTAATCAATAAAATGTTGACATAGAAACAGTAGAAGTGGTAAATGAGACTGTTAGAATTGAAGAAGTAACCTAGTTGTCATTAATATCCATTGAGTATCTATAGTGAAAATCACCTTGGGCTTGCTTTAAACTAATATCTTGAAATAGAATTGCTGTTAGGCATAGAATTCTTTCAAGGTAGGAATAAACTCGTTTTTCTCCCATTTAGAATTTTGGATATGTATTCCTAAGTGAAGTTTGCCTTTATTTTTGAGAAGTGACACTATTTTTTTTCCAATTCTGGGGGGATTTTCAGATCCTGTCTGAAATAACTTCCAGACCAGCAAAGGATTCTTACCAGTCTTTGTCAGGCCTACTGTCATTTTTAATTTGTGCTATAAACCTTCCAAATCTACAGAGCTGAAAAAAAACCCTCTGGGTTTTGCTTTTACATTTTTTAAAGGCCTGTCTGATATTTTTGTAATTCCTCTTTTTTTAGCTTAGTAATGTAGCTACAGAAAACTCACTAGTTTTTACTTTCTTAGTCTGCTGTAGAAGCCAGACAATTTTTCAGGTTTCCAAATGGAATATAAATTGAACCCATTATCTCAAGAACACATTGGCTCCAAGAATCTATTATAATTTTTGGAGTATTGGTCACTGTGGATGCAAGCAATTAGAATGCTTATGAGTAGATATGAATGATGAAGAATTTTGATTTCAGAAGTTCAATCACTTAGTTGCTGGACTAAATAAATTTCTTCCGTTAGCAGATTGTTCATTGTCTCACTACGCTTTTAACAACTCTTTCTGTAATAGATACAACTGACTGCTAGCAGGAAAGATAATGGATTATATCAATTTCTGAGGCTGGAGTCCAGGAAAACAGTTTCTCTGTAGCACACAGAAGGAGGTAAATAAAACTGAGAAATGCAACTCCTGCAGATCTTCAATGCCTCTTAAACTCATTCTGATGTTACATCCACAGACTTCGCCCAGAGAAGTTATCCGAGGATCTGCCAGAAATTCAGCACCATCCTGATCCTTTCTTATTGCTTAAATCTTGATCTTGGAAAGCACAGGGATAGGATCCTTCATTTTTCAGTACCCAAAAGCTTACTGTCTTCTGTGAAAAATCATGGATTCTTTCATAAATTGGGGCAGTAGTTTTCATCCAGAAACTGTTGCTCTCCATCTTTGTCTGTTGCCGTATCAGGTAGCCATTTACCTAGGTCAAACATTTCTTTGATATAACAGTTTCAGATCATCAAATTTGGCTGAGATAGTATCTTGCCCCAGATGCCTTCTGAACAGCCTTCTCGTCTGCCTTCTATTAGCTTTTAGCACAACTGTAGGATGATGTCCAAAGAGATGTCTTGATGTTGTTTAATCCAGACTCATGGAAGTTACTGTTAAATTACTGCATTGGGAATGAAGAAAATTTTTAGAAGACTTTGTTTGAAGGAAAAATAATTTGATTTTATAGTCAGGGTAGTGGAGTGTGGTATTATGTCGCCTGTGTGCTAAGCCAATGAAACAAAACCATTCCTGGCTTTCTACAACAGTAATGCAATAATTTAAAAGGAGAACCCACTGCAAACTAGTTAGCCTTAATCACTACAAATGCCATTGGAGTTGGTGCAGCACAGATGCTCTTTTATTGTTATGACACATTTCTGCACGAACAGAGAGTTTTTTGTTTTCGGGCGTAATAAGAAATGGAAACAGTGCGTGCAGTAGTGAAATGTTCCATCAGACACAAGAAGTAAGAATCTGGTGTCTGACCTGAACGCTGTGGTTTAGAATATAAAGAATGGTTTTTATATCAAAGTTTTGCTGTTTAAGAAAGACCGTAACAGACAGATGTAGCAGGACTTTTAAAAGAACGATTAAAAAAAATGAGTAGGTCTGTGTTCAGTTATGTTCTCTGGTCAAGTGAGCTGAAGTGTGTGCTAGGCAGGAGTGAGCAGAAAACTCCCTGGCTGATACTCCCAAACTTCTCAGAAATATTAGCTGTGAAAAGAACATGGAAAATGTGAAAAAATATTTTATTTCTATCATAGAATATCTGCTTTCTTTACTTATGGCTCAGATTTTTATATAAATACTAATTTTAAAGCACACTAACGTATATTTTCCTTAGGGTTGGATGTCAGGAAGGGTAGTAATATTAATCATTTGTTGATGCTTCTCTGTTTCTAAAGGAAGCTTCATTGTCCTGACTGGAGCGTTGCATTGACAAGTGGCGTAGGCGCATACTACCAGAGAAAGTTTTGACAAAAATTGTTGTAAGAGACTTACACAGCCTCAGTCGTTTCCTAGAAATAAAAAATGCCAGAATAAGGAATGTTTTTTCACCTATTTATGTAGACCCTTTATTAATGTCCTTTAGTTTCAATGAACACCTACTAGTTTTGCTTTATTTAGTTGCATGACAATGGCCCACGGATGATGAAGGGTTTGCAGTGTCCTTTCTCCTTTCCATTTTCACTTTCCACCCACTGACTACTGCAAACTGTTTTCCCTTGTTTCCTGCATTTTTCTTGCTCGTGGCAATCCAGCCAGGCTTGTTACTCCTGCTGCTCTTTTTCCACTACCTTGTTTGGTTGCCAGCAGAAGCAGTGAGAGCACAGGAGAAACGGCATAGCTGCTGTTACTGTCACTTGGATGTACTCACGGACAACGTTCCACTAACCGTCCAGCACCGATAGCTATTCTATGATCCCAGTGTCTGCACAGATACCTCTGGTGGAATCTGCAAGTAAATGGCTAATCTTCTCAGTTAAAGTCATAGAGATTCTATTACTTGGATAAAACAGAATACTTTTTTTAGAACGGTTCTTGAAAATCTTTGTAACGTTAAGCCTGTATACTCTGTTCCGTTTCATGCAATTTTAATGCCAAATGGCTCAGATTTTGCAAAGTAAGGGACTCTGGTAACCTGCATTTCTGTTTACTCCTTGCCTTGCCTTACATAGGAAAGGTCAGTAATAGTATTCTGCAAACAGCAGTAGTCATCATATTGTGTGTGTCTACATCACTCACTGGGCATGTTATGTTGATAGCAGAACTGACAGAAGAACTAATGTTATGTTGATAGCAGAACTGACAGAAGAACTAATGACAGAAGAAGAAGGGAAGACTGTGGGGCCAGCAGGTTGAGGGAGGTGATCTCCTTCTCCTTCTCCTCCTTCTTCTCCTCCTTCT
>KZ506182.1:175478-188656 GCA_002844005.1 Limosa lapponica baueri
TCTCCTTCTCCTTCTCCTTCTCCTTCTCCTTCTCCTTCTCCTTCTCCTTCTCCTTCTCCTTCTCCTTCTCCTTCTCCTTCTCCTTCTCCACACCCCACCTGGAGTACTGTGCCCAGCTCTGTGGACCCTGGTACAAGAAAGACAGAGCAGGTCCAGGGGAGGACCATGAAAATGGTCAGAGGGCTGGAAGACTTCTATGGAGACAGACCGAGAGAGCTGAGGTTCTGCCTGGAGAAGAGAAGGCTCCAGGGAGACCTTGTTGGAGCCTTTCCAGATTTAAAGAGGGCTTTACAGGAAAGACAGAGAGAGACTTTTTAACAAGACCTGTAGTGACAAGACAAGGGGCAATGGTTTTAAACTGAAAGGGGGTAGATTTGGATTGGACATAAGGAAGAAATTTTCTATGATGAGGGTGGTGAAACACTGGAACAGGTTGCTCAGAGAAGTTATGGATGCCACTTCATTGGAAGTGTTCAAGGTCAGGTTGGACGAGGCTTTGAGCAGCCTGATCTACTGAAAGGTGACCCTGCTCATGGTAGGAGGGGTGGACCTGATGATCTTTGAAGGTCCCTTCCAACTCAAATCATTCTGTGATTTTTTGATTCAAGCTCAGGTTGTTTTGGACTTTTTAAATAAGCTTTATTCTCTCTCTCTCCCTGTTTTCTTTGTCTTGATATGTATCTTGAATCCAAAAATCATTGTCATGCAACAAGGTTGTGTTTCATTGCAATTACACTAGAGTCAAGAATAATCTTCATAAATACAAACTGCAAGTGACATATTATAATTAAGTTTCATTATCCACACCCTTTATGTAAATGATTAAACAGTTTGTACACAGTGGGAAAAACAGCCCAATATTTCAGCAGAGGTGTTCTGGCAAAAGTTAAAAGTATTTCTTCAAGTTATGTGTTTGTGTAAGTTAATGTTAGATTAGATCCAATATATCTTTTGCCATTTCCCTGCCAGAGTTAGAATTTTGCCAGTAGGTATATTAAATATTTTATCAGAAGTGCAGCAGTTGCAGTTCTGCTAATTTTCTGGCATAGGTAAGGTGCAAGTGATGATCCTTGTTGCTGCAGGATCCTTGTCACTGGCTCCTTTCTAGCAGTGATGACTCTTGAGATTCTGGCAACTTAGCACTGTGACAAGCAGATGTATACCTCTTGGACTAGACAGAGTTAAATAGTTCTAAAGTTGTCTCTCAGAAATGTCATAAAATGCTTGTGAAATATTGGGTACAAAGCATATTTTGCTGTGGGAGTCCATCCCGTTTTAGAGACAGAATGATCTCCCAGATTCAGTGTTTAGACCTTAAATGAATGTGTTGCTTTGAAGGAGTGCTGACCAGTTAAAATTACAGCTTTGTTAAAAGGAAATTGATTTGTTCATTCATCTGAAAAAAACTCAAGATCTCTTTGAAAGATCAGTAGGGTCATTGTCCTTCAGCTTCATGGAGAACAGAACCAGCAGGTAAGAATGCTTCCAGGAAACAGTAACAGTATGCGCGTGTGTTTCTAGTGCAGTACCTTTGTGAGCATCGCTCACCATCTTTCTTGGACAGTTGAATGTGATTTCCTCACCTCCCACTCAAATAGCATAGAAATGGATGCTGCTTTTATGTAAGCAGAGTATATCTTACAAAGTTTCATCCCATAGTTGTTTACAAAATAATTACAGTGCACCAAGTGGAGGTGCAGTCTGTCACTCATCAAAGCATAGCCTCCTTAAGTGGAAAGAGGGAGCTTTGCGTATTCCTTGAAATGGTGTATAATATCCTTTTCGGTGCTTTCAGTTTTTCGGATAATAGTAGAGAAATTACAGTAAGTGTTGCTTCATTTATTCAGAATGTGCAACCTGCGGACTCTCAGCAGTCTGCGGATAAAGCACTGGTCCTCTCCACACTGTAGTTGTGAGTCAGGAGTCAGTGGTAGGATACTGTGATTGTTGCTTTCTTCTGACAATTTGAAATACAGTGTGATATTTTGGGAGATCCTACACTGAAAAATCTAGATCTGTTTGTTTGATCACCTTTTTATTTTTACTTTATTAAAAATACATTGCTGTTTATAAAACCAGTAGTTTTTGCATTGAAATGCACTGACTTTCGGATAGTCAAAATTTCTGAATGCAACTGTGTGCTTTTAGAAAGTGGCTGACCTTGTGTACTAGCTGTCATTACTTTTTAAGGTCCACTGTTCAGGCCTTTTGCATCTTTACAAGATCCAGCAACAGCGTGACCCTACCAACTCTTTCCTGTGGAAGAGCCTCCTCAAACAGAGACTTCTGCTTCAGGAACAGGCTAAGGTTTCCAAAGTAAAAGGGATTTTCAGATTTTTCCGTGGATGAGTGTGCTTGTGAGCAGCCCTGCATTGCCATCCTCTTTATTTTTGCTTTCTGTGGATATGCCTTGGCAGCCAAAAAGTTTTGTTTTCAATTGTTTCAGTTTAATGCCACTGAAAGTGAAGTTGACATTAAAGCTTTTGGGTGGCCAGGTTGTACCAGAGGCTCTCTAGAGCCTTGGCTTTGGGCTGCAGTGCAGTTCCAAACTTGTTTACCTAAATCTTAATGTGGGTTTTGAATTATGTTAAGCTGAGCAAGCATAATTGAAAAATACATCCTGGAGTCGGTCAAGCCAGGGTCAAGGCGCGTTGCAGCCTGTTCAGAGTGATTGCTCAGTCACGCTGGCCGTGGGGCTTTCTGTGGCTTCGCGGCCAGGCAGTGTGCGAGGGCAAGGAGAAACCAACCCGAGCAGCGTTGCACTGCCTGAGTGGGGTTCTCATACTGCCGGCATGAGAGACGCTGCTCTGGTTCCGAGCATTAACAGGCTCTGGTTCGTATCCTTTAGCTTGTCACTGCCGCTGACTGTCCTGTGAGTCATAGCTGATGGTGCTTCTTTATAGAGGGGCCGGGTGGTCGTTGTTCGCTTTTGCGTGAGGAAAAAGTGGTGCTATCAGCATTGACCTGTGGTAGAGAAGTCACTTTTATAGACATTTATTGAACTAGCAGTGTTTAATGCACCCTATCAAAAGTGTATTGAGTTACTTTAGTCAGTGGAATAGTCTATAGTGAGCTTGTTATACTAAAGCAAACAGTGCTTGAGGTGAAAATGCCAGAACTACCAAGTATGTCTGTCTTTAGCTTGATTTAATCTCATAAAATGTCAAACGTTTCTTTTTGTGCTTCTTTGCCTTCTGATCTACATAGGATCTTAGGATGGTAGTGTCGCTATTACATAGGTACAGCTATTTTGTACTTTTAACTTGTGCCACTGTATTTTCTCCCCTGATGATCTGCAGGGATGCTCTCTTCATCTAACGTCTCAGTGGAGCTTGGGTTTGGCTGCACGGCGCCTGGTCTCTCCTGCCACGCGTGCATGTGCCTCCCCTACTGTGGATTTACCACTTCTCATTTAGATGATGAATCCAAGTACTGTAGACAGCAACATCAAAATTAATGTGCCAATCACTGCATCTACATCTATGCAGAATTTTTCCTTAAAGTGATAACTGCTGCTAGTCTCTGTTGCAGCTGCCCCTGTTCCGTCCTTGTAAGTGTATAAATGGAAAGAAAACCAAAGCCATGCTTAAAATCCCTTCTTCTGCACAAACCGGAGTTGTGAAAGAAGCGTGTTTGAAAGAAAATACTCCACCTGGATGAAAGTCATGGTGCCTGAGTCAGTAAGCCAAAGTCTCAGATCTCCGAGTTGAGCAATAACTTTAAGCCTTCTACGTGTGGATATATGTGCCGGCATAGAGACTGTAACGAGAGTTGCTAGACTCTCTATCCCACAGACATACAAATGAGGAAATAACTAATCGTCTCACTACCCTATGCTATGTTTTATTCAAGTCAACTCTCAACGTTATTGCCACTTTTCAACCTTAGTATTTAAAACACAGAGAATGTAATGCTGGTCACCATTCCACACAGGGTGAGATGTTGGCCTAGCAATGGCTTTTTTTGGTCTGTACTTTGATGTGTAAAATGTAACACTGAATTTGATAATGTCAAGCTCCATTCACAGAGGTTTGAAGTGGCAGAGATGCTTTAATTATTTCCTGTTGATGACTTAAGAACTTCTGGCACATACAGAATATTTCAGTGTGAAAAAAAAACAAACAAAAAACCAAAAAACCCCCAAAACCAAACACCACCACTTTTACATAACTCTACTCCCAAACTTCGCTAGTGTATTTGTCACTTAAAACTTCACAGAAATGTTCCTACAGATGTAGGTATCCAGCAAGAGCAACTTTTGCCCATTCATTAAAATTTGGCAAATCTTAAAACTTTACTGTAACCTTGCAAAAATTAGCTTTAGCCTAACTTTTTCTGCTACATTTTAATTATAGACATCTCTGCGAGCCGTACGTAAAGTCGGTGTGCAGGTGTGTCAGTGCCGGTGTGGGTGCTGTGCTCCTGGCAAAGCCGGCAGGTTTTGGTCAGGGTGTTAGCTCCTTACCTGGGGAGGGGAGGGTGGCTTTTTCTGCCACGTTTGGGAGAGGGCTCAGTACCCGGAGGGTTCTTGAACATAACTTTTGATTTGCTTCATTTGTGTTAGTCCGTCCCCACAGTGAGAATTAAAATCACCGACATCCCGGCGTGGCAGGCCTCCCACCTGCACCAGGTCACCGGCTTCCTCCTGAGCCGCAGGGCTCCCTTCTGCAATAAATCATGATCTATAATGCAGGACAGACTCTGCAGTAAATATTTTAGAAACTCAGCTTTTAAAAATGAGATGTTTAACTGCAGTATCCAAAGCAAATAAAATAGTTACCTTTTGAGCTAACCCTGCTTGAAACAGAAGATGCTTTTAGAACTCAATATAGTATTTTATACTTTCAGCAAAAGCCAGGTGCTTTTGAAAATCAAGTAGTTTTGATCTTTCTTTATCCTTTTTGTGTAATCAGTTCATTATCACTTGTCTCTCCAAGGGTGTAGAAACTATGTAATGTACACTAATTTTAGTCAAGAATGTATTTTATTTTAATAATATTAAAATTTAATTATGAGGGGCTATGTAAAGCCTTACTTCTTTGATCTTGGCTTATTTGGCTATTCTACAATAATGTTCTTATAGTTTACATGCAAAAGTACTTTTGTCAAATAAGAAGTACGCTTTTTTTAAACTCCAAATTGTATTCGAACTTTTTAGGGTTAAACTGTGGAATTACACAGTGTTACATTGTAAAATAATGGTTGCAAATCATGATTAGAGGTATTGCTGGTCTTTTCTCATTATATTAATAATAGATTTTTTGGTGCAAGAAATAGGCAGCATTTTCTTTTCATTGTGAAACCTGAGTATTTTTTTACTGGTTGCGACGGATTTCCTAAGCAGTGTGGTGTGGTCCAGTGTGTCTCCTTCCTTCTCTTCCCCCCCAGGTACCGCCCGGCTGCCCTACGGTCACACGTTACGCCACGTTCCGTGAGAAACTGCTGCAGTATTAAAGCAATTCAGATGTCAATTGAGAGTCATGAAAGACTTGCGTGCTCAATGCCTGATTCCTAAATGAGTGTCAGAAGTAGGATGTTTCAAAAACACTTAGCTGATCCCACTTGTACAGTATTTTATCATTCATTATGAATTTCTAGCAAGCACTGTGGCAGTACTTCAAAGGAGGAACTCCCCCAATCCCCCAAGGACATTACAACTGTCCTTCTTCAGACTCACTTCTGTGATGATGTCCGTGGAAAAAGCAATAGGAATTAGGAAGCTGGTGCAACTGCTCTCAAAATCTCATTGTTACCTTGCTCTACCCCTGTCTTTCTGTACCCACCCTTTTTTCCTCTTGTACTCGGTCTTCAAGCTCCTGTGAGAGTGGCTGTCTCTTTGTTAAATATTTATACTGCTATGATATCAAAATGCTGCTTTTAGCAGTGTTGCTAATTAGCACATAGAAGTTTTACTGTTCATTGCCAAAGCAGAGGAGCGTGATGCCCCTGACTGACTTTATAAGAATCTTTCCTCAGACTTTCAGGTGGGTTGTGTAACCAGTATTTTGGGGTTTTTTTGTTTAAGCTGGAACTCTTATTTGGCAATAGCAGAGTGGTAAATACAGTTGCTGATTTTGAATGAGATGGTTGATACTTGGAATTCTGAAATAATATGGCATATAATTAGCAAACATTGCATTTAGTTTTTCCTTTATTCTTGGTGTAAAAGGTTATGATATTTATGGTTATGATAAATGGTATGAGGTTATGGTAGAGGCTACGATATAGCTCTTCTGTTGTCACAGAACTTGAAAATTTAGCGAAAATGTCTGCCTACCAAACAAATATCTTCTCTTTGTCCTGTAAGATTCTTTTCAAGTCTCATTTCCTTAAGATAAAATACTTGTAAATTTTCGTTTTCATGTTGTCACTTTTGTTCCACTGTGATGTTTCTGTAACATGGCACATTAAAAAATAGCCTAAGGATTTTAGATGCTGTGTTTATACAAAACAGGAAAGGAAGACCAGTGGCATTGGCCCTGGAGACTGCCCACGTGAGCCTGGGGGCTGCTGGAACTGCTTTCGCAGCCCCCATGTTCAGCCCAGGCGAGCTCTCCAGGTCCCTGAGGCTGTGGACTAGCTGCACCCTTCACACCCCTTCCCTGCCACCCAATTCTCCCCTTTTAGGAGGAAACACATGCATTACATGCCCTTTATCTTCAAAAACATAAAACGAGAGGTGAAAAGAGCAACCCAAGTTTCCTTTCTCTGAATCACTGCCCGGTTCCAGTGTTGGCCTTCTTAGCTTACTGTCCTCTGAGAACACGGAACGGGTTGGAAGCTCTTAATGGAAAAAACCAACACATAAAGAAGGCAGACTGGGCTCATTTCAGCCATTTTCAGATCCAGAAGTTCGTTGCATCATCTCGTATTTTGTCCTTTTTCTACTTCAGTTGGGTGGGAATATCGACCTGCTGGAGGGAAGAAGGGCTTTGCAGAGGGATCCGGACAGGCCAGCTCGATGGGCTGAGAGCAACGGGATGAGCTTCAATAAGGCCAAGTGCCAGGTCCTGCACTTGGGTCACAACAACGGCATGGAGGCTCCAGGCTTGGGGCAGAGTGGCTGGAAAGCTGCCCGGCCGAAAAGGACCCGGGGGTGTTGGTCGACAGCCGGCTGAACGTGAGCCAGCAGCGTGCCCAGGTGGCCAAGAAGGCCAACAGCATCCTGGCCTGTATCGGGAACAGCGTGGTGAGTAGGACACAAGAGGTGATCGTCCCCCTGCACTGGGCACTGGTGAGGTCCCACCTCGAGGGCTGTGTCCAGTTTTGCGCCCCTTTCCACAAAAAAGACATTGAGGTGCTGGAGCGGGTCCAGAGAAGGGCAACGGAGCTGGTGAGGGGTCTGGAGCACAAGTCTCCTGAGGAGAGGCTGAGGGAGCTGGGGGTGTTCAGCCTGGAGAAAAGGAGGCTGAGGGGAGACCTTCTCGCTCTCTCCAACTCCCCGAAAGGAGGGTGGAGAGAGGTGGGGGTCGGTCTCTTCTCCCGTCACAGGTGAGAGGAGAAGAGGAAATGGCCTCAAGTTGCATCCGGGGAGGTTCAGGTTGGATATTAGGAAGAATTTCTTCCCTGAAAGGGTTATCAGGCATTGGAATGGGCTGCCCAGGGAAGTGGTTGAGGCACCATCCCTGGAGGTGTTCAAAAGACGGGTTGACCTGGTGCTGGGGGACATGGTTTAGTGATTGGGTTTTTTTGTCAGAGATAGGTTGATTATTGGACTAGATGATCTTGAAGGTCCCTTCCAACCTAGATGATTCTATGATTCTATTCTATGATTCTAAGTAGAGGCTTCTTTGGTGGTGGATGTGGTTGGTCTGTTTGCTGAAAGATGAACTGAAGACTGCAAATGGGCAGACCTTGAATATTTTACAGCAGGGCCCTCGTGAGCCACGGCAGCTTGAGAGAGGCAGCAGCTGTCACATCTGGGTTTCTTCTGGGCTTCCAAACACACCGGGAGCCAACTGTTCCAGCCAGGGTACAGGGGCAGCGTCTCCCTGTCTTTCTGTGTTTCTGCTGGAATGTTTAGTGGCTAATTCAGAAAAGAAAACTACAGATTTCCAAAGCATAAAAGGCTAATGTCTGTCATAGTGTTAAAGATGAAAGACCTCGTGTATACTGTATGAAGGTGAAAGGCATTAGCACAGTTTATGGTATCATGTATTTTAAGTAGGGAATTGTTTTCTGAGTTAGTTTTGACCCTGTCACTTCTCTCCTTGCATTCTTCCAGAGGTTGGTTTCTTACTGTCACATCAAATATAATGTTTGCCTTCACCTGAAGGGCTTTCATAAACTATCCCCATCCTATCATCTTTCATTTTATTTTGTTAATGTGATCGTTATAGTTAGATTAGCCATTTGCTAAATGTTCAATACCTCCATGCTGATTCTTGGTTCTGCAGGGTGTTTCTCTTGTGTCTGTTCAAAGCCACATCATTGCTCAGTTTCACAATCCTTCTACAAATTTTCCCTTTCCTTTCACTGAGAATCTTTTCATTTGGAGAGTGATCATGTTATGCAGACACATATTTTACTCTTTTTATTTGATTCACCTTTCCATATCATGTCTGTAGCATCTATAACCCTTTATTGTGCATGTACGCCGTAAGCTTTGTCTATGGAAGCAGATGTCACTGTTGGTTCAGTGACTGATGGAGTACATGCTGTGTATTCCTAAAATACCCAGATGTTATGATAATGTACATAATAGTTCAAGCAATGTGCCAACATCTTTTATATTATTAGTTGTTGAAGACTGTGCTACCGTCTAATATATCCACACTCCACAAAAAATAAATAAAATTTGTTTGGTGTGCAATAGAATTAATAGAATTTACAATTTTTGCCTTTTCTGCCCCGCAATAACTTGAGCTTTTTACTTCTGTAGAGCCACCCTACACAGACCCCCACCATTCTTCCATGCATTTCCAGACCCCTGCCTAAATCCACTCAGATCTCCTCTTATAGGACAGTACCACCCTGTCCTAGCTTCCTCTGGGACTGCCTGAGGGCACCATCCTGTCTCCTCACGCTCCCAGCACCCTCTCTCTTCCCTACCCAGGTTTGTTTAGTGTTCCAGTTTGGGGCAAGAGGCAGCATGTTCTGACTTCAGGTATTCACGTGCTCATTTCCAAAAACAAGTGCATGGCAATTGGTGCTGTTACCTTCTAATGCCAAATGATGGAAGAAGGTTTTGTGCTAGCACAATAGTGGCATCTTCATTATTGATTTTCATGAGGATTCTAGGAACATGATATCTTTTGGGCACTTGTTTTTGTCTAATTTAGTTTATAGTCTCGAGGTCTATTGGTGGTGGATAGGGATTGACAGATAATATAATACCATAAACTAATCTCATTAACAAACTTTAGTGAAAATCATTCTTTCAAGTTATTTTTGAGATCCCAGCTGTTGAAGGTAATATGAACTATTGGTTGTAATATGAGGTACTGGTTGATTGAGAAGAGTGTAGAGTTTTTCTTGGTTTTGTACAGTCTTTCATTAAAGCCTGAAACTATCCAATATTTAGAGTAATGCAGCTGTTTCTGCATCTGAAAACACATTAATCTCTACAGCACGGAGAACTATGGCATGGTAAAGTGAACAATGCAGTGACTTTCTTGAAGAATATAAATATTATATGGGCATAGTATCTGCATGTTTATATTCTAAAATGTAGAGATGATGGAAAGATACAAAATGCTGCAGAATCCTTAATGTGATTGACGAATCTGGTCTTTGTTTGTGTATATAACTAAGGATACGAAGGCTGTGCACTAACTTTTAGATGAGTGCCTACTTCATTATTATTATGAAAGACTTTGGGGTGCTTAATACAGTTGCCCATTAGGTACCTCTGGTCACAGGGGGACATGGGCAGCATGTTCAGCATGGTGTCAGCTGGCTGAGCAGTGTCACACAGCAGCATCACAAGGTAGGACACAACTACCACAAAATCAGAGTTGCCTCTCTGAAGTTTTGTGGGAAAATGGGATGAAAGGGCGGCCACCGTGGCCACCGCTCTCCTTCTCGAACAGCCCTGACAGCAGTCGTGGGATTTAGACCAAAGTGGTGTTTTCCTTCCTCTTCACAAACGGACCTCTCGGAGGAGCTGTGGGGAGGAGACAGTGCGAGACTCCCACTGGTGGGACCGACTGTAGAAAGGGACCCGAGCAAAGCTGTAGTACAGCTGGGCTGCACCGTGACACACCAATACCTGAAAGCAGCTCATGAGAGGACTACTCTGGGAAAATAAAAATATCTCATTGCAGCTCTTCCCCACGTTTCCCCAAATCCTTTTCCAATGAATTGCATCCACATCCTTATTCTCTTGGATTTTCTGCAGCTCTAGACCCCTTGGATTCCTCTATTTCTTCTGTCTGTAAGGCCATTCGGGCACCAGTAACTCTGCTGGAAAGCCAATGTAGAAATAGAAGTTTTGAGATACATTCAGCTTGTTAGGACTAAGGTACTGGCCATGAAGCAGCTTGTGCCCGATTATATGTGCCCAACATAATAAATCTCAGTTTCCTAACCTGCTGTGCCTGGCATATTTGGATCCCAGTGTGTGCTTTGTGGGTGACAAGTCTGGCATGGAGCAGTCTGGATGGGATGATTCATACACAAAAGAGACCTTCTAGAAGGTTCACTGTGCTACCAGCTGCAGCCCGGTGCCAGTCCTCTCTCTGTCCCTCTGACATAAACCAACGTGTGCTCTTCCCAGCTGCACTGCCTGATAAGCTTCTCTTGACCATCTCATGAGCGGAGATGCTCTGTCTGCCCTGCCTTTATGCCATCTGCTGGTCCCCTCCATCAGGTAAAGGTGAGAGGCTGGGGAGCAGAGCAGCTGGAAAGTACCTGTAAGGTGTTTGTGCCGGTGTAATGTCTGGCATAGTATGGACCCGTTCACTAAGTGTCTTTTTAAAAATGGGGTTAGTTGTTTAAATAGTCTGCTTGGCAGAACTGTTGAGGTGGGGCCGTGGTAGTTCCTGTGTTCTTGTGCCTTCATCTTGCTGGCACAGATGGGTGCTGTTTACACCCACCTACACAAGCAGAGGTGCTTCAAGCACGTTTTTACATGCTCTTCTTTGAGTGAAAGTTAAACTGATGTCTGCTTTCTTGCATGCTTTTGAAGAATTTTACATCCTTGTTTAAGAATTTTGCTTTGGTTCTGTGTTTTGATATCACTTCTAATTTCTAGTTCACTTCTCATTCATGGAAATTCAATGTTCATCCCTGCCTTCTAATACAGGTGGATATTGGCCATTTTTTTTCTTTTCCATATGTTCAAAGAGTATAGGTAGTGAAGATATGTGCACAGGGAGATGGCACAATTTATCAGGGAAATAATCTGTGGAGAACTGGGAATTTGTGTGCATTTGCGTAGAATGATTTCGGCAATTAATGAGCTGAGTTTACAGGCCCTATGTGCTTCTTCATACGCCTGCTTACAGTGCTGTGGCTCTGGCTGAATTCATCTAGGAAGGAGTGTTCTACAGAATAACTGAAATACTGTCTGTCCTTTTAGGCTGTGAAGCATGTTACGGAACCGTACAACAAGTGGATGAAGGGGAAAGGAAAAAGTGCCATTGATAGCTAGGATAGCAACATGGGAAACACAACCACCAAGTTCCGCAAAGCTCTTATAAATGGAGATGAAAACCTGGCCTGCCAAATCTATGAGAGCAACCCTCAGCTGAAAGAAACTCTTGACCCAAATACTTCTTACGGAGAAACGTACCAGCACAACACCCCGCTCCATTACGCTGCTCGGCATGGGATGAACCGTATTCTGGGGTGAGTACCATTTGAAGTTTTGTTTGTGCGTCAGTAAGTGACCGAAAGAAACACAAGAGCATCAGCCAGGTTATATACACCATGTGTGTGTGTTGCAGATACGGAATTCATAACATGTACAAGTAGTAATAGAAAACATGCAAATTAGTCTATAACCACAGACTGGTATAACGGGTTTTGATTTTATTTTTAGTATCTTTGTTCCTTCCTTGTAACGTTAATCTTGGACAGCTTTAGTTTGATTCCTGAAGACTCCTATACCTTGGTTCATTGAAAATAGTGACTGTTCCACCGTTCTTGATGTATTTTCCTGTCTTAAAATCAGCTGTTTGTAAAGCTGTAGCTAATAGGTACCATACTGATTGTATCCACTTCCAGATGGCACAATACAGTTTATTCTTGTGTTATCCAGGCAGCTTTTATTTTTCATTTTGGGTAATAACAGTGAACATCAATATCTTGATAATGAGTAAGTTTATTATTGCCACAGTCAACGTGTACGGTATTCCCTAGTGTTAGCTGCTTCTGTTCTTCTGTGTTTTTGTGAGTGCTCTAAGATCAATTAAAGATTAACATCTTATCCGTGTCCAGACGTGGCAGGTACAAGCTGTTCTGGTCCAGTATTTCATACAGCTAGTACCAAGTGACATTGCCAAACCTCTTCTTCAGTGGGTAGTAAGTTACAGAGAATTTTGTAAATATCCTCTTCCTTGTATCAGGAAACAGAATGGAAATATATTCTGAATTGTGTTATTGTTAATATTATTGCCACCTCTGTGTGTATCTACTGATGGGTCTGCAATATTCATAAGGTTTGTTTTGTCCCTCAGATGCTGTAACTTTACTAGCTGTCTGGCCTCCCACCATAAATTTTTCCCCAGTGTTTTAGATTCACCTAACAGGTTTTTATACTCTATAACTTCTGATTTATCTTTATTTTTGCTAGATATTTTTCTCTTCTCCTCCATGTATTCGATATTTCTATTTTTATTGGTTTTCATTTCATCACTGAATCTTTTTGTTTGTTTGTTTCTTAACAAGCCCAAACTTCACCCCATTCCTGATTCTTGAATTGTAGGAAAAATTTAACAAAACTTAATTTAAAATAGTATCCGGTTTTTATTTATATTTTCTGTGTGATTTTTTTTCTCTGAGATTGTCAGGTTATTTCTCTTAAGAAAATAATAGCCTTATTGAAAAAAACAAGGACACATTAAATTGTGTGCATGTATGGAAAGAAATGGATGAGGGAAGTGGAAGAAATGGATGAGGGAAGCATGTATGGAAAGAAGTGGATGAGGGAAAGGCTGTGGATGTTGTTTACCTGGACTTTAGTAAAGCCTTTGATACAGTCTCCCACAGTATCCTCCTGGAGAAACTGGCTGCCC
>KZ506182.1:189561-247146 GCA_002844005.1 Limosa lapponica baueri
TCAAGCATTGGAACAGGCTGCCCAGGGAGGTGGTTGAGGCACCATCCCTGGAAGTGTTCAAAAGACAGGTTGACATGGTGCTGGGAGACGTGGTTTAGTGATAGTGTTGTGTGTTTTGTGTGGGTTTGTGTGTGTGGGTTTTTTTGTGGTTTTTTTTTTGGTTTTTTTTGTTTTTTTTTGTCAGAGTTAGGTTGATGGTTGGACAAGATGATCTTGAAGGTCCCTTCCAACCTAGAGGATTCTGTGATTCTGTGAAATGGAGCTATAATTACTGACCTGAGCAGTCCATTAGTTAATTCATATTGCACCATTATGATGAGATCTCAAATAATTGCTTTGTGTTTAAAAAAAAAAAAAAAGTAATTTAGAACTGGTATTTTACTATTAGCTGCATGGGACCTTTAGTAAGGTAAGAGTACCTTACCATGAGTAAGAGACTTACCATGAGTAAGTCTCACAGGACAACTCAGTTTTACTTTGCACACATTGCAAACAAATAATCAAAATAATAATTCTTTCTCCTAGTTTGAGTCCTAGATTTGCAATCCATACTTTGCCAGGAAACATTGTGAAGGTGCTATTATTTGCTAGAGTCCGCCTCTGAAAGCCTGGACTGTTAGAATTGTTGCTGTTGCTAGGAATAATTTGCTGAGGTTTTTCAGTATTTACTTTTCTGCTGTCTTTCTAAGGGCTTTGTTCAGAACTCCTCTCTAAGACACGCTGCACACAAATGTAGCCTTTTTATCTAAGCAAAGTAGTAAGAGTGAATAAATATCAGGCTTACAGGGTGTCTGTTTGCTAAGTTGGTAGTAGAAAGGGCACAAGTGATTTCCAGTTAAGCCTTTTCCTTTTGATACAGAAAGTCCTGGATGTGGCAGAGATTAAATAAATTCAGTATTAAAAAAAAAGCTTCGATTTACTGATGAAGTACAGTAGCTAAAAATAAATGAGTTTTAATCTGCTTGTATTTTGAGAGAAATTTACAATTATGAGATGTCCATAATACTATAATATTTTATATTTATCTCTTCATTAAATGTTTTAAATATTTGAGACCCTGTAGCTACACTAACTTGTAGTTCAAAATCTGGAAGTTACTTGTATGTGTACCATATCGTTCAACTTTTCTTTGTAGGCTGATACTTGTATTATTGTAGGTGGATATGAACTGACGTGTGTTTTACGATTCACTGGGTGAAATTTTCTCAAAATAGAGAAGTGTGATGCAGTTGTCAGTGCACCTTTTGCATAACAGAATACATTGAGAGAGATATTCTGGGATGTTTCAAAATAGCCTATCTGGCAATGCTGTTAGCAGACACTGAGGCAGGGGGACACGCTCCCTCCCAGCAGATGTGTGGCTGGTGATGGCTGCCCACAGACACGGTGGAAGCTCAGGAAGGGAGCGGGGACATCCTGGGGTAGCTATCTTGGCAGTGAAGAAACCAGAAACTGGAGAAGAGGTGAAAAGGCCACGAAGCAAAACTCCTCACCTGGACAAACTTCGTACAGCCCAGCGTGAAGCCTGCTGGCAGAAACATGAGCCGACACAACTTTCTCAAGGGTTTTGAGCTGCAGAGTTGTTTTACAGCAGGTGCCTGAGTCCTGGCTGCTGCACCTTTCATCCGGCATTTACAGCCCAGAAACTGGATTTAGTATATAATTGAGCTGCAAAAATTTCAAAATTTGCTATTAGCTTCTTTCCTCCTTGCAAGATTCAGCAAGAGTATGTTAAAATACTAGGATTGTTTCTACAATAATTTTTCATTTGTATCGTGGAAAGCTTTGGTATCTTACAAATGTTGAAAGTAAAAATGGAAAATAGTTAGACATTCCATTAATATATAACTTTTGTTTGGTCTGCAGCCCTAAATAATGTTTACCTGACAGATCAGTTTGTTTTAACAGAGCATTTAATGTTTAAAAACCAAAAATTGCTGGTCACAGCTAATTAGCACAAACAAGAATTTTCGAAACACTGCTCGAAGTTGCCAGAAATTATTACACAGCACTGGTCGGTTCCCCGAGCCTGACCGCTGTCTCCTTTTCCCTGTCCAGGTAGTGGGGTTATAGAGCTAGAGTTGGGGTGAGGCTGATGGAGGGCTCATCCCACAGCACAGGACAGACATGGACCTGTTGGGTCCAGAGGAGGCAACGGAGATGCTGGGGAGGGCTGGAGTCCCTCTGCTGTGAGGACAGGGTGAGAGAGTTGGGGGGTTTCAGTCTGGAGAAGAGAAGGCTCCGAGGAGACCTTATTGCGGCCTTTCAGTGCTTAAAGGGGGCTACAGGAAAGACAGGGACAAACTTTTAGCAGGGTCTGTTGTGATAGGACAAGGGGTAATGGCTTAAGCCTAAAACAAGGTAGTTTCAGACTACATATAAGGAAGAAATTTTTTACTATGAGTGTGGTGAAACACTAGCCCAGCTTGTCCAGAGAGGTGGTAGGTGCCCCATCCCTGGAAACTTTCAAGGTCAGGTTGGACAGGGCCCTGAGCAACCTGGTGTAGTGGAAGGTGTCCCTGCTCAGTGCAGGGCAATTGGACTAGATGACTTCTGAAGGGCCCTTCCAACCCAGACTAGTCTATGATTCTGTGATCCCCAGGGGCAGAGTGGCAGGGGGATCCCAGTAAGCTCTTCAGAGGAAGGAGCCTTCTGCTTCAGGACTCTCACAGGAGAGTTGTCCATCCCATGTCCTGGCTGTGACACCTGCCAGGAGTCGTCTACAAAAAGGGATTGTACTGGGTTTATTTGGCAGGGTTTTGGTAGCAAGGGGCCGCAGGGGTGGCTTCTGTGTGAGAAGACATCAAGGCTGCCCCATGCCAGACACAACCGCCTCCAGCAAGCTCCAAAAGAGCCCCACCACTCACCAAAACTGAGTCTGTCAGTGATGATGGTGGCACCTCTGTAATAACATATTTAAGAAAGGGTAAAAAATGCTGTACAGAAGCTGTGAGAGAGGAGTGAAAAAAATGTGAGAGAGACAGCCCTGCGGACACTAAGGCCAGAGAAGAAGGAGGGGAGGAGGTGCTCCAGGCACCAGAGCAGAGACTCCCCTGCAGCCTGTGGTGAAGACCAAGGTGAGGCAGGCTGTCCCCCTGCAGCCCTTGGAGGTCCACCGTGGAGCAGATATCCACACTGTGGCCCTTGGAGGACCCCGCACCAGAGCTGCAGCACATGGAGAGCACATGCCGGAGGAAGCTCCTGGCAGAAGCTGCGGCCTGTGAAGAGGAGCCCACAGAGGAGCAGGATTTCAGGCAGGACTTGTGACCCCGTGGGGGACCCACGCTGAAGCAGGCTGTGCCTGAAGGACTGTACCCTGTGGAGAGGACCCATGCTGGAGCAGTTCTTGAAGAACTGCAGTCCGTGGGAAAGACCCACGTTGGAGCAGTTCTGGAAGGTCTGTATCCCGTGGGTGGGACCTCAAGCTGGAGCAGGGGAACAGCGGCAGGAGCAGCAGAGATGATGACCACAACCCCCATTCCCCGTCCACCGCTGCTCAGTGAGGAAGGATCTAGAATACTCAGGAGTGCAGCTGAGCCTGGGCTGAAAGGGGAATGGGAGAAAAGTGTTTGCAGTTTTGGTTTTATTTCTCACTGTCCTGCTCTGTTATTAATCGGCAATAAATTAAATTAATTTCCCCAAGTTGAGTCTGTTTTGCCTGTGACAGTAGTTGGCAAGCCGTCTCCTTCTCCTTATCTCAAGCTCACAAGGTTTTTTGTCCCATTTTCTCCCCCTGTCCTGTTGAGGAGGGGGAGTGAGAGAGTGGCAGCTAGTGAAGATCGACCCAGAACAGGGATCAAGGTGGTTTGAGGAGGAACACACTTGGGACAATAGGGCAGGTGCTAAAAGGGTCCGGTGACATGGAAATGGGTGGCTTGTCAGACCATGATGTGTGTCTGACAATGCTTGATCGCTGGAGTCTGTCCTATCTTCTCATTTAAACTCTGTTTCTAATTATTTTCCTGGGTGACAGGATTCTGCTATGTACATGTTTGTGTATGGAGGTCTGAGTACCAGCAACTGAGGCTACTTATTATGAAGGTGTAATAGTTCTTCACTAAAAGTTTTTTAAAGTTTTCTCTTCTGATTCTATTATAAAAGATAACCACCTAACTATTTTCCGTTTCTCTAACACAACAAAAGAATTCTGTCCTGCTTTAATAACTTAAAATATTACAATATATCATAATATTTCATCTGAATGATTTCTGAGGATGTCATTGTCTACATTATTCACTTTTGAATAACAAAAAGCAAGCTTCTTTTTAATTATCAATGATTACACAGGTAAGTTGAATATTTAGAATTAATTATGATAGATTGATGATTATTAATTATGATCGATTATTCATTAAAGTAAGTATGTCTGCATTGGAATTATTCATGCTAGACTCTCTTTATAGTCAGTGTGGATCTAGTCAGAGTAATTAGTGAAGGCAACCGCAAGATTCATTTTATTGTGAAGTTGACCCTAAAATATTTTAAATCAATGGTGTGCCAGAAGTGCCTGTTTCTTCCCATTGATTTTAAAGGGAACCTAAGAGAACTGGATCAACTGTAGTTGTCTGCACTGTAGATCTCCAGAGCTGAAAAGATTAATCTCATCCTAGAACACACTAAATCATGTGAAATTGAACAGTGAGCACCTGCAAAGCTGTAAATGGAACACTTCACAGTTTTACAGTATCAGAAATGACTGCTACTCGTGGGAGATAATCCTTGTGATCCAGTGTCCGTGGTCTGTGGTGGATGATGGGTGCAGAGTTTGGGTCCATCCAGGCATGAGCACTGGTGTTTATCTGAGTGTTTTGTTGTTGTTCCGCTCGGCTGCTGAAACATACCCAGGTTATGGCTCTGTAAGACCCTTTTCAGATTAATTATTTTATGTGGTTATGAGGCTTGGTCACCTACTAAATGCTTGGGAGTACGAAATACTGAAGGCAGTTTTTGATTTGGTGTAGGAGAATAACAAGTGAAGAACATGATCTGACCAGGCTTCGTGGGCGCGTTCATAGAGAAGCGAGTAGACCAAGTGAATTGAAACGCCCATGACTTCAGTAGAAGAGCAAGTGGCTGGATGGTAGAAAAGAGTCGTTTATAAAGTCATGTCATGATATACAGTCTCAAGAGCAGTCAAGAGGATGGAGGAATGATAAAAGTAGGAAGCCTTTAAAACAGAGTAAGCTCTTGCCGTGACTGAATGCTCACTGGAGCAGGCTGCCAAAGGCAGAAGGCAGTGGGACACCCAGAGGAGCAGGACAGACCTGGTGCAGCAGCAGTGCTGGTTGCCGTGTCTCTCTAAGGCTCTCACCCAGCTGGGCACTGTCTTCTGAAGTGCACCTAAGGCAGGCTGAAAAACTGATACCTTTATCTGACTTACTCCCTAAAACTCAAAATCTCATTTAAAAGCAGTCCTCACTAACTATAGATGTGTGGCCTCCCATGGTGGCTTCCCTGGTGCTTCCTATGGCTTCCCCACAAGATACAAAACAGTTGGTAGGCTTTATCTTAACAGTAGTCTGACCTACAAAGTCTGACCTATAAGCAAAGCTCAAATGCCAGTCAAGCTGCTATGTTTTCAGCTCTTAAAACTGACCTTTCTCTAGCTGATTCCTGATTATTTCGACCTTAATAAGTAGACTTTATGTGATGCCTGTGGAGTTCACTGGTCACAGCACAGCCTTGCTCTCCAGGAACAGGTGCCACTGTTGGGTGTGTTGAGTTACTTCTCCTTGACCAGGTTTCTCTGCGCCCCTTAGAAAAGTGGGAGCCTTGGGTTGCCGTGCTCTCCCCTGCACGTGCTTAGACACTGTTTAAATGCGCTCACTGAAATGATCATCTCTTCCCCACGTCATTCTTACTTTTCCTTCCTTGGAAATCGGCTACTGCAGAATAAGGCTGCTTCATTAGTGATTGGTGAGATGAGATATATTAATGCAGTACACTTCTAAAGATTTCTTGTTCTGTGTTGTCTGTTCTCCTTAGTACAACCGTGTGGAAGTTTTACCACAGGCAAAGTAAAATTATATTTGGGTTGTAGAGGAGTGCAGCTTTAGTCCTTGCCAGCCAGGATAACTGAATCTTAATTTCAGCTAATTTTGTTACCAGGTGGAGTTTGTGACGCTGTGGAGTTGATTGGTAACTGCTGAATCACTGTCAAACGGCTTAACTTCACCCTGGGGTTAGAGGCTCACGTGGCTTCCTCACAGAGAGAGCTCTTGGCCCGGTACTTACCCGAATAATGAATGCGAGACTTGCCATTTCTCATAAACAGAAGTAAATTTATCAGAAATAATTAATTAACTTTTATAGCTAAATGCAATATCCAGCTAAAATATTTGGTGACATTGCACATGAACCCAGTTTTCCTTTTAGCCAAAATATAGACCGTAGATGATTTGATTTTTTTAAAATTTGTAAGTTTTTTCAATTTAAATGTAATAAAATTACTCCATTGAGGCATTTAAGGAAAATAAAAATTAGTGTGATTAAAGATCAAGCAACATACAGATTGAAAGGATTTTGCTGGAGGGGGAGGGATAGAGGAAGATGAGACAATCTCCATAATACAGCCATAGTTTTTAAGAAATGGAATGTAAATGATGCAAAGCCTGTTAGTGTTTGCTGTGTAATTTCATCATTAGTGCCATGTAAATAATATCAACACTAGATGTCATACACTGCTGGTGATTTACAAGCTGATATGTGAATAAAAGTCTCTGCACAGAAATACAAAGCTGTGCGTTTAGATGGTGAAGATGAGCCCACTCATTAGTAGTTTCATGCTTATTATTTCATCAGACATTTGTTTGAAACCAATCTAAAAATAATAGTCTGACAGTTATCTGATAAGAGAATGCAGTGTGGATAGTCTTTTAGTCTTTTTGGAAAAAACTGTTCAAATAAGGGATTTGGAAAGAAGGCTGAAAGGATTACACCTAAGTTCAAGAATCAGCTCTAGCTGTAAAGAAATGTATAGAAGGAGCAGAGATGGAAATCACACAGATTTTGCATTACAGAAGACATTTAGTCACAAAAGCTGCTGGTAAGCAGCCAGCTTCAGTGGAAGCCACTTCTAATTTGGCACTCAGCTCTTTTTCTTTTGAAATCTCACTCAGAATATTGAAATAAAAGCCAGAAGCGGCAAGGGATCATGGAAACGGTATTACTGACTGTCCAGGGGAAGGCCAAGCACAAGTTGCTCATAAATAAATATAATAGTTTTCTGGTTAAGGATAACTTAAGAATGTTGTCGATACTTCTTTGCATCAGGGATGGTTTAATTCAGTGTTTTGGTGCAGCTGTTCGTCCTAATAGGCATAGGAACCATATATAAAGTGTGATTTTTTTTCGGCCCTCAGTATAATAAAAAAATAAGGATTCCTCACATTTTAGCATACACTATCTTTGGATCTGTGCTCCACAGTTCAATTGTATCCCTATGCTGCTCCTGCATGTTGTCCCTCTTGGTATTTTGTGTTGTACCAAGCCAAAGATTACTATCTATCTACAGAAGGTCATACTTAACCATATTAGCTGACACAAAACCACTAAACCAAAGAAACATTTCAACCTATTTGCATTTTTAGTAAGGAGAATAGCAAGTTCTTTATTGATGCATATTTGTATAAGACCTTTTTTAGGTGTCTTTAGGTGATGGGCTACTACATTATAGTAAAACACGTGCTATAGTCTGGGCTTGGTTCTCAAACTGGTGATTTTCTCTGAAAATGTGGAGAAATTGAGTACTCGGGAAATGGACTTAACCCATTTTGCCAGATGTACCGTACTTGGTAGGAGTTCATATGAATGGGAACAAATGGGAGGCGTTGCTGTTTAGGAAAAATACAGAATTGTAGACTAGAGTGGAGTACTTGACATAAGGGAGCTTGAAATGTCTCTGAAGACTTAAGATTTTGGAAGGAAGAATAAGCTCTTCACAGACTTCGGTCAGCAGAGGAGCCGTTCTCACTGGTAGGCTCTCACGTGCCTCCTGTTAGCCCAAATCACTGCTGGCATAACCTCACTCCTTACTGCAGAGGGTTATCAATAGTGGAAATTCTGGTAGTGTTAGTTCTTAGACAAAGGGCCAAGTGAATTTAAGGCTTACAAAAAGTCAGGGTAATAGTTTGTGAATTTCCTTTGATAAATGGTTCATGATCTGTCAGCAGATTCTTTATCTTAGAATAGAAATAGTCACTCTCTCCTGCCCAGGTTTTTACTGCATGCAGGAGACTCCTGAGCTGTAAGAGAAGCATAAGAATCTTAATGAAACAGAGAAGAAACTGTAAGTACTAATTAAAGAATTTTCTAGCAGTATCTAATGAATATAAATATCAATAATTACTTTTACCAGATGTGGCTTTCAACATCAGGTAAATAATAGTACTTTTCACAAAATTATTTAAACCAGCTCATACTTCTATACAGCTGTCAATAGTGACTAAAAAGATTTCTTCCAGTGCTTGCTAGTACACTGGGGTTGTTTTGTTACAGCACATTTGGAGGAAAAAGTACTTCAAGCTAACGAAGTAACCATGATTATTCAAGGTTTAATGCATCAATATTAACCTACTGTGTTGGAAGCTGAATGATTCAATAACTGTATGAATTAATTCATGGCATATGAGTTTTAAATTACTGGGTGACAGGACCTGACTCTTCTATATGTTATTGTAAGTCATGGCTTACCCGTACTTCTCTGAACGTTAAGAAATCTATGAGCTTTAGGTTTATGCCTGCACTGGAGTTTGCAGAGTAACGTTTTTAATAGCAAGCTGGACTTAGATGGGCTCTCTAACCCAGGGACCGGAGGGGATGTTGTGAAAGGGAGCCCTGTGCAGATCAGTTTCCCTTGTTGCTGCTGCTCACCTTTCTCTAGTACCCTACTTGTCTTGCTTAAAGCAAGGGTGCAATCTGCTGCATAGTTTCTATAGTATACATAAGTGCTTTGCATTCAAAAATCAGTAAGTTTTCACTGTCTTTGAGCAGGTTCATACTTGCTTTAGTCTCCAGCTGTCAGAACTACCTTTATAATTTCATTTTACAATAGTTTGATTTTGGTTTTATTTTTCTATGCATAGGTACATTTTCATATGTTTTTATATACGTACATGTGTATACTGATATATATCTATAAATATATAGCATTTGTTTAGAGAGCCAACTGTAAATGTGGCGGTTTTCACACCCAAAACATGAAAGATTTTATTAAAACCTGAAGAAATGGATGTGTTGATGTTAGCTTCCCAGAGCGAGGGAATGTGCCGGTTGTTTATTATTCAAGTTCACAACCTTGTGATCTTGAGTTTCGTGCTGCTTTCCGGCAAATACAGACAGTAGTAGGTGTGAATGTTACAGCCCTTGCTTTTTCGTCACTTTTTTCAACACTCTTTTATGCTTTTGTCACCTCAAGTTTGGATTCTGCAAAGAGCTACAGCTTGAAGCAAAATCTGGAACCTGCAGCTAGAGTAAAGTCTGGCTGCCTTGCGGTTAGCTGCTACTTCCCATAGGCAATGCATATTTTCATTCTGCAAGGATGTTTCCAGGCAAAATTTAGCTTTTTATACCTCTGAAGTGAGGCAAATTGGAAGGGTCTGTAGCACTGCTCTGTGAAAGCCTTAAGCACCAAATATCACGGGTAAAAATGGAGTCAAATAATGAATTTGTGGATGTAAAATGTGTTAATTTACCCTTTTGGGGACATCAGTCATGTTCTCCGAACTTAAAAGTCATGGGTTCAGCTGGGCTTTTCAGCATTGGCTTGACTTCCCCTTAGGCTGAAGAGCTGATCCTTTAACTTTTGGAAGAGATTGAGGAGAGAGAAAGGGGGAATACTGTGAAGCCCATATTTGTGTCCAGAGTAAGGTGCTGGTTGCCTCAGGCAGCCCTGGTGCTTGTCACACCTATTTATGAGACACAGACATTGAGTGACAAGCAAGAAGAACAAGTAATCAAAACTAATTTTTCCCCAAGCCTAACAGCGTTTTTTACAAGTGCCAAAAAATTGTTCTCAGAAATTTGCATATGCTTCTTACTGAAGCTTTCAACATATTTAGAGACAGTTGGACAATTTTTTAGCAGATAACTTTGACAGAAGGGCAAATGTTGAGCTTAGGCAAGGGAATAGCCTTCTAGGGAGGGTTTTTGGATTTATATCTTGGAAAAAAATAATCTGCTCATACTTCTTGCTGCAGGGGTTGAAAATCTACCTTGCTGATAGACTTATTTGAGTAAGGATATTCTTTGTGCTGTGAAGCAATAGTAAAACAGAGCAGTGATGCTTTAAAAGATTTAAATCCATCCTAGAGCTTTCCATCATTTGGTTAATACAGAAAAGTGCCTTTCCACTTGTTTAAGAGCAGAGAATCTGCAAGCAGGCAGGACATAAGAATTTCTCATTTTAAATTAGGATACACATAACTTCTTAAACAAGAGTTTTATTGTTTTTTTTCCCCAGGAGCTTAATTTTATGATGGAAAAAGTTATAGTTACTCACTACTAAAGCTATCTTATAAACTATTTTTTAACCCTTTAGAGAGAAATTTTGTGTTTAAAACGGGGTACTTGTTTGACAGCCTTCAAATTCTACTTTTATGCAAAGAGTATGAAGCAAGTTTGGATTCACAGAACTTGTATGATGTGTCTCAATTCTTCCATTTCAGAGCTGTGTCGTAGCTTCTGTAATTCCTGGCTGGCAGGAAGCAGCAAAAGCTGCGTGGCCTCAGGAGCTGTCAGGAATCAGCACTGTGATTCCAGGAGTCAATCTGTTGTTTCCCTTTCATTCCTGAGCTGACCCTTTTTGCCAGTGTAGTTTATTGCCCACTTTGAACTGCCTCTAAAACATTCAAGAGAAGACTTAAATTCTTGCCAGCCTCTGTCATCTGCCTGGGTGAGGGTCTGCATTACGTTGCACTTCCATATATTCTAGAGTGAGAAAACAAAGAGAGTCTTTCCTCAATGCATGCAGTACTAGCAGGAGAAGTATTTTGTATTGCCTGGGCACCTGACTAAAGATACAGGGAAGAAGGATGAATTTTTGAGAAGTTGCTCTAGCATTATCTATTTGCAAACTACCAGTGTGCTACTGTTCAGGACATAGAGTAGAAAGAAGAAATTATCTATTTCATCAGTCTTGTGGCTTAGTAACATTTATTGCAATAAAATACAAAATTGTAGAATAAACTTTGCCAATTCAAATTTATGTCACACTGACAAAATAATTATATATGACACTTAATGATATTTCAGTAACGCATCCTGATCTTGCCTGTTGAATCCTAAGAGAAATAGAGCAGAGCTGTCCAGTAGTAATTATCTATTAAGAGTGTTTATCACTCATGGCTAATCAAAATCTTGTCAAGAAGAAGAGAGAGCTGTCGCAATAGACCCTTCCCACTTCACGAAAATTAGTGGAATTGTGCGCTAATTATCTTTCTTCTATTTCTTTCCCCTTGCAGAACTTTCCTTTTTGTTAGAGACGGTAACCCAAACAAACGGAATGTGCACAATGAGACATCTATGCACTTACTGTGTATGGGACCTCAGATCATGATCTCGGAAGGAGCTCTTCATCCTCGCCTGACACGACCCTCAGAAGACGACTGCAGAAGAGCAGATTGTTTGCAAATGATCCTGAAGTGGAAGGGAGCGAAGCTGGATGAAGGACAATATGAACGAGCAGCCATTGATGCTGTTGATAACAAAAAAAATACACCTTTGCACTATGCTGCCGCCTCAGGGATGAAAACCTGTGTGGAGGTAAGAGTCGATACGTAATCGCAAATCTGCTATTAGTAAATGATGTGCACAGTGTTTCATAAAGCTGTTCCAGGGGGAAAAGAATCTGATACAGCATACTGAATTAACTTTTTAATTAATTGGAAAAATGACAAAGGTGAACAGCCCAAAACGTACACTGTCTGTAGAGAACAATGGAAAAAATGGTTTACATGTACATTAACTTCATGACATAAACTCCTCAGCACAAAGGAGACTCATGTAGGCTTATAAAAACTGGAAATAATGACAAGACTGTAACACTGGAGAACAAGCTTTAAAGGTAGGCATAGGCACCTTATACACATAGGCATATGTGTAAAGAGTAGCGAAATAACTGCCTGAGAGAAAAGTAGAGCTCTTTTTGTTCTGCTCTGTAGCTGAGACTGAGAAACGCTGTCCGTCTTTTAAGAACAGGTTTGATGTCTTTAATTCACAGTGTCCAGCGTTTTTAGAGGATGCCATACATCTGTGCTAACATACTTCAATATAATTACCTTCTTACAAATGAAAAATTACTTTAATGTTTGTGAATGTAGCGGATAGTAATGAGTAACTGGGCATCATAATGAGTTTGAAAGTCTCCCATCAAATTTATTTTTAAGCTATACCAAGTGATGTGGACTAGTTCTTAATTAAGTTGGTAATTTAATTTAAAGAACACAAGAACAGACATCTAACATTTTCAAAAACAGCTAACATTTTCATAAGACTGTCTATTTTAACATCAAAATTTGTAGTATTTTGAATGGTAATGATCAGTTCAGAGTTCAGCATTTATATGTAAAAATTAGGTTATTTTTCTACCCTATAACTTTACTGAGACTGCACTTCACTCATGACCTTAGTATCATCAGCAAAGCTTCTCACCTCATTATTCACCTGCTTTTCTAGAAAACTTCAGCGTATCTTAAACAGGTTCCAGCAGCTGTGGGAACTTCTCTCGTGACCCATCTCTGCAGTAAAAACTGATGCGATCCCTGTACTTTCCTCATTTTCTCTGGAGATATTTCAGTTACTTCTACCACCTTCTGATCTTGTACTATGACAGATTTAAGCGATAAATTGCATACTGTAATAAATTTTATACTTGAGTTCCATTAGGACTCATGAATAAATGCCATCTGGTGCTGGATATTTATATTAGTATTTGGTTTATTGGTTGTTGTAGAACGCCTTGTGCTGAGACATCAATTTGAAACAGACTTTCTTTTGTGTCCTTCATAAGGCACATGTGAGACATCCACAGGGAATCTGGATTCCAACGACTCGTACCACTTTTCTACTTTATGTTATTTGAGATTGCTTTTTCACTTTGTCCAGCGACCGACTTTGCAAACACATTGACAGATTTACTGTGTGATGCTTTAAAATTATTTATTCCAAGTTGTTATGCACTTGGCATACTATTAAAAGAAACATTCAGAACCTTCCTTATTGTGATTTTACATTTACCTTTTCCAGACTTTCTTCCTTACATTTTCTTCATCTGGAGACAACTTCAGCTTCTTATTTCCCATATGATTCCATCACCTTGTTCTACCTTCACAGATTCTTCCAATGTTTCTAGCATTTTTTTCCACGCTTTTATTTAGTACCACTTTTTGAAAGTATGCAGTGGATTGTTTGTCTTTTTCTGCTTCTGCAAGAATGGTGAGTCTCAGCACATGTTGAGAATTGTTACTGAGTGGTTCTTTGATGGTAACTTTTTGAATTAGGTCTTGTAGACTATTCTGAACAAAGGAGAGTCAAGAGTTGCTTCTCCTCTCTTGTGTTTGTTAACTAATTTGTCTATTATTCAGTCACTTATGTACTCCGAAATTTTAATTTAAGCATCACGTATTAGCACAGCATTTTCTCAATATACTTGGGAGATGCAGTGACTGAAGTTCCCTTTATTTGTGTGGCTTCTGCCCTTGCAGCATTTCTGTTCTTGGTCAGCATGTCACTTCTATTGTTACAGTTTTGGCCAGATGGTGACCAAAGCTTTTTTTTTTGTTTAATTCCAGAATTGTATTCCACTGGGATTCTCAAGTATTTGTTGATAGAGTTGGTTTATTTATCTGTGAGTTTGGTGTGTTTTGTTTTTTTTTTTAAAAAAAGGTAAATAACACCACCCTTCCAATACTGTGAAACTCTGTGACCCATATCAGTATCTACCGCAAAAAAAAAAAAAAAGAACAATTACATTATCCACAGAAGCTCTTATTTGTCTTCTCTCTCTCTCCCTCCACTCGAGATCCCCAGGTAACTTAGACTTCAGATTTACAAGGGATTGGGCAAGGAGTCATCTTAGTGCTCCCAAATGGGGCTGTACAGTGGTATTAGAGGTAGACACAGTTGTTCCAAAGTTTCAGTTTCAAGAGCATGAAGCTGATGGGCTCACACAGTAAGATCTGGGCAGACTATAATGTCAGAAAGAATCACAGTCTCTGCAGTGTAAATTATGGTTCTGGAGCTGGGCTGCAGCTTTTAACTGCAGACTGTAAAATCAATGGGGTTTAAACTCACCATGAAAGTTCATGGTTTGTGTTTCTTCACAAATTACCATTCTGTTTCTCATTGTCTGTGATAGGATTCATTAGATTAATCCAGCTACTAGACTGCTAGTTCCCCATTTAATTATATAAACTGGGTTATGTGATCATGACAATACGTACTGTTCAATTGCCTAAATCATCTCAGACTCTAATTTGCTGATTTCAGTTTTTTTCTGAAGAAGAATTTACAGTCTGATCCATGTGGATTGGTATTTGCCAGAGTTTGGACACAGTTTAGTCATGGTTTCTACATTAGAAAAATAGAGTACATCCCAAGTTCAAACGCCGTTCTGTGCCCTACCATAGAAGACCTTGGATCCTAAGGTTAGCATCTGAGATACCTTAAGTCTTACAGTATAGTCTGTAGTCCTTCTCACTCCTTCAACAGGAACAGGATTATGAAGAGGAACACTACGTTATGAAAAGCCTGAAAGGAATTTAACAATGATCTCTTTGTTCCTGGAAGTATTTGAGGATTAAAATTCTGAATGAAACAAGAAGAGATAAAAAGCGAATTGCCTAATTCTCAAGTCATCTTTCCTCTCTCCAGGAAACTGAAGGTTGCTTAGAACCCCAGGAGCGCCTTTTGCCCAGTTTTGTGGTGGTTACTGTCACTTCAGCATTCCTCTTTCATCCTCTCTTTCACTTTCCCTAACTTTTCAGGAAAACCCCAGCCTTGTCTCTTCCCCTATCCCCCCACACCCACACAAGGAAAGGAAACGGCATAGTCCCTTGTGGGTGAGCCACCTACTAATTGATTTGTTCAGAGCTGATAGTCAAATGTTCTATCTTGATACTTCTCCCATACTTCTCTATTTACATGTTAAATTTCTCCTCTGAGCAGAACAGCTGTGTGGAACTCATTGCTAAAGACAGTTTGGGCAAAGTTGATGTGCTTACCTCAAAATAATGAATAGAAAGAAGACTTAACTTTCATGCTGAGTAGATTTGATTTTATGCATATATATTCCACTCCGTCACAGCACATTTGGCATATTAAATGGCATTTTTGCAATTGTTTAAATTATTGTGATTATTTAAATTATTAATCTCCTTTTAATTACTTGAGAGACACAAGCCTTTTTAGCAGTGCTACCAGAGAAATATGGCATCCTTATTAAAAATGTGTTGATTTGCATATTCCTCATCTTGTGGATTAGATTTTGAACTGCATAGGTCTATGGAGCCTTCTTTCAAGTATATTTATTATTTTTCTTCCTCAGAAGGTGTCTTCGTTGCCTCAGTTAAATTTCTGTTAGAGTTTAAAAAGCACAGACGTAATGTGAAGCTCAAGTGAACAAAGTTTTGACAATGTTAAGTTTAGATAGAACAAGGTGACTGTAGGCTAGGTATCTTATGATTATCCTAGTATTATCGTTGTTTCTGCCTGATACTCTACTGTGAAGATTAAATATGGTGTCCTACTTAAGGACACTAATATCTTCTCAACTAAATCTTGTTATTATACTGGTTTGTGGGGCTTTGGGGGTTGCATTTCTTTTTATTTTGGAGAATGTGGGAAAAGTTTCCAAGGAATTTATAAGAGTGATTTCAGGTTTGTAAAATACATTCTGTATTTTTTACAGCAACAAGTGAAGGAAATACAATCTGCTGCAGAGAAAAGTAAGAAGTGACTGATCATGATCTAAAAGGTTTATATGGAGAACGGATCATTTTGAGGAAATTTTATTTTTTTTTAGAAGGGTAGAAATTAGAAGCTGAGTTTTTAAATATTCTGGCTAAAAATACAGGATAGTGTTGTTACAGCCATCACGGTCTGAAAGCAAGATAACGTTTATGGATTTTAGTTCTATTTAGAAATAAGATGAATCATTTTAGTAGTGAATGATTGTCCTGGGTGCTCCATTATTAGAAGTTTAGCACGTGTTACAAGGATGTCATAATAAATCAGCAAAATGGTCCACTGTTGGCCTTGAATATCTGTGGCATTTGTTGTCCTTGCTTTTATCAGATCATTTTATAGCAGGAGGCAAGGTTGGCAAGGTAATGTGAGCAGCATAATTAGTGTTCATTAGCTGGAGACTGCATTTCTGGGTGGTTACTGGCAAGAGAGAAGGTTGGTGAAATGGCACAGTACTAGACCACGTTAGAATTATTAGAATCAGAATTATTTCCTTTCACTTTTCTCAATTCGTCAAAATTAAGGTAGAGCTACCAGTAGTGTTATGTACTCTCTGTAAATTGGTACCCCATCTTCCCTCCCACCAAAGGACTCTCGCGTTTCTGTCTCCACCAGTGTACCAGTGCTGGGAAGAACGGTGGGGCTACGCCCGTAACATTTAAAGACCATTTAAAGGTGTTTCTAGCTCCATCTTGCTCGGTGCTTGAGGACCACCAGCCCCTCGTTTTCTGTGGAGCACTGACCATATCAGTAGAGCAGAATTTCAGTGTTTAAAACCTAACAGAGACATATTGTACAGCACTGCCTTGGAACATATTTCTGAGGTTTTGTGCTTCCATGGAATTACAGTGCCTATAGGTATAATTATATATGAAATCAAGCAGTAGTTTATTTAACAACAATAGAGAATCTTTGTTTCCCAAAGACCACTGCTATTTATTTGTCTCTTCTTTCTGTTTTTCTTCTTCATATTTTTTTTTTGTTCTCTTCTTAACTGACATGTCTTTTCTTCGGGATATTATTAGAGTTGGTAATTAATAACTGTTTACATTGCCATTTTACTTTTCAGCTTTTAGTAAAACATGGTGGAGATTTGTTTGCAGAAAATGAAAATAAAGACACCCCATGTGACTGTGCAGAGAAACAACACCACAAAGAGCTGGCTCTGAACCTGGAATCTCGAATGGTATTTTCACGTGATCCCGAAGCGGAAAGCATTGAAGCTGAATATGCTGCTTTAGACAAAAAAGAGGTCAGAGGATACTTTAAATTTGGGGTATTTTGCACATTTGTATTTGTAGCAGTTACGTTGTGACAAAATCCTGCAAAGTATTTCAGTAGGTACTGTACGTTGTACTGTGTATTTGTAAACCATTTGATTTTAACACAGCTCTTTATAGCTTTCAAGTTAAGCTCAGAGAACGTAACAAATACATTGCCAAAACTAAAGAGAAGTTTTATTCATATACTTAATTATGTGGACTGTCTTGAAAGCGTCAAAGGCTGTGAGACTGGAGGAAATACAGTGAGGCCAGTAAGCTGGGAAACAGTTTCTTGAAAACAAACGTTTTTTACATATTGTTATTCCTTAAGATGCCTTTCTGCCTGAAAATGAGGGCAGGAGAAATTTTGAAAAGAAGGAAACCTGTGGGATAGAATAGGGAGAATGTTCTGGTGGATCTTCCTAGACTGAGACTGGGTTGAACGTCACTAAAAACCAGCTGAGTGGTGCAGGATTTCAAAACAGTGCATTTACTTTCCTGTTTTATAACACGGAGCCTGAAGCTACTGCATACCAGAACTTGTATGAAAAACAGGTAATAGCGGGTATTATTATTCTGAAGTAATTCTTTAAAGAGAGAGACAATTTACTGACAGAAGTTTGCTTGAATTCTGGTATGCTTTACAGAAGACTGTGGTTTGATAACAATAATTTGACCAAAAAGATTCTGAGCAAAAATTCCCTTCCCCATCCATTATTCATTAACTAAAATTCTAAATAAGAATACACAGATAAATTGCATGATTCAGTAAATATTACAAAGTAATTCTGTGTAAATTAAAGGGCAGTAGATTTCTGTATGGCTACTCCCTTCAAAAGTAGCATGCCCTTGCCTTTCACTGGCTGAGCCCATTTATGACCTATGACGCTTAAAAGAAAATTCATTCAGATTTAGATATGAGTAGGCTTAGATCACATCAACTGTTTTCCTGAAAAATGCCACACATGGTCACTTTTATTTGAAAGTAAGGAAGCCTTTGTACTGTTTAATTAATTTTCTGACTAATATTATTGAATAAATTCAAATATAAAGAAGCTTAATTAGATTTATTCCTGGACGAGAGGTTTTGAGATGAGGTTTAATACATGTGAATTGTACATTGAAATACCAAATGTAATTAACTCATTTTAGTTTCTCTGAATATCCCCATATAGAGACACACAAGTTGTTGTAAGAGTATAGATTGAAATTGTATTTTCTCAGTTGGCAAGACCACTTTAAAAGACTGCTGCAGTTTCCTGCCATGATTGCACTCCTGTGGTTGCACAAGTAGAACTGTTTGGATCTTTGTGTTGTCAACTGGATCATAGCAATGATTTGGGTTAAAAGAAGAAAAAAATTTAAAGAGTGGTAATATGTAATTGTTTTGTTTAACCTGAATAGCTTTTATCATTATACAATGGCTTTGCTGGCATAAGCACCAGCGCAGCTGAGAGAATAGTGAATGTACATGTGCAGGTGGGGCAAACCAAGAACCACTCGAGCAGGCTGCTCGGCAAGGAAGGCAGTGTCTCCTGGCTGCTCAAGGTAGGTGGTCCAAGCAAAATCAGCATAAAGACTTGATAGTTGCCAGGGACTTCAGTAAAAGGTAATTATGTTCATTTAGAGTCCCTTCCCTGAGACTGTTAAAAGATACAGTCCTGTTCCTCATTTGACTTGTTTTTAGCAAAGCTGTTGAGCGTGAGAACTGAAATGCAGGCAGACCTGCAAGGCCCAGAGCTCTCTGACGTACCAGGCAGCTTTCCCACATGTTCTAAAGATTCGTAAGCTGAAAAATGTTAACCTGGGATTTGGTACACCCCGTTAATGGTCTTGGGACTTCACATAGAGCAATTATGCCGTCATGTGCTCCTTCTTCGCCCCGCTTCTTCGGTGGCTTTTCAGCGGGATGTTCTGTAACTTCCTGTGTAACTGTAAAAGTGCAAGTGCTCGCACAAGAGAGATGCCAAGAGCATGGAGCCAGGGGAAGTTCATTTTTCAGTCTTAGCCCCGAGAGTCGCCAAAACCAGTTAAACCCCCCCCAGCCTTAGAAAGACTAGCACTGAACTGGAATCCACATGACTTGTGTGCTCCTCCTCCAGGTCTGTGGGCGAATGTCTGGGATGGGCAGTGGCAGCTGCTGTGGTGATGGCTACGGAGCTGTTACCTTCTTGGGGCATGAGAAGTGGTGCAAAAGCCATTCCCAGAACACATATCCTTGACCAAAATTTGCCCTCAAAGACGGTCCTCTATTCTTTTTCTCTGAATTTCATTTTTAAAAAACATTAAACACTGAGGGAAGCGAGTGTGCAAAAGCATTAACATATTTAGATTGTGGTTGTATTTTTTTGGTGATGCCTGTGAACATCCTTACAAAATACAAAAAAAATAATTCATAAATAATGACAAAAATTTTGGAACACCAAGAAATGCATTTTCAAAGTAATTTCATCTCTTGAATGAAGGTTAGAGGGAAAGATAAAACATTTGAAAACCGTGAGTAGGATTTCTTCCCAGGCAGAACTGTAAAACGGGCTTCATTCTGGTGTGTGTGGTATGCGCAGTAGTATCTGGAGGGATAGTACCCAATACCTCCCCTTCCAGACCCACCATGTTTACAGCAGAAAATAACCCTCTTTTTCATACAGAGCGAAAGATTTTTGTAGAGCTCTGTGCAGTGTCATTGAATTAAGTGTGTAGACTCAGAGTAATGACAGAGCTTTGTTTCTGATGTTGAGAGCCAGTTCGTGGTGTTCTTCACATGGAAATATTACCAAAGAATTATGTGAGTGCTCATGTTTAGAACTGAAACACTTGTAATAGTGGAAAAAATAACTTGCACATACCTTTCTTTCATTACAGAGGCTCTCAAGCCATTAAGAAGTAGAAATTGCTGAGTAGACCCACATGTCAAGTTTGAGAGCTCCACAGCAAGGAGCTGCCCATCCCTTCCAGCAGTTCAGTTCACTCCTTCCAGCAGGGTTTTGGATAAAATCCATTTCCATCGCACACTTACCAACCCTTTAATATCTCATTTTACTACAGTGCTCCCTGAAGCATATTTTTAAAGCAACATTACTATTTCACTTCAGTTTTAGTACACCACAGACATTTTTAGTGATCAGATTAGAGACTGCAGTTGAAGATGGGCAGCAAACAGGCCCTGACATGGTTGTTAAGTGTGTTTCCACAAAATGTAGTATGGAAGGGAAACAACGTTCCAACACACACATAATCTGTATTTCCTTATATAAAATGGAAATGCTAAATATTTTAGGAATGGAGTATAAAGTGTGACTCTCTTAACACTGTAGTTAGGTGTAGCAAGAGAAGATCCATCTGTGATGTATGGGCAGTAGAAGGGGTAGTAGAAATCAAGCCAGGAGAGTATTTCTGATGAGCTTTTTTGTCGTCATTCTTTTCTCTTACTTTGTTGGTGAACAATCTCCAAAAAAAATCTCTGTTATATGAAGTCTATCTTTTAAATCTAATTGAAATTACACTAAATAATATGACTGTGATTATTTTTTAAATGGCTTTTATAGATTTTGGTTGGTTTGTTTGCACAGTCTTTTAATTTGCTGTTTATTCTAGGCTGGAAGAATATTTGTCTTGGTGATGTGTCCCTGGAAGATCACAGGCACCATCATTGCAGTTGCACCATGCAATGTTTTAAACCTACACAAGAAACACCTAGGAAGGAGTAATACTTCAGAGCAGATCACCCAGAACAGTTTTGGCTCTCAGTCAGACTCAGTGAAATACATTGTGCAATAGCAAAGTATATAATTTCTTAGTTCATTCTACATGTGTGCCACTGAATACTGTAAAAATACACTGCTAGTGAGTGCATCACAGGTTTATTGAGTGTATAGAAATTGGAATGGTTTTCTTCAGTTCCAGAATTGATGTTATGTAAATATACATATAATGCAAATATCATAAATACAAAGAGATATTTCGTCTCTACAGATAGAGAAAGGTTTATTAAGTGAAAGGAGAGAAGGGGACTACAGGTAGTTAAGATACATGTACATTTATATACACACAGTGCATATACTTATACTTGAATGAGTTAAACGGAGTAGAGACATTTTTTGAAATATATGACTCCAGTAACTATAGAACTCCGTCCACCCATAAAGGAGGATGTTTGCATGAAATGTGTTTGACACCATTTAATTACAGTCATCATTGTAACAAAGAATTGCTTTGCCCTTCTCTATTTTAATGGTGCTTTATAAGTGAAGAAAATAATAATTGAAATGAACTGTTAAAATAATCAGCTTACATATTAAAGGTACTTTCAGGAGAAAAACAGTTACATAATCTACGATACCTAAATGTTAGGGGTAGAAAAAACGAGGAGAAAATAGTTGAAGGGCTCTTAAGAATACAAAGTGTTTAAATCTGTAGTGAGAAGCTCACCAATGCCTAAAAGTAGTAACTCGAATAGTGTATTCCAATATCCGTATTAATATTGAACAATGCCTTTTTTACAACAAATATCAGTAAAGAACTCCTCCGTGAATGACTATTAAAGGAGGTGTCAGCATCATAAGCTGCAATCAAAATGCTTTACAGCATACAGCAGTGCAGAGATAAGTCATCAACGTTTGAAGCAGTTAACAACAATCCTCTGTGGTAGTACATAAAGAATTATACATCCTTATAACTAAAGGCTGTGTCTTCACAAGTCTCTACAAGAGACTCTGTCTTGTGCATATCAACATTTTTGAGGGTTCTCATTGTATAAAGCCTTCACTTTGGAATTTCCAGACTAAGCTACTTGATAGTGCCAGCTGAAAATTTCCTTTCTTTCAGCTTCTTCTTTGGGCTCGTATATTATTTTATGAAATGAATGTCTGAAGTTTCTAACACATCCTTGGGAAATATTTCCCTCATTACTTAAAAAGATAAAATTAGGATTCTTGAAAACCGCAGGATCCAAAAATCCCTGCTGGGTTGTGTGGAATGCTCCAGCTGAGATAATATAATGGTCTGTTACTCAAGGGAGGTACTTGCCAGCGTTTGACCTAGAACCAGCCAGTTAAATATAATTTTGAGCATATCTGCATTTCAGAATAAAATATTATTAAAGTATGCATATATGTTGTAGGTTTAACAGAGAAGACCTTTTTACGATTTATGTGGTCTTCAAGAATTGAGTGCTGTTGTGCTGACAAAGCTACTTGTTTTGCAATTCAAAATGCAGTTCAGATTCACTCAAGACGATTTACTCTTTGCTTCCATTTTTTTGCAGCATATTCGCGCAATTATAATCATTCAGGCACCCAGCTGTTTGTATCCCGTCTCTCTGACATGTTTTTATAAATGATCTCTTTTGTAAGAAATTAAGTAGGTCAGTCAAATTCCAGCGTGCTATGAATCAAGTGGCCCAGATTTATTTCAGTGCAAGCCATTAACGTTCAGATTGTCCTCTACTGAGTCATGCATGATCAGCAATGGAAGGACATACTCCCTGGTCTTGGGCAATCAAGATAAAGGTCAGGATGCTCACAGTCCATTTCTCTTCTGCTTCTCGTGCTTTCTCAACAAGGACAAAGACCCAACGCAGAGCTGTGGCACTGTTACTCTCAGCGATCACAAAGTTTCTAGTATTGAGAAATTCCTGTCTATTTTATTGACGAGCTAAAAGATGAGGTCCTCGTGGACCAGTTATATTTTAGATGCATTTTACAGTTTATTATGCTATCTAGAATGTAGGAAGCATGCTATGTTTTTAGAGTAGGTGTCTCAAAAGAACAAAATAATTTAGAAGCCCAGGGTATCCATCCTCCCCATGTCTTCTGCCTTCTGCTCGTTACCCTCAAAGGGTGATGTACACAGTACACTTTTACTTAGATTGTAAACTTCTGAGGGCAGAACAACTCTTTTGCTTCCTGCCTGTGTATGTATGCATTCATGTGTGTGCATATTATCTAGCACTGGAGAGTCCCAGACCATGCTCTACATAAAATAAAAATACAGGGAGTAAATAATAATGATGCATGGTCTTAATGTGGTCATCTATGTTATCGCTGCTGCTCTGTGTCCTTCCTTCTCCAAATTGGTGATGACAATTGCCATTGGTGACCAGGTTCCTAATTAGTCCTGAGCACATATCAGTTTTATGTCAAATGTCTTAAATCTTTTGTTAGCTGTCCTTTATATAAACAAAACCATTGCATATACGAATAATTTTGTTACATACCCTTTGTGTACCCATCCTCTGCCTGTATCCTCCCACTTGCTTTGCTCTTTCTACCTTTGGGGCATTTTCCCTGTGCAACACTTAACAAATATATAATTTGCTGTCATGTTCTTCCTTTCCTAGTTTTAAAAAGGAGTCTGCAAAACATGTGTATGCATCTCCAGTATCTTGGTTGGAGCTAATTCAGAATCCTAAAATTACTGCCTTTTTGTTTTTCTAATTTGACCTTTTTCAAACGCTGTAATAAGGGGATGGAGCTCCAGACTGGGAAGGCAGCTGGATGATCTGCTCTGACTGGGTAGGGCCATCAGAGTTGGTCACTGTTTCTCAAAGAGAGTTTTGACATCTCCATGTCCTATGAATCCCAGACCTTGGAAATATGCAAAAACCATCTGGACACGGTCCTGGGCATCTGGCTGTGGGTGGCCGTGCTTGAGCGGGAGAGTTGGACCAAATGACACCCACAGGTCCCTCCCAAATTCAACCATTCCCTGCTTCTGTGAACCTCTAACTGCATGTCTCATCTGCCCCATTCATGACGGACTTCTCCATTTCTCTGAGGGTTCATTTTGCCCCAGAAGACCTGTACCTGATTTTGTTCTCAGATATATCTAATGTCTCCTCCAGATCAATTCTAAGTTAATAGATCTCAGATCATGTATAAAGTTGGTGTCAGAGGATCTATATGCAACGTATGTTAACCCTTCCTTTCTCTTGCTCTCCCTTGAAACCCTTAGTTCAAATCTAGTCATGCATTCTCAAACCCATGCCACAGTATTTGAGGTTTAATCACTTCAAAATTCAGGTTGATTCTGTGAAAATCTAGCTTTTTTGAGAGAGAGTCAATGTCAGGCTAGTTCATAACTTGACCATGGCCTCCAGCTATAATGGAGAACTCTAGAGGTAGTGTCTTTTAGATTTTGAAATGTGCAAAGATCATACTCTAAATATTGTAAAACGACAGTGTTTCCATGTAGCTTTGTGTGGTCACTGGTTTGCACAATGAATAGATTTTAACACGTACTACCTCACGGTTGGAGTGATGATCAGTAGAAGTGCTTTGAATGTTTTCATTTTCATATGGAATTGGAGACTAACTGGAGGATACTGCTGGACATAAATTGTCTTTCTTTTTCCTCTCAAAGCCGTACGAGGGGCTAAGACTCCAGGACCTGCGCAGGCTTAAGGATATGCTGATTGTGGAATCTGCTGACATGCTCCAGGCCCCGCTCTTTACCGCAGAAGCTCTGCTTCGGGCACATGGTAATCCAAAACCTTAAAGACTAAATAAACTCTTTTCAAACTCAAAATTGCAGTTGTATGTTTACTTTTTATTTCCAAGTAGAAGATAAGTAGCAGTTGATCAAATACCAGGAAACAGTTCACGCGGTGCTGCAGAGAGGAGTGCAGCTGCAGTGTGCCGGAGAGCACTCGGGAAGCTGATGGGAAAGTGATTAAAACTGGGAATTGCGATGGAAGACACTTTAACTCCGTGTGGAGAAACAGAGCTTTCCTGTTTCAGTGAAAGACACGGAAGTAGAACTTCCATGGTTTTATGTGTCAAATTCATTCATTTTCATTTTGTCAGACTGTTGGTTTTCCGCCACTTTATATTTGTGTATAAAACTGAATCAAATTTTATTTATTTATTGTTGCAATAAAAGCAGTCTATAATAATAATTGTAATAAAGGGTTGGAAATTGCCTTGGGGTTTAAAGCAGATGAGTGTATGTCCTTCGAATAATTTTTATAGTTACTCTTATAATGCAAGGAATACTTTTCTGTATCTATATCTGTAACTAGTTTAATTTCACTGAAATCACTCTGTGCTCTTGTTGTGTAATTCGAACTGGGGTTGTAGGTATGGGGATGTACTGAATTCGGTGTGTTCGCTCCAGACAAAAGTATCTCTGAAAGTGAGTGGAAGCTCCAGGCTTTGATTCGGTGACTCAGAACTCGTGCTCGCAGAGCAGGGCATGGTTACTGCCTGCCGGAGGAGCTGCTCAGGCAGCGAGTGGTTTGGGTGCTCGGCACCACACTGCTGGATTACGCTTTCATACCCTAATATTTTTGTGGGCTCCTCGTGAAAATAAAAGGGAGAGGGAAAAGTGAAAAAAGGAAATACAGTTTGAAAGCCTCAAGGTTTGGCAGACTTTCATGAGGAGGTGTGATACCTGAAACTCATCTCTTTTACATTATTTTCAGTAGTTGGTATTTGTGTTCCTTTAAACGTTGGATGAAGTGAGCTGGCTTGTGCCAGTCTGATGATTTGGAAGGCACAGACTTTGCATGTATGTTTTCTAATGTTGATTATTTGTTTAATTCTTAAAATGTATTTAATGTATGTGCAGTATTTGAATGCTATTTTGGATTCTCAGAATACTCTCATTAAGGCTAAATATTACTAAATTATTGACTAAGTGGGTAGGCAGATTCTGTAAGCTGTGCAGATATTTTGAAGATGATGGCAATCTACTGTTTAAACGCACAGCACAGTCCATAGTAAGTCCAAAAGCAGTGAGGTTGATGTAAACTGTGCAGAAATGTCTCCAGCATCTTGCAGGCAGGAACTGAAAGTTGAGGATAAATCAGTCTGTGTTGGAAAGGTCACTCTTCTGACGTTGCCGCAGTGGTGTAGCGGTAGCTTAATGCAACTGGCCAGTCTGGAGAGAGAAGCACAGACAATTTGCAAGTCACGAGAAAGTCAACTGTTTTGCGTGTAGCTGCAGGCAGGTACTGGAAATTATTAAAACAGAATTTATTTTATTTGAAATGAAGACACAGAATTGCTTCAGCCTAGTGAAGGGTATAACTGAGCTATTTACAAAGGCTTAGACAATCGGGAAACGACAAATGCCAAATTGTAAATCTTTTGCATTTAATCTTGAAATTCATGAAAGAATAATGTGAAACCCTAATGTAATTCACACTTAATTTACGAAAAGCCTGTTTTAAATTCTTGGAAAGATCATTCTTATATACTCCTTTTAATAGTTTACAGACATATTTAATCTAACAAACTTTGCTTTTTTGATCATACAACTATATCAATTTACTGGCACAGACTCTAAGAGTTGAGTGTATTTTTCTTTTTTTTTTTTAATTACGAGACAGAAGCATGTAGAGTTAGAGACTGGATAAAAGCAATGTTATTATGGCAGTCATGAAAATAAGTAACAGTTTTTCTACAAGTACTTTTTCAAGTTCCTGTTTCTTTTGAAGCAACTGATTTCAGGATAAAAAGGAGGCAATTCAGCAAATACAACTACCTCATATTTTACTAAAACTCATAAGTTAGTAAAGAAAACACAGTAGAATCCGTTTAGTAGCACGTCTTTAACCCGGGATAATTTTAAAGATACAGTAGAAACAAAGGAGCTCAAGAAAACTTCTAGCAATTTTTTTCTGTATCTTAGCATCAGTCAGCTCCCCTCTGAAGCATTGTAAGCTCAGGGGGATTTGAAAAATGCTAATAATAGTTATAATTTTTGAAGTCTAAATATGTTCAGGGTCCATGTCTGTAAATAAATGCAATTAATCTAGCCCATAATGTGTTTTAGCTTGGATAAGTAAGCACCTGTTCAGTAGATCATCTCCAGCTCAAAGGCTTCTTTTAGTACGAGAGCAGATTTTGGTATGGTAGCAACCGATACTGGCCGGGCAGTATTTTTACTAAGTTCAGTGCTTAGAACACTTACTTTTTTTTGTCCAGCATTAATACAATATAGGGATACTATTTATCTTTTTCTGATGAAATCTAAAATTCAATAAAATTAGCACAGATCTTTTGGTTAATAATATTGAGTTTCCAGTGGGAAATTTACAATTGATGTAAATAAATAATAAAAATATTTTTATTTAAGCGTGTTATTACAGGGAGAGGAGATGCTTGTGATGCAGTTATTTACAATGTATGCATACGTTGCATTATGTATTTTCTTGGAATGTGTTCCCTGAAATTTGATGTCTAAAGTTCCATTCACTTACCCCTTTATCATATTTATTTATTTCCACAATGTTTTAGCTTAGTGTTTATATATTCTTTCACGGACGCAGTTGCAAAATGTATTTAAAACATTGTCAGCCGCGTAATTTCCTGTCTCTGTGTGTTTGTTAAGACTGGGACAGGGAGAAGCTGCTGGAGGCGTGGATGTCTAACCCGGAGAACTGCTGCCAGCGTTCGGGGGTGCAGATGCCCACTCCCCCGCCAAGCGGGTACAACGCCTGGGACACGCTGCCGTCCCCCCGCACCCCGCGCACCACCCGCTCCTCCGTAACCTCCCCGGATGAAACCAGCCCCTCGCCAGGAGACCTGGAGACAGCTGTGGTAAGTTTATAAATAGACCTGAAGCAGAAGAGCTTGTTTCTAAACATAGCACACCTGCGCCCGGAGGGGAGCTGCCTCCTCCTCTCATCCCGAAAATGCCTTTGTCAGGGCCTGAAGTGATTCTCCTCCCGCAGCGCCGGGCAGGGAAGCTGTTGGCACCTCAGACGTGCTCCGTCATAATACAGTTGAGCCCCTGGCTGGTACAAAGCGCTCTCCTTTCACCCCGGCTGTCACCCCCGGGGCAGAGTGCCAGCCCGCTACAGGCGCAGCGGGGCACCCGGCTCTTCTGAGCTGCTCTTCTCCTCTCCTGCTCGCCGAGTTGTTCACCCTCGCTGCCTCCATTTCCCTGGATGTTCTCGGCGCTGGGAACCCTGCCTTTTGAAATTTTTTTCTTTAGAAAACAAAATTCTCTCTGTCTGCATTCTGAAATGTCAGCCTACTAGTGTACTGTAAGCACATCATTACTTTTACTGTGTGTGGGCTGCTGCAGGCAGCTTACAAGGCTATTGCAAATTTGAAATATGAAAGTGCCTTTCATTAAAATCAGTGCGGTTCTTTGGGAAGACAGAGTTCTCTTTTTAATAATCCGCAGCTGCAGCATTGGAAAACTTCTGCTCCGTGACCTAAGCGTTTTTCTAGAATTATTATATGCAGTCTTGCAAATGGATCATCCCTAGATCTCGTATTAAAATTAAGGTTTTTGCATTCCTGCGTAGAAATCTTTTATTTCTTTATTTCTAAAATGCTGAAAAGGAAGCTATAGAGAAGGAATGATGTTATCGTACATTTATTTACATGGGCAGTTAAATACTGTCCAGGAATGTTTCCTAATTGAAGTGTGCAATGAAAGATTACTTGTTTTCAGTTTTACATTGTGTGTTTTGTTTGTCATTGATGGTCCATAAGCCAGGGGTGCAGGTTTGGATAATGATTGCCATTCTAGATGTAGGGTGTCTAAATCCAAATCCAAGGTTACACAGTTAGTATTCCTGTTCGATTAAAAATCTTATAAAGAGATACCAAAATAATATTTTCAAAATCTTGCTTATGAAATAATACATATTTTTCTGAAGTCTCTCATTTTCGCAGGAAATGAAAACTAAAAGGAATAGATAAAATAAAACCACAGGCTATAAAGCTCCTTTTCGGATTTTACATCTACATCCTCTTATAATTAAAACCCTGCCATTAAATGTTCTCTACTTGATATTTTAAACTCATGGCTTCATGAAATTACTTATTTTAAAGTTACATTTTAAACAAAATTGAAAGCTCGTGTAAATTTTATAGTGAACATTTTTGATGCATTGTCAACTTCTAAAATACTTAATTTTGGCAAGACAATAAGCTGAAATGACTGAATCAACAGTAAGTGCCCTCATCAGTTTTTACACTTTAAACGCCGACTTTTTTGGTTTTTCGTCCATATGTTTTCAGAGTAAAGGTCTTAATATTCAATGTTATTTTTTCTGTAGTACCGAGTTGTATAAAATTCAGCAGTGGTATCTTCTGGTGGAATATCTGGAGCTTAACTTACTCTTTATTTTAATCAAAAGCCTGAAATACTAAAAAAATAGTATTCATGTAGATTATTACTTAAAATAGGTGCTGCTGTTGCACAACCGAATTGCTCTGCCTTGATTTGGACCTGATTGTGTGAGATGCTAAATACTTCCTGTAGCCTCTGTCATCTCCAAACTCCATTTCTGGCTGCCCGTGAAGCTGATGAAAAATTCAGGTCCCTTTTGTCCCTCAAACTCTAACTTTGAGGTCCCGGCACTCTGCAGGGTGAAGGACTTACTGAGCTGGAGGACACGATGGAAGGCACCCCAAAATGTGCAGTTTGCATGGGGAGGTAGAGCAACTGGGATACCTAATCTTTCCCGTTTCTATTTCTATAGCTTAAATAGCTTTTTTTTTCTGGTTACAGTTTGATTTTTTTCCCCTACTGAGCACTTCTTTAAATTTTTGCTGAGATTTTGCAACATAACTTGTCCTGCTAACGCTATGAAAGGCTTTAGAGTATTTCTTAATCAGAAGTACTTTTTTCATCTACAGTGTGGCATTTGTATGTGTAATATTTCTGTATTTGAAGACCCAGTGGATATGCCTTGTGGGCACGACTTCTGCAGAGCGTGCTGGGAGGCGTGAGTACATCCCCTTTTCTATCTTTTGAGAAACCTTCTCACTTCCCATTTTGAAGAGGAAAGGAGAGACCATAAACAGCTAATGTTAAACCACAGTGTGGATTTCAAAGAGTTTCTGGTTTGACCCTATTGAATATTTAAGCGGCCATCAACTGTTTTAGGCTCACATAATGCTTGTTTTGGTCCTGATTCAGCAAAACTCTTGAGCCAGTGTTTAAAGCCTGCGTGTGAATAGATGACCCTGCGCTTCGCTTGCTCAGTGTATGTGCTGCTGGCGGCGCTGGGGTTCACATATTCTAAATTGAGCACGTGCTCAATTCCATCTCTTAGTTTAGCACACTGAACTCAGGCATCGTAAATCCATTTCCAGTCAGAAAACCAATGAAAATGCTTTCTTACGTTGAGGACTAATAACCGAGGCGTAGATTTAGCTTAAAAATTCTGTTAGTGTGATGCTCTTGTTACTACTCTTTTTTTTTTAAAGTCAGAATAGTCATGCTAATAAAAACCTTAGACATGGATAATTATGCTGGTATAAATATTAATCATAGTTCCCAGGAATAAATATATCTGTATGCAGTGCCTTTGTATTCATCCTTGTCCCCATTCAGGAGATTGTGCTACTAGAACTGTACCTCTGTGGTGGCTGGTGACGGTGTCGTGCCAGCACAGCTGGTCCTGCTGCAGATCAGCCCAATTTATACCGACCCAGTCGTCCTGCGTTAGGGAAGAGCACTTTCTCTTCCGTATGAGCTTTTAGAAGGCAGTTCTTTTCAGTGGCAAGGAAATTAATAGTTCTGTTGTCTTGCAAATGGTTAGGCAGCGATGTAGAAGTCACCAGGAGATCACTGGCTTGACAATGACATGATGCTTCTAACTTGGGCGCTGGACTGTGTGTGCCGCGACTCGTGCCTGCGCTCAGAGCTACAGCTCAATGTCAAGTGCTTGGGGTAGCACATCCAGGGTGGGATTCGCCTTTCTGAGCCAGTCATCCCTAAGTCACTCGGATCATAGCCAGGACTGCTAGCCCCTTCTAAGACACGACTCTAAGATGGGATGAGTTGGTAACTCTCTCTACCTTAACTATTAAAGGATCCCAGGTGACTAACTTAGACTAGCCTGTCCTTTAGATGGTTAAAGTTAGATGAGATGAGTGTCATCGATGATGTCAGATTAGTAAGTTACAGCTTTTAAACTACGCAGCCTTGTGCGCTGCTAGTTCAAGTCCGCTTTCAGCAGATCTCTGTGCTCCTTCTGGCTCCCATTCTGGTGCTTTGGGACTGTAGAGGTCTCCATTTAGAAATTTGTTTTCAAGAGCAGACCTATTTTGACTAGCACAGTTGTAAAAATTAATTGCATACCAAATTAATTATTTCTTAGATTAATTACACTTACATGTTCCATTTCTGATTTAAGTTAGAAGTAATGCTCAGTTTAATTAAATACTGCGCAGCTGTCTGGTAAATGGCAAGGATGGAAACCACAAACAGGTGGGGCTCAGCGTAGCTGATGGTGCTCACTTTTGAACCACGGCAGTCTTCCCTCATTTTTTTTTATAATGATGCTGTTCATCAAATCTGTAGCCCTTCTGAGCAGAAGGGGACACTTCCTATTCTTTGTTTAAAAATTGACTAATGTGAATATATGTGAACCTAGTATAAAGTATTCAGCAGCCTTTTAATTTTTACTTTTTATTCACAAATACTAACTGACAAAATTCTGGCAGATTTTTGAATCTGAAAATTCAGGAGGGTGAAGCTCACAACATTTTTTGCCCAGCATATGATTGTTTCCAGCTTGTGCCTGTAGACATCATAGAAAGTGTGGTTTCCAAGGAGATGGACAAAAGATACCTTCAATTTGACATTAAGGTAAATTATCAAACTCTTCTTGTACTCTTGAACCGTATTTAATTTTATAAAAAATAACTTACAACTTCTATGTGAAATGGTGCAATATATCTGTAACTCTCCCAGTAGAGATTAATACATTAATATGTACGCTGAACTACTAGATGTCTTATATGTCATAATATCAGTGTTTGATATACCACTGAGAAAAAAGAAAGAGCGTTATATTTATTCCTTAAGCACAAATTCAGTACTTCTATAATATGTAACCTAATGCAGTATTAATAAAATTTGATCGTACTAATGTTCGTAACAGGTGATACAAAGCTTTTAATCAGCCAGGCTTGTTTGTGTTGGCAATCTAAAATTTTAAGAGTTTTTGGATTATTTTTATTACCAAGAGACTGTGTACATTCAGAAATAGTACCTGTTTCCATTTAAAAAATTTATTAGTACAAGTGAATTACTTTTTTTTCCCATCCAATGCTTGTTATGAATCCTATATATAGGAAGGGAAGTAGGAAAACCTTGATTTGGTTTTCCTGATTTTTTAAAATGTTTATTTCCATCACTGAAACTTGTTTTTAAAACCAATCTTTTAATTCGCCCCTGTTCTTTTAGACTAGTGTAGTAATGAACTGGTCTTTGAGATAATGTACTGCTTTATCAGTGGTGCCAGGGCAAAAGTGTGACAAGTCTCTTTAATACACAGTAACAGACTCGTACACAGTAAGATGCACATCAAATGACCAGCTCAGATTAATCTTTTACATCTTCATATTTCAAGTGGCTGGTGATCAGCATAGGCTTGAAGCAAAGTAGTGAAAGTTCTTTTTCCTCCTCATTTATTAGATCTAAGTTTTACTAAAGAAGACCTGCTACATTAACCAAAAAAGATGGGAGGTAAATTCCTGAGATGGTCCAGTTCTGATTTCAAGTTTATTGTGCGTGGGATACATTGTGGGATTTTTGTTTTAATCAATAAGGTTTTAATTCTTTTCATCTACAAGAGTTGGCTCTGAGTGCATTGCTAGTGCCTATATACTGGAAGTTTGCAGTAAGCCATATGACAAAGGAATTGTCTTGCACACGTTGAACATTTTGTTTGGGATGTAAGTCATTTGCGTCTTAGTGTAAGTCTGGAGCACTGTTGTCATTAAAAAAAAAAATAATAAGGTGGAGATTAAGTTACTCCCGTTTTATAACTTTTTAAAAGTCTATCAAAGTAGCTACAAGGTTGTCCTTACGCTTTTTGGCTTTGTTCCTTCAAAGGAAGATTATGAACACAGAACGTTTTATATCAGTGGTGAACTCTGATCTTATGTGGTAAAATATTTTCCTTTTTTTTCCCCCAGGCCTTTGTTGAAAATAATCCTGCTATTAAATGGTGTCCTATACCGGGCTGTGAAAGAGCAGTAAGGCTCACAAGACAAGGGTCGAATTCATCAGGATCAGATACGCTTAGTTTCCCCATGCTAAAAGCCCCTGCTGTGGACTGTGGAAAAGGACATCTTTTCTGCTGGTTAGTACTGCAACCTTATCTACATAAGCTCACAGTCACTGCTGTTCCAGGGATTAATTAAAAAGTCCCACTTAGAACCAAGCGTGCAAGAAACATTTGTGTGGGATGGTGCGCGAGGTACTGTCCTGTACCCATGCACAAAATGATCTCACGTGGCAAAACAGCGGTGAGGAGTGTTGTGATGTTCTGTTCTGACGGGGCAGAGGAGAAGTGGGATTTTTGTGTCTGTCTGGATAGTTGTAGTATAACTGAAACACGGCACATTCTGAACTGTAGCGCAGAAAATTGGCTGGTTTTAGCTCTTTCTGAATTTTGGTAAAATCACCTCAAAGAACCTGGAGTTTAAACAGGACTGTGGAGGACCTTTTGGTTCATAGACAGCTGTTCTGTTTGCAGGGTCACTCCAATCATTGTTTCGCTTCAGGATCAGCACTTTTTCTTTATGTTGTCTGACAGTTTAGGACTATTGTAGTGGGATATCCTTTTTGCTGTTGGAAAATCAAAAATGGTCAACCAAAGTACAGACATTCAGACAAGCCGAGTAATCCTTTTCATTTTTCAATTGAAACCATGATGCAAGAAGAGATCCCGAATAATCTGCTTGATTCCAAATATCATAAGACTTTTAATGAGAAGTGCTTCTGATTTTAGTTCTTTACCCATATGAATGGAAAGGAAGAAGGAACAAGAGGAAAGCAGACATAACGAAACAACCACAAAAGCCAGAAAGCAGAACTTCTCTAAAAGAGGTTGTTCACAGTGGATGGAGAACTTGGAAAGAAACAAATCCTGTAGAAACAAACCAGAAAACGTTTTTTACCAATGAACGTATAACAAACCTTAGTGCTATTCCATAACAAGGTACCACCCTCTCATCCTTGCTTCTGATTACAGACAGAGAATCATTTTTTTCCATTAACTCAAAGGGCAGAGCTTGAGACCACTTTAGAGTAATATTGACATGGTCCTTCAGACATGAGCAGCTTCTGCTTCCTTTACATGGGCTGAATGTCCTAGCTCCCCAGAATGTCCTCTGAGTGTGAAAATGTCCTCTGAGTGCCTGATTTTTATGAGAAATGTCTTTTTTATGTTTTCTGATAATATTTCTGAATGTTCTTTTTATGTTAATGCTTTGAGATACTGCACAAGCAAATACCATTAAGGTCTTGAAAAAGACCTCATTTTAGCAGCAAAATGTCCAAGAAGGCCTTTCCAAGGCCTTTTTTCCTTCTCCACAAATGTGAACAAAGAGTTCCAGCAATGGCAAGGAAGTTCTGCTGTCAGCCACAGCGTCCTGCAGTACTGTAAATCAGAGCCATTTGCCAAGGAGAGCCGTGTCAGTCTTACAGAGCAAAAACCCCGTGCGTGAAGGAGTTCCTCTGAAGAAAAAGAAAGTGTGTTCTCAGTTCAGAGGGTTTTCATCCTTACTCCGTGCTTAAAGGGAGCTTGCTTTATATCTTTAAAGTTCAATCAACACGTCCCACAGTTCCATGCTTATGTCAGGTCTCCAATTTTACCCAGGTAATCTACAGATTAGACATTGTAATAGCAATTCATACTGCATTTAGTAAGAGATCCTTCAGAATTTTTGTATTAGAAAACTCCAGGCAACCACTAGATAATCACTTCCTTTTTTTTGGATCGATAGCCTTCCTGCTTATAAAGAAGGTTCTGAGTCTATTGAGCAATTTCTTTTCTTTTTTTTTTAACGTGGAAGTCGGAACGTTCCTCTTAAATACAGAGTTCCTTAGAATTTACTCATTTCTCATTACCCACCACTAACAGTGCCTTCAGCAAAACGTAATCTGTTGTGACAAACACAAAATTCTATTCCCTGTCAGAAGAAGCATTGTGAGATGTTTTAATGTAGTACAAATGAAAACTGTGCCCAAATCCTACCTCTGTGTATTATCAGACACTTTCAACGTATTAGAGCCTCTTTATGCTGCTTCAGAAGCACAAGGACTTTTAGCGATTTCTGGAAACTAGTCACAGCAGACAGTGCACACGGAGCTCTGCACCATTTGTCCTCACTGCTTTCATCCCGAGGGAGACAAGGGGCAGTCTCATTCTACGGGAGAGACATCTCTTCAGGTGCAGCTGGGAAGCCCATTGCGCGTTGCAGCAGTGCTCTGCTGTTTCGATTCGAAGTTCATCATATGATAGAAATATTATCATGAGGGGAAAGAAAATCCAGAACTGCGTTCTTCTTGGATGATGCTTTTAGCCCTTCCATGAATTTTAACTTGTTGAAACTTGCTGCAGTTTTATTGAGTACGTACGGCACCTTCCAAGGAACCATCCGCCGAGCGGGGCGGGAGGCGCTCCGGGAGGGCTGGCGCTGGTAATGGTCACAGCCCCTTGACCTTAGTTCCCTCCATTCAGTGCTGTCAGGGACTCTATCCAAAACGTGCTTCATACAAAGTTTTATGAGCGGTAGGCTCAATGCTCTTACCCTAGTAAAATGACATCCTAATATAAAAATCCTTGTTTTGGAGTGGGCTGAGGAAAGAACTTCCTCCATGAGCAGTTGTTCTTTAGCACTCTGTTGTGGCTGTCACATAGATCCAGATATAGATACAAGATTTATATATGATTGCGCTTCGGTAAAAAACTGCATATTTACAAATCTGGAAACATCAGAGACAACCTTCCCCGCGCCCAGTGAAAGACTGATTAATCAGCTTTTAACTTAGAACTGAGTTCGGTAAAGTTAATTTTTGCTAGTTTCAATCCTTTCTGGGAACAAACACTGTGTGAGAGGCCTTGGCTCTCCGGAAGCCAAGGGTTTACGTGCGCTACGGTGCTGTTTGCTTTGTCCTTGCTTAAGAGTGGACGGCAGTGACCCGAAGGGTATTGGTGTAGCCTCTGAATCTGTGCTGCAGAGAGCAGGTCACCACTGGGTCTGCAGAAAACCTGTGTGTGCTCTGATGCAGCTGGTGCCCATCTGAAATATACTCCCTCTGAATTGTTTTGTTTGATGTGGCAGATGTCTGAGACTATTTGCTGTTTTTTCAGTAAAAAAGGGAGTCGTTGCAAATCCAGAGTTTATAGTGGTACGTCTACACCGAAGCACCATCTGGAAGCGGTGTATCTGGTGGGGTGTAGTAGTGAATGCCATCCTCAAAGCTAGCAGCAGCTTCAAGAGAAGCTCAAGGGACTCATTTCTCCACTGTGTCCGTGTAACTAAGTTAAAGCCCCCGTTTAAGAGACCGGTGGAAACAGTAAACAACCATAAATACTTAATGCTGTGTTGAAGGGCTTGGATCTTCTTCCAGATTGAAAGCTTGATTCTAGTTAAAGATTAATTATTACAACTGAATAGATGCAAGTAATTCTGCATAAAATGCATCTTGGGTATAGCAAATGACCTAGTTTCTCTTTATTTTGGTTTACCATTATTACAGAAACTGTACTAGCACTTTCTGTGGCACTAAAATTGTACCTGGGCATAACTCAAACAAACTGCAAACCAGCTGATTTATTTCAGATTGTAATTTTAAAAAGCTCTTTTCCTTTCCTGTCTCATTTAAATTCTTTATTAATCTTAATACTGATCATCTATGTTTGTGAGCAAGTAGTCTAAGAGTATTTTGAAATAATGTTAATTGGATGGCTTTTTGTCTTCCTGACTTAATTAAAGTTTGAGCCTGTCTTGGTAAGTTCCCATATTTTTTAACTTGAACCAAATTTAACTTTAATTCTAAGTCTCTAAATGATAAGTAATTGTGTGTACACCTTCATTTTCAGGGAATGTCTTGGTGAAGCACATGAACCTTGTGACTGCCAGACCTGGAAGGACTGGCTACAGAAAGTATCTGAAATGAAACCAGAAGAACGTAAGAGTCGTGCCGGGAAAGGGGAAGGGGGGAGTTAATTTTTTTTGCTGTTGTTGTTATTTTTTGGTTTTAGAGGGATTTTTTAGTTGCATTATGTAAAAACTCTACATTGGTTGAAAAGCAGGGTAAAAAGGGAAGAAAATTAAACCCCTCAATGAGGGGCTGCTTCACATTTCAACTGCATATTAGGCATTCCTCCCCATAAATCCACATTTGGTTCGGATAAGACATACAAAATTCTTTTCCCTTCCGCTTCAGCTTTGTTTCATTAATTAATTGATTTATTCCTTAATATAACTTCATTTGCCCTGGGCAATTTTAAATCTTTTAGCCCAGCCTGCACTTCTGTTTGAGTCGTGTTCCACGCAGTTGTTTCTGTACTTTAAAACTAATTCAAGCCGACAGGTGATAATAATACTAAGGCTGAGGGTGAATTGCAAGGGGGTTGTGGGGAATGGCTTGATGATAAATAACTTTTACTGAAAAAACTAATAAGGGTTGGGTTTACACAGGACAGACATTTTCTTGGTCAACATTAACAAAAAAAAGTTGAAGATTGACAGTAATTTGAATAAAAACTAACTTAACATGGTTACCACAGTTCAGAGCCTTCCCATAATATGTTATAAATACTCCAGAAAGCATAGAAAATTTTATCAAGAGGCAAAATACACCATACTTTGTCAAACTCTGCCAATTTTTCTCATATATGTGTTTTCTCATTTATATATTATAAATGTCATATCTAATACATATAAATTTATGTAGAAATATGTGTGGAAATAATATGTGTAATAATATTATATATAATATGTATAAATTAGAAAACGTGTATGTTTATGTTTGTGAGAAATATGTACAGTGAAGAATTACAATATTCTGTCAAGAAACAGGTAAACACATATCTTTCGTAATCGATTTTCACAAAAGATCACCGAAGTACCATTTTAACTTCTCTGTTTTCGCACGCTCCGTATCCTCCTGTCGCCCTGACGAAGTTGTGGGGGTGAGCGAGGCCTACGAAGATGCTGCCAATTGCCTGTGGTTGCTAACGAACTCCAAACCGTGCGCCAACTGCAAATCCCCGATTCAGAAGAACGAGGGCTGCAACCACATGCAATGCGCAAAGGTGAGGAAGACCCCTCATAAAACCTGCTGTGAAACTGTAACCGGGGCCGCGTGTGCCTCTCGGGAGCACAGACATCCCGAACCTCCGAGGAGTCGTGCCGGAGGTTTAATGCAACCCGTTGTAGGAGTTAGATAATTTGCCAATGGCAAATGGCAGGTTACAGGTATTCAGCAAATATTTCATACATCGTGTAATCTCTTTGGCTGGCAGGTGAACACTGTAATGATCTACATTTCATAAACACCTCAGAATTACTGGCAAATACGGTATGAAACTTAAGGAAAGAGAAATAATTGATAGTTTAATCATCATTAATAATGTAGAAGAGAAAGAACATTTTTAGTTGGCAGAAGATGAAACGTTTTAAGGAATGAAAAGCTCTAACGAAGGCTTTGCCGTGCTACTTTTTTCTGTGGCTTTGTTTCTCTAACATAGCAATAAAACAGAGAAGTTTTAATGGAAAACTGTAAACAGGAATTAATCAGTAGGGATGAAAAGACAGCAAAGAGTATTTCCAAAAGAAACTTACTGGTGACAGCAGCCAAAAAATTAGTCATGAGTTTGCACTATGATGCTACCAAAATAGAAAAAATGTTTTTTGCCATGAGTTCAGTATCACTTGAGAATGCTTCTTCTCTCAAATTAGGTAAAAGCTGCATATTTAGAATACTGTTTCTTCATGTCAGAAATACCCTATATAACTACAGCTCCTTGAGGAGCATCATTAAAGATAAGAAAGTAGCACACACTTCACACAGTTGGCCTCCAATGAAAAGCTAAGAGATTTAGAAAGTAGTTTTTCTGGAAATGAGTTAGTCTCTCTCCACTGCTATGCACGTCCCATTTCCTTTATATTGTCATCACAGAACCCCTCTCGTTCTGTCATACGAATTGAAGGTTGGGGCTTTTTTTTCGTGCTGTTTCTTTGGTTTTGTCTGTGGTGGCAGAGAACAGATTCTCCTCCACTTTGATTTATGCCAAGCTTGCTGAGTTTTTCTGGGTTTTTTTCTGAAATGAATTTGAAAAGAGCTCATAAATTCCATAGTGCTAAAAACTGTACAAGGTGTGTTTGTTGCAGCTTTTGCCAGTGAGCTCATCTCAATCAAACAAAAGCGTGGCTTCAGGCTGGAGAAGACGTTGGCCATTGAACAGTGCTGAGTGTAGGTAATTCAATGCAGTACCGTTCTGAGGCACTGGATCTCAACCACGTTTCTCTTTTCTTCTTCGACGCTGTCCCTGATAAACAGCCCAAAGTGTCCTTAGCACAGCCAGATTCCCTTGGTGGTGGAGGAATCTCTGTAAACAGAAGCTGCCTCCCCTCAGCCTGGCGAGGAAGGAAAGGAGGGGTGTCCTCAAGCTCATCGCAGGGCTCAGATACGAGGTATCGCGGTCACCTCGCTTGTCCCTTCCTCTGCTGAAGGAAGGGTCTGCGGCGGAGCTTCTGCCGTTGCTGCAGAGAGGTCTGCTGGAGCCCGATGAGCTGCAGCTGCCCCCGAGCAGCCGGCGCGTGCCTGCTGTCGAGGAGGACACGCTTCTCATAAAGTCACACTTCTGTGCTTAAGCAGCATCGTACTGTTTTATGAGCACAATTTCTAAGGAGACAAGGCTTAGGCAGTCCTGCCCTCTCACTCCCCTGCCTGTAGTAGTTTTTAACCTGCTGGTACTCTGGACGAGATGCGAAGCAACAGGAGGGGGCTCTCGGGCATTAAATCACTGCGAGTTTCGTGACACTTGGTAGCTGTATGGTGCAGAGACTTAATTTGTGCTGCCACCAAGGGAGAGGCTGAAATACCTGCTCGGTGGATACCTCTTCTGCTCGGCTCGGGCAGCAGATGAGACTTGTTCCACGCGGGCAGTGCTGGCCTGGCGGGGTGGCCATAAGGGCTCGTAAAACAGAGCTCAGGGGGGTGGGAGATGTACAGAAACAGATGATGTGGTTTTGGATATTTAATGAGACTGGGGTGTCAGAGGAGGGTCAGGGAACACTGGGAGAACCTCGGGTTTGTGAGGAGGCCTTTGGAGATGTGAGAGATGAGGAGATACGTATAATGGAGTGGCCATGGAGGGAGATAACTGGGGAGAGGTGAGATAATTGCAGTAGCAGTGTATACACATAAATTAATAGGAAGTCAAGCTTTATTAGTTCTGTTGCTTGTGAAAGACCTTGTTTCATACCATTGCTTGAATGTTTCATAATTATTTTCTTACAATGAATATGAGTGGTTTTGAATGATAGGCAAATGATGCAGTGATGCACATTTAACACTTTTATACACAATTATTCTCATACTTCATTTTCAGCACTCATCTTACCATTTTGTGCAAGCAAGCAGCTTCAAAAAACGTTTAAGAACAAAGAAGGTGCAGCACAAAACCAAGAAGAAATAAAATTAGCAAAAGCACAATGCAAGAATTAGATTTCATTTCTTCCTCTAGTATCTAATTGATTGTATAAAACTACTACCTGTAAACAAATCCAGTATGGACTGGATATTCCTGTAAAGGTTAAACTTAGCAAACAGAGAAAAATGCTACTTAATTTATCAAATTCCAATAATAATAATAATGGCTTCATATTAACCAATGCAAATTTTTGCTTTGTTATTTCAGGAATTTTTTTAGCTCATCTGTAGAACAGGTAACGCAAACAGGATTCACCAAGTTTGTTGCAAAGTCTTTTGCCCAGCCATCCATAAATAGCTTCCAATTATTTTGAAATAAACTAGCTGAGAACTCAGTGCTGAGTTGAGAACATTTAATACCGTTTGCTCTTCTCTGGTGCAGAGAGGCCCGGATAATTCAGATCTCCTTGTAAGGAGTTACCTATTTTGAAAGCTCTCTGCTCAGTCGATGCAGAAAAGGCTCACTTTGAAGTAATCACTCTGCAAAGTTTATGTTCTGGTTTCTTCTCTCTTGCTGAGTAATTGTTACTAATATTTTGCGTCAGGAACACCACATGACAATAATACCAGTAATTGTGGTTTTTTAAATGATATTAGAAAAAAGTTCACTCTTTCTCATGGACAGTTTCTGTGTTGCTTAAAAAAAGGCGCTGTCTTTTTTTAAAACAATAACAAAAACCCAGGCTTGATCAGCTGTATTTATCATTTGATTTATTTCATTGACTTAAAACTTAACTTGTAGATCCAACGCAACCTTGTGATCCAAGGAACAAAAATTATGACTGACATGGTTTGATAAACCAGATCTTCTGTAGTAGGTAAAATAGGAAGGAGACTCCTCACAATTTTTTTTGACCATAAGCACACTCAGAATGATGTTAAATCAGTTGTTCATGGAGGAATAATAATGCGTAACTGCAAATATACAATATATCGACTTCTGAGGTTTTTTTCCCCCTTGTTCCTTTTTTTTCTGAAGTGCAAATATGACTTTTGCTGGATCTGCTTAGAAGAATGGAAGAAGCACAGCTCTTCCACTGGGGGCTACTACAGATGCACTCGCTATGAGGTTATTCAACACGTAGAGGAGCAATCCAAGGAGATGACAGTAGAGGTAAGAAATGAATGTGCGTGTTTGAAAAATAGCTCTAAGGCTGCAGTTTTCTATGTAGGATAAGTTTCATCAAAACTCTTCCAAACCCGAGATCTAAATGGAAAAATACAACCTTGAACATATCAAAGAGACAGAAAGAAAACACTGCTCATTTGTGGATAGAAACATAAGATTTGGTTCTGCTTTTGGCTTTGGTGACAACCGCTGGTGACTTTACTCAAGTTATTTGACTTCTCTGTGCCACGCTTTCCTTTTGTGAAGGGGGCGTGCTGGTGCTGTAATTAGCTACTGTGCGCTACATGCCTTGATGCTGGCATTTGGAAAATCTGCTGAAATAGCATGCGCACACAGTGCACCAGCTCTTTGGCTACAGCATTGGCAGACTCCTGAATTTCAGACATGACATCTTTATTTACCTGGCAGTCATCAGCACTGTGTATGATGCTTTATGTGTAGTGGGAATAGATACAGTTGGTTATGTAATTATATCTAATGGTGATTGCTAAATTTAATCATAAGTTTTATCTTGGTTTCTTTTGTTTCCCCATTATTTTCCAGGCTGAAAAGAAGCATAGAAGATTTCAGGAGCTTGATAGGTTTATGCACTATTACACAAGATTTAAGAACCATGAACTTAGCTACCAGGTGTGGGTCAAGCCATTTTTACTGATTTTTGTTTCTATTTGATTAATCCAAAAATAATTACCTTACAGTATTTTATCTATTTTCTTTTTCTAGTTAGAACAGCGCCTTCTAAAAACAGCCAAAGAAAAGATGGAGCAGTTGAGTAGAGCTCTCAGTGGAAGTAAGTATTTGCTGTGAATTTGATTTGAAATCACATCAACTCTGTTACGGCTAAACCTTTGGGGGCTTTTGGATAGAGCTCACATCAGCCTGCTGGTGGTGTAATCTCTCCATTACCTGAATTCATAAGCAGTGGGTGGAAGCTAAATGCTTCCTATTCCAGAGACTGGAGGAAAAAGTAGCCTTAGGAAGGGAGGAGCTAATATTCTGTGCTGACTTCCTTTAGTGGTAACACTGTGTAGTCTTTGAGAACTTGCTTCTGTGTACTTGCAAAATATTTAACTGCCATGTACATAAATTTTGTTTTGGAGGAAACCCCTTATGCTTAAAGAAATGCTGACATCAGCTGGAAAATATTTTCACAATGCTTGTTTTATCTTGCAGCTGAGGGAGGCTGTCCTGATACCACATTCATTGAAGATGCAGTGCAAGAGCTTCTAAAAACTCGCCGCATTCTTAAGTGTTCTTATCCATATGGATTCTTTTTGGAGCCTAAAAGCACAAAGAAAGAAATATTTGAACTTATGCAGGTAATACATGCATATATTTTCCTTTTCTCATGTTACTTTTTTGGGTAATATTAGTTATCAATGTCTTTTTGCCATTTTTGTAGTGTAAAACTGATATAGCCGTTTTGTATTTGTAACCAAATTTGGAAAATGAGTGCATTTTTATTCCTCTGTGACACAATAGCTTTTAGTTCAATTTTAGAATGAATGGAAAACAACACTTTGCTGAAAAAGGAAAGGGATAAAGACGGGTGGAAGGGGAAAGAAAGGAAATTATTTACTGTTAATCACTGTACTGAGGATAGCATTTTAGCTTCAGATCTCATCTCCTCTTTCTAGCGCCTCTTTCCTGATGTGTCTGAAGAGGGGGTGGGGGCAGCACTGGGGAGTACCTGGGTGGGAGCAGGGGCTGCTGCCTCCTTTCCTTTCCCGTGGGGCCCGTGAAGATGCTCCATCCGTGTGAGCGCAGGGAAGCCCTGCTGCAAGCTGGAGGACAGCACTTAGGGCAGTGAAAGGGTAGGGTAGAAGGGCAGACATTTTTTGGGTGTTTTGGTATTTCAGATGGTGTTTCCAGGAAAATGGGTACCATTCTGCTCAGTATTTATAATGTAGAGCTCTGCCCAATTTTCATTTCCTTGTAAAATGATATTATCCTGTATTTATTAACTATTTCAGACAGACCTAGAAATGGTCACCGAAGACCTTGCACAGAAAGTGAACAGGCCTTACCTTCGGACTCCTCGCCATAAAATCATCCGTGCGGCGTGTCTGGTGCAGCAGAAGCGGCAGGAGTTCCTGGCCTCCGTGGCCCGCGGCGTGGCTCCCGCCGACTCTCCGGAAGCGCCCAGGCGCAGGTAACCCAGGCAAAACCCTGCCCACGTCAGAAAAGCTGCCAAAGCGGGCGAACCCCCCGTCGGTCTTTGACGGTGAGGGAAGTGGAGCTGGTAAACGTGACGGTTGTAAATCACCAGATAGTGACATTGTCTTGGACGCTTGATCCTTGTGGATTTACAACTTTTCACTGAGGAAAAATGTGTTTCGGAATCACTGCTCTGTATGTTGCAGCCTGAATTGCTTCCCCATTTGTGATATATTAATGATTAGGTGTCGTGGCTTCCATTTCACCTTCAAGATTGTCACTAAATACCTGGTACACTCCAAAAATCTATAAGTATTTGCTAAAAATATCGAGCAGTTCTGGAATAGTCACGTGTTTTCTAAATGAATTTTGAGGTAAGAATTAAAGCAGAGGACTTCTTAAGTTTTAGAGAGTTACAATTGCGCTGCTTTTTAAATGTTGATAGGTTTTGAAGCTCTGGAGGTTGTTGATACTTCGTTCTACTTCTAAACTTTATGGTATATCTCTTAATTCCATAGCTTTGCTGGTGGAACGTGGGATTGGGAATATTTAGGATTTGCATCGCCCGAGGTAAAATATTTCTTTTAATTTTCTTAACTCCTGCATATACTAGAAAAACAGGTATGATTGCAATCTGCATGAAGAGCTTCCTTATTTTGATTCAAAGCATTTCAAGTTGATTTAAGCTTACCATTTTATTTATTTCACAATAGAAGGAAATATATTCATAGCTAATGGTGCAGTGACTCTAAATAATGTCTCTAACGTGGATATAGTTATTTAAGGTGGCAATAGACAAGTTATGTTGAAGTTGTCATTTTCCAAGTACATAACCAGTTTAAAAATGGTATATGAACTGGCGTCTATGTGCTGGGGAACCTTAAAGTAATAAATACATGAAATCGTGTACATTAATTTTGAACGCAACATCGGTTCAGCAGAATTTGACAAAAAGTCTAAGAAATTTCCATCCTTCTTTCACAGTCCAACAAAAACATACAGGCACACACCTAAACATTGTTAGCTATTTGAAATGTTCCTTTTTGTTTTTATGTATTGAAGCAGGATGGAAACTGCATACTCAGATGAATTGAACTTCTGCTACTTAACCTAGAATGAAAATTATAATTTTAAAAATGAATATTCCACTACCTATATATGGGAAAGAGTAAATAATTTTCAAGACTCCACTAAAATATGAGAAGCTTCCTATAAAGGTTTCTTTTATCATCTTAATTTTTATTTAATATTTTGAGAACATTAGATTAAAGCATTCAGTCAGGAAGGAAACTTCATCTCGGCATTTCCTGGGTGCTGTTTTCCTTCTATCTAGTCATTTAAAAGCATCCTGGAAAACTCCATGTACTTTTTCTATATATTTCCTTTGCTATTGTTTTTGGTGAGCATCACGCTGTTGAGAAAATAGCTTGCTTCTCTACAAAAGATCAGCTTGATTCTCCTGTCTAGTTCCTTTAGTCCTTTCTTTTGAAATAATTCCCCGTTTGATAATACCGAACTCGTTGTGATGTTACTGTATCATCAGTGGAACTGGTTATGAGAAAGAGCTGATAAGACATACGTGGATAAGCTGCCCAGCAGTAGGTGCCGTTGCAGTCGTGCTTAGATGATGGCTTATGAGACGTTACGGTTTGCCTAAATGTGGTACTGTATGATGCAAGTTGGTTTCTTTGCTACGTAGCTGCCAAGGATACTTGCAACCACCTCTGCTAAAGGACTTTTCTAGAATTAATAATATTCATCTTTGTTTATTTTAATGAATTTCACTACTTTTTTTTTTTTTACGTAGAGCTGTGCTTTTACTAACAATTAGTAGAATGACTGTGTATAGCGGATTATTACAGAAAACAAAATCTCACTGATTTCAGTAATGAACACTGCTTGTTGTAGAGCTTTATGTGGAACAGTTGTGTTCCTACCCAACAAAATTTAAACTTATTTTGCTACATATATAAAATTGTTCCAAGTAATCAGAAATAAATTTTTATCAGTAGTTATTAAGATACCTTTCTAAAGGTTAAAAAGCAACCAAAAGTTAAATGGCTGTTGGTAAAATCTATTATTTTATTGCAAACAGATGAGAGATAGGATTTGATAGGATTAATTAATCTTAGTGTTTAGTGATCACTTCCCATTATTCCTTGTCTGATTCACAGTGATATAATTATATATTTTTTAATTAATTCAGTTACATTGTTCTGTATCAAGTTTTGCATTTCTGCTGTTTGGGGCACTGCCTTCCACTCAGGAAATCCATGAACTCCCAAGGAGCTGGAAGAACACTTTAGAGAAGAATTCCTTCATGCTTGCCCTCTTTTTTATGCTCTTCCATAAGCACATACTACTAACCACGGCTGAAGATAGAATATTGGGCTAAATGGACCTTTTGTCTGTACAACTATTTTTATGTTCTTACACTTTTCGCGGATCTTCTTACATAGATAAAAATCTGCCCACGCTGATGATTTTGTGACTGTTCTTTTTGGCTTGCATATGTCATTATGAATAAGAACTTGGTCTGAAATGGGGTTTTTTCCATGTTTGAAACATGGAAAGGCAACGTACCATTCAAATAATACTAACAAGATTAATAAGGTCGTTTTTTAAGAGAAATGACACTTCTGGATTTAAGTTTTAGATACTTCAGATGTTGAGACATTCTAGGACAAAGAGCTAATGTAAGAAAGGAAAGGTAACAGTAATGTTATCTTTCCCAGTTCATTTGGCCAAACGAAGCCTCAGCCTGGAGCTCGGGGAAATAAACAGCAGTATTCTTTTCTGAAGAGGCAAGCTAGTACCTATGTGTATATTTTTATTGCCTTGTTTAAATGAATAACTGAACTAAACAAAAGATCTTAACCTGCACAGTCAGGTTCAGTGTCAGCTGTACTAACCAAAAAACATATCTGGAGATTTGCCTTCAAGCATAAAAGTAGTCTCTTAATATTAGGAAAGGTATGGAGATAAAAACATCTATTTCCAAGTATTAAGATAATTAACCCTTGGGATGTTAGTTTGGTGTGGTCAAACGTGAGTCTTTTCCATAAGTGTTATATGAACTGTCTCTGGTAAATACACACAACGTGAGAAATTACAGGCTGCAGGAGTTCAAATCCGTGCGGCACGGCTCGTCAGCAGCTCAAGTTAGGCAAAAATAGAGGAGATCTGTAATTCATGGAACTAAAATCCATCACAGACTGTTCAGTAAAAGAGTATCAGCTGTGGCTTAAGAAGTTCCTGGAGGCTGGAAAAGTATAACAATTCCCGGTGTATGCCTGCCAGCTTTCTGCAGTCTTCCAAAGGTTATTTTCCAATGGCCGTCACTGGCAGCAGGGACTCTGGGATAATCTATTCGTCTAATTCAGATTAATTGTTTTTATGTCTTCAAATCACTAGGTATATATTTATTAAAAAGTGTGTCGGTGTGTGTATATGAAGTTTGGCATCAAAGCTTTTAAACCAAAATTGTGTACTTGAAATTCTTTAAAAAGGGAGATTGCAAGTATTAAAATGTCAGTATTACGACAAGTATTTTCCTTTGCAGAGTCATTATTTTTATAGATTTAGGATTGCCTTGGAATTTTTTTTATTATTTATGTTAAGCATTGCATGATATAACTTGCAATTTATTTTTCTGAAAAAAGGTGATTTTATAAAAAACATATAAAATCACACATTTTTAATAAAAATGTGGTGCTTGTTACATCAGAAAAATATTACTGCATGCTGCCCTGTATTTTGTAACCTTTGGTTTATGCAGGAATATGCTGAATTTCAGTATCGGAGGAGGCACAGGCAGCGTCGGCGTGGAGACATGCACAGTCTGCTCAGTAACACCCCGGACCCTGAGGACCCCAGCGAGAGCACATTAGGTATGTTCCTGCACGGGGCCGGCTGCTTTTCTGTTGCTGCTTCAGAAACCGCTGGTATTGACCACAGTGTTTGTTCTCCTGTGGACACACTTTAAACAAGTTTCAAACACACTGCTGTATTTCCCAGGGTACAACATTTGCATTTCTGTATGTGATCTCAGAGGTGTTGCTGACCATTGTGGCTGCTCCTCTTTTCAAAGAGACATGCATTGATCTCTCCACTAACAGCTCCTCACCTATTTAGACCAGGTTTGCTTTTCTGAAATTTTGACTGGCACATACTTCATATGACAGTCTTCTCTATATACCGGCTCTTTTATGCCAAGTCAAAGGACCGGTTGTGCATAAAGAGTGCAGAAGAGGGTTCCCCTGCTACAGGCCTGCTGGAAGGTAGCCACGAGGCCATATTCCAAAACCCTGCTCAGAAACTCCCGTATTGGCAAAGACAGCCAGGGAACAAGTTGGCTGTGGCTTCCAGCAGGCTGCTCCCCTGGGCAGTGCTAGGGCTGGTCACTGGAACTTGGCTGGGCTGTCTACATCCTGACAGCGGCGTTTGAAAAGGTACAAAAACAGCTCGAATCCAAATCATACCGTGACGCCGCTTCTTCAGAGCTGCCCGTCGTGTGCTGGGTCTCCAAGCCGTGCTGCACAAACCTTCATCGCCGTGTCTCATGAACTTGAGTCCTTTACATAGCTTGTCCTTTGAAAACAAAAGGAGAAGTCCTTTACTGAGGAGAAGTACACAACACATTCTTAGTATTAGAAACAGTAAAAAGAATTTTCGTGAGCTTTAATCCTTCCCTATTACAAGTAAAATGCAAAACCATCTTGTTAGTTTAAGGACTAGAATTTGACTGAACACTTGGATATCGTGGTGATGACCAGTGCATACTGTTAAAGCACGCAAGAGAGCATTAGTTTGTCTCCTTATTTCATTTGGAATTTTGAAGTGGAAAATTCCATTTTCCAAAGTCGAAAGAGTTACATTTATTTTTATTACAGAGCAATTTTTCTGGAAACAGCATTTTACTTCTATTTTTTGCTGGCTGTTTTAAGAAAACAGCAATGTCGGTAATTGCTGAGGTATACACTGATGACTCTACTCCTAATTGTGCTGCGTTGTTTTGGTAAAAATTAATGTAATGTTAACATTCCAGCTAAGTTGTTGTCTTTAGGAGAGCAGAGAAATGGGCAAATGTTGGTTGTAATCCACCTGTAAATGCATCCTGTATTGTGTGCAGGTGCAGTAGTTTTCAGGACTTTCCATAAATTGTGCCGACGGGCTCATGCTTCTGACGGCGTATCCCATCCTTTCCGAGAAGAAAAAGGGTATTGAGAGCAGGATGGCACAGAGGAGCCAGGCAGTCACTCCTGACACAGTGTTTTGCCGCTGGGCAAGAGTTGGTGTTAGGGGTGTTTTGGAGTATTTCATTCAGAGTGAGTAAAGGAGTAAAGTTACACTGCTGGAATCCAAAAGGAAGGAAGAGATTCTGTCAGTAAATAACAGTGGAGAAGGCTTCCTCGCTGCTTTCTTCAACCATTTTTGTTTCAATTGCCCAAACAGACACTCAGGAAGGTGGCAGTAGTAGAAGACATGGCACCTCCATGGTGAGTTCAGCTTCTATGGGTATTCTGCACAGCTCTTCGCTTCATGACTATACCCCTGTCAGTCGCTCTGAAAACCAGGATTCTCTTCAGGTATCTCTCCTAGTCTCTTTTCCATTCTCTCTGCTTTGCTTCCCTTCCTCTGCTCTGCTTTTCTGTGTCATTTTGTCTCTCTGCAAATTTTCTTAATTCTTCAACAAGAAAGGGAGAATCTAGGACAACAAATTATGCTTTCACACTGGTAAGAATCGCTAAACAATCACTAATGTAACAATAGTCACTTTTTAAGTTCTGTTGTCAACTGTGTCAGTAAAAATTGATCCTGATAAATGACATGTAGGAATCATGAATGAATTTCAGATTTGAGCCCAAGTTACTTTTCATCCACAATATGTAACAAGATGAAAATTTTATTCTGAAAGCATCCTTACGTATTTCCACAGGCTCTGAGTTCCTTGGATGAAGATGACCCAAACATCCTGCTAGCCATTCAGTTATCATTACAAGAATCTGGCCTGGCCATAGATGAAGAAACTAGAGACTTCCTAAATAACGAGGCGTCTTTAGGAGCAATAGGTACCTCTTTGCCTACAAGATTGGACTCTGCTCCTATAAGCATAGATAATCCACGAGGCGCTCTGAGCAGCTCTGAGCTGTTAGAACTTGGTGACAGTCTGATAAGACTCGGTGCAGGCAATGATCCCTTTTCAGCTGATCGTCTCCATTCGCACCCCTGCAGCGACACAAGAAGTGGATTATACTCAACGTCTAGTGACGCTGATTCCAGCAGTCAAGATCCCAATACCAGTGAAAATCTACTTGGAAATATTATGGCCTGGTTTCATGACATGAACCCACAGAGTATTGCTCTGATCCCCTCAACAAGTACAGAGACGGATGAGGATTCACGGCAACCCAGTACTGAAGACGGGTCAGCAGGGCAACCAAACCTGACAGACACCGGGCTGGAGCCTCAGGAAGAGCACGCGCTGTTCGAGGATGCACTCAAGAGCGAAGGCAGAGGCACCCAAACAGAGGAAAGCACTTCTGAAGAAAATGTTATTCCAGGCGAAACGGTATCGCAGAGTGGTGATAGCAACAGGGAGGTAACGAGCACCCTGGATGCTTCAGGAGATACTTCAAGTCAGACTCCTCAAACCTCAAGTGAGTGGATTGAGCACGTGCATCTGGTATGAACGAAAACTAGATTTGGAGTAGGAGAATGGCAGTGACAGATGTGGTACAGTATGTGGAGTAAGCATTATGGAGGCTTTGATCCACAGAATTACGGCGCAGTTGTAACCACTGACATAACAACGGATATTTAGGAGTTCTTGAATTGTAGTTCTTTATAATAATGTGAACCTTTCAAGGAATATCCTTTGCATTTAATTAGGTAGTACTTGCCTTTTTGCTCTCAAGAAAAAGGAATAAGTAGGGTGTATTCCACATTCCTAATACAATGCAGCATCTGTTTAGCCTTAGGTTGATGATCCTTAACTTGAAAGTACAGATTAAAGGCTTACACTGATTATTTTGGTTGGTTTTCCTAAGAAATAGTTTATTCCATTTTTTAGAATGCATTCTTTCACCAAAATAACATTTAGCAATTCATTTGCATTTTAGTTTTGTTTTCCATAACTTTTCCTTACTCGTTTTTCATTTTTGTTAGCAGTGTGAGCGAAGGTATTTAATGCTTCTCTTTAATACTGCTCCAGGAACAAGTTTTAGGGGATATTATTTCCCATTAAAATCAAAGACTTTTTCATGTCTATTTACAGTCCAAATGTGCCAAACTGTGAATAGTTAGCTGGCGGGAGCCTAACAAAACAGTGCAGTGTTACTCTACCAGACTAATCCCACAGTTCTTAGCAGTGAAAGAAACCACTGGGTAGCATTGCTTCTCTAAATTTAACTGGCATGTGTTGCCATGGTGACTGCATTTAATTAAATGTAGCCTGTATCTTAAGTTAATAAAACCTAATGCTGCTGTTAAACAGTTATTTTAAATATTAAAATACAGTGAGTTAGCAACAGCTATGCTGTATTTTAAGAGACACTTTAATGGAAGTGCAATCATAGTTCTTTGTTTTCATAATTCTACAAAGCATTCTATGCACTAATAGTGCAATTACTTTTAATGATAACATTTTATAAAAATACGGGAATACGGAATTTTCATATATTAGCCAGTCCCACAATTAAAGTTCAGATAACACATTCTGCTCAACGTTACGGTGCCTTTGCCTAACCCAACTGGATAGTTGCCACAGTTAAACAAGTAATTCAAATTTCATGTCTGTTCTGGAGTAACTATGCTATTAATTGCAAAGACCTCCATAAAACCACCCATGGCCTTGCCTTTACAGTAAATAACTAAATGTTCAGTCAGTGTTTTTGCATAAACAAAACACTGCTAGGTATTTGTTCAATTGCACAATATTCATTTGCTGTGTGATTACTGTTTAGTGTAAAAAAAAAAAAAAGTAAAAAAAAACCATACAAAAAACCCTTTTCCTAGTTGTTGTACCGTGAAAAAAAAAATACTGGTTATAGATTTGCTTAAAAGCATCAATCTACAGTTAGTGAGATACAATGGTACAGTATGTAATTACAACTAGAGTAAGTTGTTGAAATGACTGTTTTAATTGCATATACTCAAAAGTTGTTATAACACGAGCAAACTACATACACTCCATTTTAAGTTTTGCTTAACTGTTACCAGAGATCTGTTGATATGATATAAAAGTTTATTACTACTGAGTGTGTATAGGCAAGTGTCACGATAGCAAAGTTTATGTATTGATTACTGTGAGTTCAAGTGAGTGTTTTGGTAACTAATTCATGCAAATCCAGCTTTTGAACCTTGCAGTCACAAGGTTCGTATTAGTAAAAAACGAAATAAGAGTATTTTACCCTTACCCCATATAAACCTCATTCATTTTGCAAGCATCTTTAGAGAGAATGGAATAGGATAGTCTCAAATCATTTTCCAGCTTTTCCTCTAGCCACCCTACTCTTGACATAATCATGAACCTTTGGACATCTTTGAAAAATACCTATTTTAAATTGTTCTATGGTATAAAATCCTTCAACTAAAACAGTTCTTCGTGAACTGTCATCACGAATTGGTCTGAAAGTTGTTTAACTCGCATAGCTTCCTTGAATTGTAATTTCTGAAGATTCTTACAAAAAGATGGTGTATTGCATTGAGATGTCTTGCAGAGTTACAGTAAGATATGTAAGAGTGCTCTCTGTGAAGGTAGTGAAGTTTGTGGGTTCTGGGTTTTTGTAATTTGGTTAGGTTGTGCAGTATATCCATTGTTTCCGTGTTACTCTTATGAGCATGAAATTAGCCTATTAAATTTGTATTTTCTTGGTACTTATTTTAACACCATAGTCATTGACTTTACAATTCAAAAATAAGGTTTGGCAAGACTATTTTGTAAACCTGTTAATTTTATAATGTAAAAAAAATTACTCTAACCTTGAATTGTTATTTGCACTTTCATAGTCTATACTTGATACATTCCCACTTTATATACAAGTAGGATACTACAACCATGTAGATGTTTGGCCAAATGAATGCTGTTAATAATATGTAAAATTCTTTGATTAAACATTTATTACTTAAACTCGTTCCGTTCTGTCTCATTACATCTTAGACTTATTGTAGCAGATTCTTAAGACTGATGACAGACATTTTTAGGATATGTTCAGCCCTATGCCAGATTAGCTGGAGCTCACAGAGTAAGTTGAAAGTTTTGATTTGTAAATATAAGGTACCTATGTTCATTAAGCTTTGAAAAAAAAAATCTAAAATAGACAATTTTGTCTTAATAGCTACCGCCGTATTGTTCACTTGTTTTTTTGTAAAGAGTAGTGCCTTGTCGTTACAAATAGTGGTGCTAAATAGTGTGGGAGCACTAATTTTTGAGGAGGAGCATGTTGATTACTGTTACTTCCATGGCACGTAATATCCAGTCCCCATTGTTACCAGGAAATTCCAGGCTGCCTCTGTTACGTTAACAGGCACTAAACTGTTCTCTTCCTTGTTACAGTAATTTATTTATCTTCCTCAAACAAGCAAGCCAAGATGCTGGAGAGCTTCTAAGATCTAATGTACAAAGTTGGATTAGTCACTGCAAAGCACTTCCCATCACCTGCTTCTGCGGTCTCACTGCATATGCTGCAATTAGCAAGTACTGAGTTTCACTAAGATCCTTCACATGTGAGCCAGCAGGCTGTAGGACAGCAGTCGGAAGCGAAGAGGAAGCAATGCAGTTAAATCCACTGCAGAACAATTCAGCTACTTAATCAGGAGGCGCGCAGCGCGTGTGTAGATGTGCATCACTGCCAATAAATAACCAACACCCTCCCCGAAAGCTCCCAAGAAGCAGCAATTCTGCACTGACAGCCAGGGTGTCACCAGTGTTCACACTCCTGCTCCCCAGCTGGAGCCAACATTCTGTTTTCTCCGCTTCTCTGGCCTCTCTACTTACATCTGAAGTCCCTCAGAGCAGGGATGTGTTCTGACGACTCCGAAGAGCTTAGCCAAGAGCACCCCTTTCTTTTATTGAGGCAAAAATACAAGTAAGTGGAAATATGCATTAACTGGAAGAAAATAGATTTACTCCCCAGCTTTAGCTGAGCTTGCACTGTGCAAAATCCCTCAGCTAAATTAGGCATTTCCAGTTCCAGTCAGGCCACAGTCTAACAGTTGCCTTTCAACCCACTTCAGCTTCAAAGGATCTAGTTCCGTTAAGGAGAATCAGGAAACTGTAGAGGATGCTCAAAATCTAGGATCAACACTGTCAAACTTGGGATCCTCTAGAGAGGGGTACTTTTAAGACGTCCTGCACTTAGGGTAGTCCCCTGCTACCCGTAACTACCGGATATTCAGCAACTCTCCAATCAGAGTATTTCAGCTGTTGCCTGCATAAAGAGTTAAGTGTCAAGAAACAACAAAAGTTAATCCACGATAGTTTCATGGGCCATAACTAAAATAAAAGACATGCTGTTGTCTGTTATTGACAAAATACCCTAACCACTGCTCTTTCTGTTTCCTTTCAGGCTAGGTAGGGAGTGATCAAACAGCACTGACAGCAGTCCCTGCCTCTCCATCATGGTGACTCTAACGGCCTCTCAGAAGGCCAACAAATAATCACACTACGTGCACTGTAATCTCAAGGTGTCATTTACCGAGGTTCCATTGGAATGACAGTCATTAATAAAGCAGCACTTTGACTTGTCAGGAAATACTGAATTAAAACTCTTTTCTGCCAACATTACGTAAACAGAATTAGCTTCAATTATCACCTCGGATTAGGTTTCCTAAAGCTTGAGCCTTTTTTTTTAAAATTCAAATTATTATTTAAAAGCAGAAGAAAAAATCATAGTGGATAAGTTACCAGAACAGTACACAGTAGCGTATTTAATTAGAATATACAGGTATTTGTAAAACAGATGCATCCTACGTTTGTGGCAGAAGAGGAGAAGACTCTGCAGCATTGTTTTGGAAGGACTGAAAGGGAGGAAGCTGGGAATGGGGAAGATGGTAAAAAAGCTACAGTAAAACTAGAGTTGAAAAATCCCAACTATTTCCAAACACACTTGTTATCCATTAACAGTGTGTCTTATCAAAATCATGTAATAAAAACTTTCACAAAGTATTAGGTACTTCTTACCTGGGCAGAAATGGACATTGCCACTCACTTCTAACCCATTTCTGCACGGACCAGTGATGTGCCAACGCGGCAGCGCTGAGAGCGCCCCAGCACTGGAGGACTCCTGAGGGCGGGTGGAAAGGCAAGCAGGCAGAAGCTGCAAGAAGTGGGAAGAGTTTAAAGGTCTCTGTGAGGTTACTGATCTGCAAGATAATCACATAAAACTACAGAGGGATGGATTGAAGAAGCAGAGGGGAAAAAAAGAACAACCCAAGAACTGTGAACATTTTGAAAGGAGGTGAAGGTAAAATAGGACTTTAATCAAAATGAGGAAATAGATTTGGCACCTGAGACAAGAAAGTCAAAGCTGGTGTGAAAGGGAAGAGTGCAAGACGTTAAGTGTAGCTGCCCATGAGTCAGTACCAACCCAGGCAAGGCCTCCAGGCGCTGCGCGCTGCATGAGTGGAGCATCTGTAAACAGATCCCTGCAAATTATGGCTATTAATTATGCAATTGTTACCATAATACCATTGAATGAAATAGCTGCTATTTTACATAAAATAATAATTTGATTTTAGCAGGATATTTTTCCTCTATGTAAAAAATTATTAAAGAAGATGAGAGTGATGGGGGGTTCAGCCTGGAGAAGAGAAGGCTCCGGGGAGACCTTCGAGCCCCTTCCAGTCCCTAAAGGGGCTCCAGGAGAGATGGGGAGGGACTCTTGGTCAGGGAGGGGAGCCATAAGATGAGGGGTTAATGCTTTCAAATTGAAAGAGGGGAGATTGAGATGAGATCTGGGGAAGAACTTCTTTGCTGTGAGGCTGGTGAGACCCTGGCCCAGGTTGCCCAGAGAAGCTGCGGCTGCCCCATCCCTGGAGGGGTTCAAGGCCAGGTTGGAGGGGGCTTGGAGCAACCTGGTGTGGTGGGAGGTGTCCCTGCCCAGGGCAGGGGGTGGCACTGGGGGACTTTAAGGTCCTTCCCACCCAAACCATTCCACGATTCCATGATTTGTTTTTTGTGTCCACTGAGAACAAGATAAAAGGAAATCAACTTAATTTGCACCAAAGATGGTTTAAATGAAACTTTAAATGAAGGCTAATCATGGAAACTAAGAGGCTGCAAATTCTTGTGTGTGAGCGAGCCTTTATTTCTTGACATCAGACTAGAGGAACATCTACAAGAAATGATGTGGGGCCACGTAAGTGGCATCAGGATGAGGAAACACTGTTCGATTTGTGGCTCCGGCATTTAGCTGGCAAAGCTTCGTAAAGCGGTATGTTTATTCCCTAGCCTTTTAAATTATTTGATACGTGACTGAGCGACCGTGTAAGAGGGGCAGTTGGCTTAATGAAGACCAAAGCTGATGTATGTTGAGGGTAAGATCCAGTCACTATTCTCCTGAATCAGAATGACTATTTGTGTTCATCTCTTGTCCTCTGATTACTTGGTGAGTGGGAAGGATGAGTACATCTTTGGACGATGGAGTATGATATCTCCCTGCAAATGGGGAACAGAGCAGGTACCGGAGGCAGCTCCTGTGCTTTGCTACACCCATCGGTTTTCCCATTTGACTGCCTCTGGCTCTCACTGGGACCGCAGGGGCACTGCTCTCTCTGTCAGTTTTTGCTGAGGGAAGAAATGTGCCATCCAGAGGGACCTTTACAGCCTTGAGAGGTGGCCCCATGCCAACCTCATGAAGTTCAACAACACCAAGTGCAAGGTCCTGCACATAGGTCAGGGCAATCCTAACCACAAGTAGAGGCTGGGTAGAGAACAGACTGAGGAGCCCAGAGGAGAAGGACTTTGGGATGTTGGTGGGAGAGAAGCTCAATATGACCCATCAACATGCACTGGCAGCCCAGAAAGCCCCCCGCACCCTGGGCTGCATCCCCAGCAGTGTGGCCAGCAGAGTGAGGGGGGGATTCTGCCCCTCTGCTCCGCTCTGGGGAGACCCCACCTGGAGTCCTGCCTCCAGCTCTGGGGCCACCAACAGCAGAAGGACGTGGACCTGTTGGAGCGGGGCCAGAGGAGGCAACGGAGATGCTGGGAGGGCTGGAGTCCCTCTGCTGTGAGGGGGCACCGAGAGAGTTAGGGGGGCTCAGCCTGGAGAAGAGAAGGCTCCGGGGAGACCTTACAGTGGCCTTCCAGTGTCTGGAGGGGCTCCAGGAGAGATGGGGAGGGACTTTTTGCGAGGCCATAGTGATAGGACAAGGGGTAATGGCTTCAAACTGGAAGAAGGCAGATTTGGATGAGATGTGGGGAAGAACTTCTTTGCTGTGAGGGTGGTGAGAGCCTGGCCCAGCTCGCCCAGAGAAGCTGTGGCTGCCCCATCCCTGGAAGGGTTCAAGGCCAGGCGCAGGGGGCGGCACTGGGGGGACTTTAAAGTCCCTTCCAACCCAAAGCGTTCTATGAGTCTCTGCCCTGCTAGGGACCCTTTCTCTCTGGAGACCGAGCACCAGCACTCGCTACCGTTTCACGGAGCCCCG
>KZ506182.1:247334-298294 GCA_002844005.1 Limosa lapponica baueri
CGCGTTCCCCCCGCTTTAGTCTCGCTGCCGGGGGCCGCGGGCCCCGCCGCCGTCTGCAGGATGCCGCTGGGTCTGAAGCCCACCTGCAGCGTGTGCCGCAGCACCTCCTCCTCCATGTGGAAGAAGGGCGGCCAGGGCGAGATCCTGTGTAACAACTGCACGGCCCGCTCCGCGCCGCCCGGGCCCGCCGCCTTCGCCACCACCTCGGCCGCCGCCCAGCACAGCAACGGCGGGGGCGGCGGCGGCGGGAAGCAGGTGAGGCCGCCGGGCGGGGCAGGGGGAGCGCGGGCCGGCCGAGCGCCCGCCCTTCCCTGCACTGATGCGGTCCTTTCCCCCCTCAGAGTAAGCAGGAGATCCACCGCCGCTCCGCGCGGCTGAGGAACACCAAGTACAAGTCGGCGCCCGCCGCGGAGAAGAAGGTTTCCACGAAGGGCAAGGGGAGGAGGCACATCTTTAAGTTAAAAAACGTAAGGTGGCGTGTGGCTTTTTTTATTTCTTCTTTTTTTTTGCGGCTGGTGCGGGAAGTGTTGGGCCGCAGGGCCCCGGGGAGCCCTGTGCCGGGACCGGGCAGGCCTTGGGGCCGGCGCGTCCCCCGAGGGAGCGGTCACAGGCCCCGGCCAGGCCCGCCTTGCCCGTGCGTTGGACCCCCGCGCCGAGTTTTGCAGCTCCTGTCGCAAAATCGGCCTGAAACCTGGGTAAGAAGGGGTTGGAGTCGCCGCCAGAGCCGGCGTCGGCGCGTTCCTGAGCAGCGGGGGCTCGCCTGCCCTGCAGGCGCCTTGCCTGGGGGAAGGAGTTCTGCGTAAATACAAACCAGTCGTGTGCGTTTAGTACTCGCTTCTCCGCTTAAAATCCTGAGAATAAAATCTAAACTAGTAAAGTTAACATTTTCAAAGCACAAAAGTAAAGAAGTTCCTCCTCATGTTTAGATGAAACTTGAACACGGGAAGTTCCATCTGAACGTGAGGAGGAACTTCTTTCCTGTGAGGGTGGCAGAGCCCTGGCAGAGGCTGCCCAGAGAGGTGGTGGAGTCTCCTTCTCTGGAGACATTCAAACCCCACCTGGACACGTTCCTGTGGGACCTGCTCTGGGTGGCCCTGCTTTGGCAGGGGGTTGGACTAGATGATCTCCAGAGGTCCCTTCCAACCCCATATCATTCTGTGATTCTGTTTGAAATTTTTGCACGTGATTTCTTGTGTTTACCAATTTTCTAAGAAGATGATGTATCAGTGTGTTGTCTAATTCCAGGTTGTTGTATTCTCTTTCATATTATATGGGTTTAGGTTTTAACGCCCTTGATTTTCCATTTCTCTATTCTTTCCTTAGCCCATCAAAGCTCCTGAGTCTGTGTCCACTATAATTACAGCAGAATCAATCTTTTATAAGGTATGGCTTACACAGGTTTGTTTGTGGCAAAGATCTTGTTGTTTCTGTTTCCAATTTCAAAAATTATCACAGATAGTGAAAGCGCTAGGGGTGTATTCACATACGCTGTTCTTCCTTGCCTGACAGATGGTAGGATTTTGGTCTGCCTTATTGCGTTGCCATTAAGTCTTGCAAGGTAGTTTACCACAGTAGTTTACATAATTGTCATTGTCCCATTTTTTTCTTCCAAGAAAAAGATGCATCTGGTAATTACTGCATCCATTACTTACATCCTTAGTAATTAGCGCAATCAATGTTTTTAAACTTTTAACTTTCACCATGCAGAGGTCAAGCAAAAGTGACTATAGCTGATTATTTAAATTTGCGTGGCGTTTCCTACCTCAGGCGCAGAGTAGAGAGGATGGGTTGCGCTGCCCTAACGTCTAAACTGGCTCCCACTTTGGAGCTGGATGCAAGCAGCCTCGAACACCCTGGGAACAAGATCTGTTGACTGTTGCAATGAAAGCAGAAGCTGGCCTTCTCACATTGATGCTTGAGAGCATTTTTACCAGTGTGCCAAGGTGGTAGTGTTCTGAAGCTTTGCTTTTGTTTCCTGGTAGTACAAACAAACCACTGGAAATGTCTTTTCCCCCAAGGAAAAGGTCAGGATAGCCACCGGGAGACTGCGCAGCCAGAGAAGTGGCAGGCTGAACTTCCATATGCTCTTTAGAGACTTGGTGCTTTGTATCTCGCATCCCAGATGAATCTCTTGTTTGCTGTTGACTAGTTTGGAAGAGAATTGATATCTTTTCTTGTGTGTTTTTGGGTTTGGTGTTTTTTTTTTTTAGAAATTTCTAAGAATGTTGTCAACAGTTTTATTTAACCTCATCTCTTTATGAAAAATGTTTGTATTTTGGTACTTCGTTCTGTTGTTGAGAAGGGGATTGTTTGGGGGTTTTGAGGTCTTTTAAATCTGTTTTAAAAAACAAAACCCTCCTGGATGATGCTTGGCAAACTCTGATGTTGGTCGTGCAGGCACTGCATTGTGACGTGCGATGCTGTTGTAACATGAAGTGAGCTGCTTTTGCGGTGCAGCCTCAGGCGTTAGAGAGCACCATGGAAGGTGGCAGGAGGTGGATGTGTGTTTTGGGACTCGTTTGCATTCAAATGAGTGAACCCCTTCAATACAGCCACTTTTCCTGCACACACCAGGAAGTTACCACAGTTACTCTTTCTAGAAGGTAGTGTTGCACTCTCCTACTTCTGATGGAATGAGACCATTGCCACGCTGCAGACAGGAGGTGTAGCTGCCCCACATCCACCTCTCCCAGGACTGCTGAGGGAAGTGTGTCTTTGAAGACAGATGAGGCCAGGTTGCTTCTGAGGCATTTGGCAGACAGAGACCATGTGTAATTGCCTGCCTAGTCTTAAAAGCAATTCTGGGACTGCACTCGGAGTCCTAGACGTTGAACTCACACTCCAGGATGTTGGGTGATTGTGCACAAGCAGTGCTGATGGCTGCTTAGGTGAGACAGCAGTCCGTCTTATGCCGCTGTTCTTTTGCGTGTGGCTGAATTAAGGCTGTCTTTCAAGATTGGGGTAATTGAGATAAGTAAAGATACTGATGCATAAGGTACTCAGGAATCAGGATCACACAGTGAAGCTTCAAAAATCGGATTGTTTGATTTAATTATCATTTGTTTGTCTTCTAGGGTGTGTACTATCAAATTGGAGATGTTGTCTCAGTGGTCGATGAGCAGGATGGAAGAACATACTACGCTCAGATCCGTGGGTTTATTCAGGACCAATACTGTGAAAAGAGTGCTGCGCTAACCTGGCTCATTCCTACGCAAGCCAGCCCCAAAGATTGTTTTGACCCAGCATCCTATATCATAGGTAATCACTAAGCCTTCACTTTATACAGCTACTTATTTATTCCTAGACTAATGCAGAGCTGTATTTTTTTTTAAATTCACTTTTTAGCTTGTCAGGATCGTTTATGCAATTTCCACGTTTTAGACCCTAATCCTGTAAGCATATTGTTTACTTCAATAACCTTTTTTATTTATGTGTGTAATATGATTGGCACTACTGCAGTGAGTGTGAGTATTTGTGCTCACGTGCACAATTACAGTCTTGCAACTTTAAAGATCAAATTATTACTCCATGGACAGAAGCAAAGTTACTGCAATATAAACCTGATATACCAGTCCGAGCTTTTAAAGCGACCCGAGTTAGTTGATCTTTATCTTGGGTACAATACATAATACATAGTGTGCAACCACCAGCATAGAGAGTGCTCTGCTACTGATTATGAAATTATTAATCATTCAGAAAAGTCTTTTTGACAGGCAGGCCACAAATAGTATCTATTTAAAAAATATTAGCTAAAGTACTTCACTCAAATAACTGAATGCTTGAAATGGAAAAAAGAAAATAAAAAAAAAAGATCATCGCAGCAAAAATAAAGATAGAGATTTCCTGCCTTGTATTTGAGGCTGCTTTGCCAGGAAGGTCATGGATTGAAAAAACACATTCTCTAAGGGATGTTGGCTGCTGTTGCATATTTTTAAGTCCTGCATACTCCAATTTTATGCCTTTAAGTTTTGTCTAGGAAGATTTTCTATTTTTTTCCCGTAGGACCAGAAGAAGATCTCCCGAGAAAAATGGAGTATTTGGAATTTGTGTGTCATGCACCTTCGGAATATTTCAAATCTCGGTCATCTCCCTTCCCTACTGTTCCTACAAGACCAGAGAAGGGCTATATATGGACTCATGTGGGACCTACTCCTGCAATCTCCATTAAAGAAACTGTTACCAATAATTTATAATTTTGTAAAGGAATACTTTGGACGAGTCATTTTGGGTGTGTTCTCAGGTCTGTGAACCCCATACAAGACGGTTAAAAAAATTTATAAAATGTTCTTTTTACTTTATGGATTATGGTATTTATTTATTTTAAATTATATCAGAACTTTAAAACCGAAGTTTTCTTTCCATTTGATCTGTCATTTCTGTGCTCTGTTCTTCAGACATTTTTGCTCACTTTGGGACAAAACCACAAGTTTCACATCATCTTCGACTTTGGTGAGCAAATAATTGACTTTTAGTGTTGCTTTTAATGTTCTTATTTTCTAACTTTCTTTCCAGAGAAGAAGTTAAAAGACATACTCTTGACCGTGCAGCACTTATATACTTGTTTAATTTAGTTCACTGTGACAGCAGGTTTGTTTACTCCTTAAATAATTTAAGACTAGCTTCAAATAAAACACTGAACTTGATCAGTGATGCAGTTATCAGTTTTCTATTACACTGGAGAGGAGTGATCTACTTAGGTTTCTCTTATTCAGACTAAAACCTGTCATCCTCAAGGCAGTGCTCTATTTAACAGCCACCTTTTAAGGGAATTTTGTTCAGCTGAATCTAAAACGTGGGCCTATGTATGTAGCTTCCTGCTAAGCTTTGCTTATATAGGGGGTTACGTTTCTTTGAAAACTGGATGCAGATTTTAAAAATGATGTTATTTGGCTTTGCCATCCTGGCATCCTCATGGCAGAAATGTATCTGCATTTCCCGAGCAAGCTAACGCTGACGAATGATTTGAGTTCCACTTTGTTACTACTTGTGTGTGTGTTAGCTTAGTCTCTTCAAAGTGATTTTAAATTGTTTTTTTTCAGTGTTTGCAATCAGTGATAGTAAGAAAAATCCTCAAGCAATTCAAATGAAAAAAAATTGCTAAGTGAAATAATGACTAATTTTCTATATTGACAGTCTCAGTATAGCAATGAAAATACTAAAAAGCAGAATGGGAAAAATGCCACGTGCTAAAATACCAACGTTAAGGTTTTCTGCACTAAACTTTTCACAAGCCCATCAGCTCCAGACACTGTGATGTGCTTGTGTGGCCTGAATTCCCTGGGGTTAGTGGTTCCTGCCTACGAAGGACAGAGCTGTAAGTGGCCTTATCATTTACATTTGCATGTCACCATAGCACCCAGAAGCCCTAAATCAACTTTAGCATATTGTAGGAAGGTCTATGAAAGTTGCACTAGGCTTATGTTTTAACTTAATGAAAAGCTTTGATTTAAGATGAACTATTTTGAAAGTCTTAGGTATTGACAGCTTTTAATACAGCGGGACCTGTGAAAGCAGGAACCAGATATATTTGTTTCAGTCTGCAGCCTCCATTCTGCCCTCTTCAAATACAAGGAAGAACAGTCAACCCTAAATTTAAGGGACATTGTCCATAGTTCAGAATGCTCAGAAATCAGCAGTATACTGCTAATATGGAGTTAAATCTTAAGTAACTTCAGTTGCTACATACATGAGATTTGTGCCCGTGCTCAGTGTGCTGCAGTAATTAATCCCAAGGTGGCCTCACTCCTGGCTTTCCTCTCCTTCCTCTCCTTTCACTTCCTCTAGATTTCTTTTTTTCTCATTTATCTACATTAAATAGTGACCCTTACAAGACGTTTACAGTAACCAGAGTGACTCCCTCCATTCAAATATTTTTATTTCTCTGTAGTCCGCAAGATTTTCCCTTGGGATCACTCTAAGGTCCCTGTGCTGCCTCGGCGTAATCTGTGGAGCTTTGCTGTTCTGTGGGCTGGCCTTCAAGCTCAGCTGCTTTCCTTGGCAAATCCTGGTAGGAAGAGGGAAGAGAACAATGCTTTCAATTGACACCAAATGAAAAGTACTCGCTTGCCATTTGCCTTATTTGTCAATAAATTGTAGTAGAAAAGGGATAATTTAGAGCAATATCAATGTATGGTTTATGATTTGAAGTTTGTTTCACGGAATGACCTGCTGATACGCAGGCCTTGGCACCCTCTGATGTCAAAGAGCAGGTCATCCCAAGAGGGGACTGGCTGCAGGCTTGCATTGGACACGAGACGCTTAACCAAAAGAAAAGAGTTTGGAGCAGGGTAATGTCTTACTCTGATGAAAAACAGTGTGCTGTAGAAATGTTCTACTTAGAGCAGAGCTCCAGGTAAAGAATGTGTAACCTCGAACTTCTGTAAGAAAAAGCAAAGAACTGTGAGCATTGCCACCATGAAACGAAAGCCGGAATAGATTAAAAATAAGTGTCATCCCTCACTGCATTTCAATGACCAGCACCACTAAATTTAAGAAAAGTGTATTGTGATTGGATTAGAAAAAAAAACCACCCTGCAAAAAGGTCTGCACAATAAAAGCAAAATTATCAAGTGATGTAGTAGGTAATTTAAACCAAATGTGAACCCGCTTCACTTCTGTTCCCTGTGACAGGCAATTACTTGGTTTGGGAAGATGCAAGACTTAACAGTCTCCTGTATGAGACAACCCACAGGAGCTTTAAATACCTCGTTAGCTGTCTGCTCTTGCCATTCCTTAGGGAATGAAACAGGAAAAAAAAATCACACACAAAAAAATACCTACTTGTCAGCTGATTAAACGTAAAACTTGTTTTCTAAAAATTTTTGCCAGTCTCCCTAATACAGAAAAGTTGCTCTATGTTTAAATGTTTTCATTTTGTTTGCTGCAGTGTGATGTGAAGCTACTGACGCTGCCCCGAGCGAGCGATTGCAGGCTCTGTACGGTGCGGGCTGACGCGCGTCAGCCTCTCTGGTGAGTGCACGGCAAGGACACCACTTGGGTGTGAATTTCTAAGGGTAAGGACAGCTGTCCTGGTGATTGACAGAATGCCTGGGGTGTGTGATGTGTTCCTGCTTGTCAGGGCTCCTGGGGACACCCAGCACAGGGAGACTGTCTTTACCCGCAGTTGGCCAACACATTTTGACCCACAAAAATTTTTAGGGACGGTGATTAATTAACACCAGTAACATGCATAAAGGTAAATCCTGAAATTATTGCAGCTGACTTAAGCTACTGCTGCTTTTTCTGGTCTGTTAATAAGCTGAATAATTCCATAAACCATACTTAATAGATTTCTAATTCTGTTTTTGTTAATTTTTTAAACTGACTTGCAGCTGCTTCTGCCTTCCTGTTGACACTCCTCTGGTTCCAGGAGAGGCTCTGAGAAAGGAACAGAGAAATGGTAGTATATTCACGAGAGAAACACGTTTTGAAATACAATACATTCCATTTATATGGTGTGACTTCTCTTGCCCTTACTGTAGCAAACCTGTGGACAGAAGAATGAAGCCGGGACAGATCTGCGGGAGAGCGGGGTCAGTCCTCGGAGTTTAACAGTTTCCAGCACAGACTGCTCTATTTTATGGGCATTGCTGGTTTTGGAGATGCAAACAGGACTAGTAGAAATTAAGTGACTGGATAAAACATATATAAAGCTGCCATTAAAATTGTGACAGCTTAGACTATTTGTAGTTAGGTGATCTGTTTATAGTACTTACCTTTTGTCCTCAAAGGCAGTAACAGGGTTGCAAACAGTTACTCCTCTAACTTGCATCCTAGTCATTCTGTCCTGGGAACAAAGGCATCAGTTGCAGCCTGTTAGCTCAGAACGCTCAAGCAGAATGTAAGACGGTGAAAGAAAAAGGCTTAAAAGGTTTAATCTAAAATAATTCCAAGTATTATACTTCAAACTACAGTCTATAAAGAAAAAAAAAAATTTTTTTTTTTTTTTGGAACTATGGAACAACCTCCCTTAGTAAGTATTTTTATTTTAATTTTTGATTATACTGGGAAGTGCTAAAAAATAATCCAAATGGGCAAGTATTCTGATGGTGAGGTCCCCAAAGAGAGTGGATGCGCAGGCAGTGCCTGTTACTAAAGCACTGTAACTTTCTTTAGGTGTATTTGAACAATTGCGCTGTCCTGTTTTTTCATGTCCAGAACATCAGCCAATAACATGGGAAGAATGACTGACCTCCAGACAGCTGTTTGTGGACATCGCTGAAGGAATGAGACCTCCAAGAGCAACGTGTCTGAAAATTTCTCATTTTAGGAAAATGAAGGGCAAAAGGAAGACCCGCAAAATGGACTTGAGCAGAGGGGATGTCACAGGATCCCACCGGGACAGGTTTTGGTGCCCTGCAGCGGAAGGAGCTGAGCTCATCCATTATTCTCCCTTGTCTTGTTTGGTATCCTCCGTGCCAGAGCTCAGGAAGGTTTCATTCCCGCGTCCCTGGACGGGGAGCGGATACGCTGCTGCCGAAGTCATGGCCTTGTGTTGAGCTTCAGAGCTTTGGCACCAATTAACAGGTTTTCATTACGCAATTTTAGTTCTAAAGACGGACCATGCAGCCAAGAGCTAAAATACACAGAGCCATCTATAATATATGCAGTAACGCCTGGAACGTGCAGAGTGAGCTGATGCGTACGTGGCAGTGCTGTCTGCTTGCAGGAGGAAAATACCCTTTTGCAGGTGTAGGAAATGGGTATTATCCAGGACCCTTTGCCTTGCAGAACTGGACAGAGGTTCTGTGACAGAAATAATGCAGACGTTTTTTTAAAACTACTTTTTGAGATTTTTCACTTCTGTATCTATATAGGAGAAATAAAAGAGCTTGAAAAGGAAAAATCATGGACGTCAGCAATGTACTTAGGAAATAATGTGGTTGGCAACTGTACACAGGATGATAATGACGATACCCATCCCAATGAAAAAAATAAGAAAAAAAGGCAAGCAAAACATTTTGATGACTGATAGCTCAAATGAATATAGCAAATAAGAAGTAACAGCTTTAAGTGCTGAAAGCAAAACTTTCAGATTTCATATAGGTAAAGACTGTTCACTAAATATTCAATGATTTATTCACTATATTTTTACGTTATTGAAATGGAGTCCTAGTTACACAAAGCCAGATGGTTGAAATGAAGAAATGACTCATTTTGGAGATACACTTTTAAGTCATGTAAATAAACAAACACTGCTTTTTCTCAGGTATTTGTCATACACGTGTAAGTACATCAAAACCACACTTTGGGTGTATAGTAAATGATTATTTTTTTTACCTCTAAAAGGAGTCCCTGATAACGTATAGGGGCGCCTGTCTTCGGGTGTTGTGTCGATACGTGCAACAGGAAATGATGGATTCAAGGTGAAATGAACACCCCTGTTGTGGTGTGGGGCACAGGAGGGGCAGGAGCTGCTGTCAGAGGGACCCAGCCCGGGGTTAGTCCTCCCGGGTTTGGATGTTGTCTGTGTTGGGCCGCTGGGTCCTCGGACAGGGTGGAAAGGTACGGGTTAAACACCGAACCGAAACTGAAGCATCATGGCCCCTTCCCCCGAAACAATACCCGATCCCAAAAGAAGTGGGAGAAGATGTACAGCCCATCATCTGGATATTACATGGTTCAGGTGACACTTCACGCACCAATGTGCCAGCGAGGCCCGAGAGGACAAAGGAGCCGTGGGGTGCATGGGGTCACATCTGCCTTAGCCCCGCTGGTCCCTTCCTCCCAGAAGTTAATGCAGCGGTGCCACGCGGGTCTAGGTGGCTCTCAGTACTAGGCTCTTCCCAGGGGGTCTGCTCTATCCCCTTGAAGGAGGGGGACACCCAAAGGAAAACCGCCTTCGCTTGGGAAGGAGCACAGTATTTTTGGATTGATCACCCCAAGGCTTTTGTAACTCCCTGTCCATTTTCTGTCATCAATTAAAGGGCGCGCTAAAAGGACTGAACACCACGGACAAGTGGTGGGCCCAAGACATCATTTAATTATGGCAGAAACAAGCGTGTTTTGAATGTATCAAGTTCTTGAAGTTGTAGAGAAAAGGGTCTTAAAGTAAATGGTGCCAAAGCACAACCTATTACACAGAGGTGGAATTTCTAGGTACCAGGCTATGTCCTCCTGGGTGCGGAATTACCTTCTCCAAGGAAATTATTCCTCATTTAACCCCTGCTTGCCATGGGAAAACGTTGCAGAGCTTTTTAGGGCTTGTAGGTTTTTGTAAGGAATTTTTGCCAGATTACAGTGTTATAGCAAATCTCCTGCAAAATCTGCTGCAAAGAACAGGAAACTGGCTGCAGGGAGAAGAAGAGGCCACCAGTTGGAATAAAAGTATTACATCTGTAAGAGTCAGAAGAATTGGGAAACACCATCATTGGTCTCTACATGACATAAGACATAGCCTCGGGGTATGCAAGTGGCTGCCGGTTCAGTGTACAGCGTGGTGGACATGGTCAGAATTATTCACCACAAAGGGAATGAGTGACGCCAAACAGGTTAAGTGACAAAATGGGACATTTCGGGCTCTTCATGCGTTGCTGGGAATACAGCTTTTGAGGGTGTGGAACGTGAAAAAATAGCAGACGCCATACTGTAGTTTCAAACTGCTCTTTACAGTTATTGAGTAAGAAAGATCAGACAAATAAATTACAGTTTTACTCTATTACTACACAGACAGAATTGGCACATTTCTTAGCTAACAGAGCACATCTCTCCAAAATTATGAAAGACAAATGTAATGGCCTGAGCAAAATATGTTAACAGTTATTTTTGTATGCTCCCCGACCCAGAATCTTGCAATCATTGACAACAGAATTTTGTATTTGGTGGCTTTGTATCTTGTATCTGGCTTACTTTCAGGAAGGTTACATGAATCTCTTGGTTCAGCCCTTCTAGCTGGCGACTCTGATGCTGGATCTTGGGGAGCGGATGCTTCCTGACTGACTGGGTCCTTCTCACACTTGGTCTGGAACTTCAGCGAGGTTATTTTTCTTTTTGGGAGCTTTAGTCTCTTCAGTAACAATAACAACTTCTTCATGGACAACATCTCCAGGTGGTTCATGCATCTTGATGAAACGCTGAAGTACTTCAATGTCTGTTTAATGAAACAGAGGAATGATTGGAATCAAGCTGCGGATAGAAAGGCTGTTTTTACCTGAAAAACATCAAGGTTACACTGTGCTGGGCACTGCCCCTCTCTGAGTCAGAACAGTAAACCCAGACATCTGTTTGTTACAGGTGGCAATTTGGGCTCCTTGAAAGTCTTCTGAGCTCTCCCATTTAGGGAGTACAGAGCAGGAGTCTTCCTCTTTTCTCAGGAAGCAGCTTGGGTTTTCTTTAGGGGAAAACCTACTCGGAGAAGTTCCTGCTGCCCTCCTACACAATCTGTGTTGGTGGTCCTGCTGTCCGCTTCTTTCCTAAAGATCATCACCTCTCTGCCTCTGTCAGTGTGACGCCTTGCTGTGCGCGGGCTGGGACCGACGCGGGTCCCACGCACACACTCTGGGGCTGCCTGCACCAGCGGGTCTGAAATATGTGCGCAGAACCTGCAAACCTCTTCTCCCCCAACCCTAGATTTCAGTCGGGCATTACGAAGTAAAGCAAAGATGCCCTGTCCTACCCGTTAATCAACACGCCTTTCTCCAGAGTACCTATTCCCCAATTACAGGAATCTGCACGTGGAATTCTCCACTTACCTCTCCTCAAGGAGTCAGGACATGGCAGAGTGAAAATCTCATTTTGTTTGTTTCCACAGGAACGGGATTTTTTTGCATCCTGCATGCGAAGGTAGAATGACAGGAGATCTTCCCTCTTCGGTCTTTTGGCGGGGTTCTTCTTCTGACAGCAGCATCTTGCTGGTTCATGTTCTTCCATTTGGGTGATTCTTGTCCTGCGCCGGATTGTTTCTTCTGCGTGTTTCTCACCTTCCAAAATATCACAAAACAACTAGGAACTATCAATTTGAAAATGAGAGTTGACGGAAGACAGTATGAAGAATGGCCCAGGGAAAGCTTTGTCAATATTTCCCAAGAAACAAGGCCTTTATCGATGAGATCTTGGCTATCCCTGTGCTCCCATCAGTTGAGTGCTGAATGCCCAGGCCAACTGTGACACCTGACGGGAGAGAGCAGTTATGGCTCTGTCTAAAAATTAAGTACACATTCAACAGAACATCAGCAATGGTTTTAAGCAAATATCAGGTAGTAAAAGCTTATTGAAAAACTCACCCGTGTTCATCTTCTGCATGCAACCAGAAGTGGGTTGGTCGTCGGGTGTGTGAGAAAGCAAGCCTTTTGTGTCAGGAGGATCAACAGCTTTTCGCAGTGTTGACCCCAACAACTCCTATTTCACGCTCTCAGCTTTCTTAGACCTTTGTTTCTAAACTGCTTAGTAACAGGGCACTCCTGGGTAAGACAGAAGATTTGTTCCCCTTTCTTCTTCATGAGATGCTGATCACAAACTGTGGAGGAACTGGAAGTAGATGCTGTATTTATTGTGGGCCGAAACAAAACCAAAAGCAACTGCTGCACACCTGCAGAGTTTGCAGATCCTGATTGTGGCCCCACTGCTCGCTCAGTGAAATAAGCAGAAATGGTATGTTGAACTTTAACATGCCCATATACGGCTGTAAATAGAAACAAACACTGTGGGCCAATGACAGGAACACATACTGCGATGTACTTCCTCTGTGGACTTTCAAGTCAAGCTTAACCTGTTTGCAATGACCTACAGCTCACCCTGAATAAACTGAGACGCTCAGAAAAGGAATCGACAGGTTCACCTCAGCTTTTAGTAACCAACAATGATTTTGACCAACTCATTGCAGCACTTTGAGGTGGGAACAAGTAACAACGTCTCTCGTAGAAAATGAGTGCAACAAAACTTGGTGCAAGATCTGGGGAAAATCTTTTTAACCAATCTCGTAACGAGTTGGTTTCACACCCCGGGGTCACTCCCACAAAGGAATGGCAGGTGTGATGTGCTGGTTTGTTGCTCTGGGCCCCCTGCGGTCCGGTCGGTGCCCCGGCCACCCGTGTCTGCCCCGCTCCTCGGTCTGCCCGAGCGGGGGCTCTGCCAGTCGTGGCCAGTGCAGAGCGTGACTGTCACCCCCTCCCGCTGGTCCCGCTGGCGCTGGCACACGCGCCGCCCCCACAGCAACACCCACTTCTCCCTTACAAACCTCTACATTCTCTCTTTCCCCAACGCTCAGAAGCAGAGTTTCAGATTAACGTAAGAACAGAGGTATCGGGGCAAACCTCAACACCTCCAATAACGGCCAAATCCCAGCGTCTAACGCCTCAGGCAACCACCATATTCCTTCCCGAAACACGCCTGTGGTCCAGAGGAGCATGGTGAGGACTCCCCAGCAGACTGGACCGGCTTTCCCAGTACTGCCGTATCCTTTCTGATACAAGGGGACCTAAACTGCACGTAACCTTCAACAGCTCACAGGCAAGAACACTCAATTTTTTTATAATGACAGATACTTCCAGAAGTCTATTTCTTCTCTAATAATTTCTAACATTTAAATTCCTCTTAACAACAAGCCGGTGTTTCATGGGGGATCATTACGGAAGAGTAATGATCATTAGACCCTACCATATTGCTTTCCCTTTCCCTTTATCAACAATAAATTGCATCTGCCAAGTGCAGTCAGCAAGTTTTCTGAAGGTCTTCTGTAGCATTTTATTACCAACCTTTGTTTTTACAGACCTGAAAAGCTTACTTATTAGGTTTTTTTGCTTTTGGTGCTGTTTCACTCTTCACTCCCTGCCGAGACCAGGTGAGCACGTCAAACACCACGGCAGCACCCGTGCAACACATCTGGAGCGCTGGGGCCCAGAGTTACGGGCTCTCCAGTACAAGACAGACATGGACATACTGGAACAAGTCCAGCAAAGCACCTCAACAGTCACTAAGGGAGTGGAGCATCCGAAATACAATGAGAGGGGGAGAGTTGGGACTGTTCAGCCAACTCAAGAAGGCTCAGGGAGCATCTTAGAAACGCATATAAATACTGGACAGGAGGGTGTAAGGAAGATGGAGCCAGGCTCCTCTGGGATCCAGTGACAGGACAAGAGGCAATGGGCACAAAATGAGAAAAGGAAATGTTTAAATACAAGAAAAAATGTTTCAGCAAAAAAGAAGGATCAAACTCTGGAACGAGCTGCTGAGAGGGGCTGTGGAGTCTCCATCCTTGGAGACGCCCAAAAGCCAAGCAGACCCAGTCCTGAGGAACCTGCTGTGGCTGAACCTGCTCCACCTAAGGGCATTGAACTTTGTGATCTCCAGAAGTGCCTTCCAGCCTCAAATATTGCATGATTCTATGAGCTTTACAAATTGGTGTACAGCAGATTATTTATCTTTATGTTATCAGCCTGAACAATGTAAAGTGCCAAGTGTAAATGCAATGAAAAAACAGGCCAAAGGCCATATTACTATCAGCAGCACAAATTCCAGGTTTATTATTATGGATCCACAGTGAGACAATCCTCCCCCTGAGCCTCTACAGCAGCAGTCCGTTAATTCTGCAATCCTAGTTTCCTCTCACCAAACCTAAATAATGGAGCAAATGCTGAAGTCTGCAAATAATACTTTAAAAAAACCCCAACAAAGCAAAACAAAGCAAAAAAGTCCCCATATAACTCTGTCAAATGACTGTACATTACAGACTTTCAAGGGGTTTTTATAGTTAATGCATGAAAACACTATCCAGTGAATACAGGCACACAGAAATAATCTGAAGGGGAGACCAGAAGCCAAAAATCTAAATGCTTTCTCAGAAACCACTCAGCATATACAGAAAGGTGTATAAAATGTTTGAGATGCATATGTTTATAGAAATCTTATGAATATACAAAAACATTTTGCCAGCTACAAAAGTTTAGCAAAATTTGAGTATCGTGATTCAGTACTTCGAGTATTTTGGTCAATATATACGGTCTGTAATATATAGTAATATGCACAACCATTTAACCAATGTTCTCAAAATCTCATAGTTCAACAACTGTGCAAGTATATACTGATTTTACTGACCCACAGCACACGAAATGGAGTAAAACTAAGTGCTGTGCCTAACAGGGGCTAATTTCACAACATCCAGGAGGTCCATTTTCCTTAAAATTCAACTTACCAAGTCCACTTACCAGATTATTAATGCCAGGTCACAGCGACGTACGAGTGTTATGCAAGGCTACAGCCAGAAATATACACCTTTAGTAAAGCATGTTAAATTATATCAAATCATTAAATGTATATATGATGTTAATAAACAAGTATGTTTTCTAGCTGGGAGACATCTTCACCTGGTGTGTTTGAAGGTTTGCCTGAAGAATCTTTTCCTGGATTGCATAGAGCATCTGCAGTAGAAGATTTCACTGACTAAGATATGTAGTCTGTGGCTGGTTCAGCAGCGTAGATGCGCAGCATTTGCTCAAGTCTCTGAATACCTGTAGAAAGGAAATATAGAGGAAAATACTGACTGGGCATATGCAAAAAAAATTCCCCAGGAGAGTAATTAACCTCTGAACAGGAGGTTCTGTAACCTTCATGTTTAGACAGTCTCAAAATGCGACTCAGCAACCTGCTGTCTGATTTGGAAACTGGCCCTGCCTTCAGCTGGAGGTTGTACTAGATAACCCAAGAATTCCCTTTCAGTCTCCATTTTTCTAGACCTGTATATGCTCTAAATGCTTCACAAACATCCCCTTTGCTAACAATATAAAGCACTTGTTCAAGGTGAAGCATTTTACAGCATGAGATGAATACATTTTTCATATCCAACATGAGCCACGCGAAAACAAAGGATGGGGGGAATTCCCAAGTTACAAAGCATAACTTGAAAGAGTAAAAATCCTTCCACATAAAATTTGATTCTTTACCTCTGACAGAGTAAAAATAATTTTCAAAATTACATTCCAAAAGCTTTAGAGGCTTAACATAAGCCAGCATAAGTGCTTTGTAACCTATGCTCTGGGCCAATCTCTCACTTCCTACAAACTCCAAATACGCCCCTCACAAGCCAAGAGAAAATAATTGGGTTTGAACTCATTATTTATAAGGTTAATAGTTCTTAAAACTTGCATGCCACTACATGCTACATTAGAAGTAAAACCCACTTGCACAAGTAAATCGTATCTACAGAATTGGAGAAAACCAGTCTAAACCATCTGGGTTCATAACAATAAAACACTTTTCCAGGACTAATCAGGTTTTTTATCAAGGAGCTTCTGCCATAATTCAAGTTCGGTTTCAAATGTCTGTGATTTTAGGAACTAAAATATTTTTTTATTAAAGGTTGAACAACTGCATAAATTCATTGAAAGGATTTTCCAGGACTTGGGGTAACAACATGCACAAGTAATTTTTACACTTCCAAGTTTTACATATGTATTCCCACCCCTTTTCAAACTTCTTACATATTTTTCTGAAGTCTGCCCACACATAAAGTCCTCCTGAACTTTTGAGCACAGGTATTCCAACATCTGCAAGCCCACCCACAAGAATATTTTGCGTGTCTTTAAGTCGCTTTTTGTTGGCGGGAAAAATCACATTATCCAACCAATCTGTGAGAGCAAGAAAAATGCAATTGTTTTATTTCCACCTGCAATGGAAAAATAAAACAGTTCAAGGGAAACACTCCTAGTGTGGCTAACCTCTGTCCCTAAGGAATTGACTGAGAATGTGCTGAACAGGTCCAGGACGGCTATGGAAGACAGCCAGCTGATTCACAGCTTTCTGAATTTCACGGTTTCTGGTGTACAGCACTCCAACTCTGACACCGCTCATACCAAAATCCTTGGAGGACAAAAAGAAGAGAGCAAGGTGCAATTTTTACTTTATGTTTGCACTTTGTCAAGCCACCACGTCTAGAGTCACTGTGACGCAGAGGATGAAAAAAACCTTCTGGACTAAATTCTCCAAGTTGCCAAATGGAGTCCCAAGAGTAATAAAAACCGACCAGCAACTTCTGAACAACCCTGTGGCATTTACATTCTACACTACCAAAGCAGAAAAAAAAGAAACTGAGTTTGGTACCTATTACACAGATTGTTCCAGAATAGCTCAATGAATTTTTGTGAAGAAGTATCTTAAAATAAAACACAAAGAGTATTTTGCCCTACCTTGCTAAAACCCCACATAAAAATTGTCCGTTCTGGATCTGGTAAACTGAACGAGAAAGAGGAAGACAAGAACGGTTGCTATAGAAGAACGAGTTATGCATGTTATAAAAATGTTTAAATTGGTAAAATTGTAGTAATTTTTAATAAAATTCATATATAATCTTTAAAGTGACATGACATTTTTTCCCAGAGACGTTTTATCAAGAACTCCTGGGTGTGTACACGCTGAGGCACCGAGTCACACAAAACGAACCCCAGAAAGGGTCTGACAAAGATGTCACGGCCCAGTTAAAATCCCAGATTCCCACTGCACAGTTAGTGCTCACACCTGATTTAAAACAAAAGCAGTGTTTCCATCAGTGACGATCAACTGCTCTTGTACTTGATGGAGCAGGGTTTTTTGCTCACCTCTGCTGTGTTTCAGGCTGGGAAGGGAGAAGTGACATTTTAGGGTGTGCATCTACACAGTGAGGTGCAGCTAAACAGCATACACCTTGGTGTGCCACTGCAGACGACGGTTTACTCTCCTTTGCGTAACTTCATGTAAGTAGGGCCAAGGCTGGAAATTTCCTTCTTCGGCATAATGGAGCTCACTGAACTTTCACAGTAACAGAAATACGGCTGTATTTTTAGGCTTCACTTATGGTTAATCATCTCATATGGGTGAGGCAATACCCAGTCACTCGCTGAGTTTGGTTGGACTTGGAAATTTCCCATTGGTATGAAATTCATGCAGTTATACAATCGCGTACTTTTGGGGACAGAAGTTTTGTTAGTCACATACCAACAGGTTTAAATATTCTTGAAACATTTATTCTTTCAGCCCAACAGCATACTCGTCAGGAGGGAGACTCAAGGCAGAAGGTAACTTGTACAACCTTGGGCAACGTCAGCAGCGTTACGGTGAGAACCTCACGCGCAGGCTGTGCAACGGGGAACGACAGAGGAAAGCAAAGTGGCCAAATGACTAAGGGCCCTGTCAATTTTTATAGCTATTACTGTATCACACACACATAAGCTGGAAGCAAGAGATCTGCCATTTAAAGCCGTCTATGAAGAAGATCTCTTGTATTAACGAGTCTCGTAGTTGCAAAGACTTGGATATGAGTTTGTTTGAACTACACCCGTTACACTAGAGAACCACAAGTTTGAAAAAAACGGTATGGGTTCTATTTAGGATTAAATATCTTCTAATCCCTGCCGAGAAATCACACCTACCAATCTAAGCGAAGAACACTGGTGAAGGTGGTATTGTCATACACAGACAGCATGTAGATCTCATCTATTATTACATGCAGTTCATATCTACAAATAGAACAATACAGGCATATCAATATATTTTAAAGAAACTTCTTTGCATATATATCTATGTATATGTATAATCTCAACTACTGCCATAGCAAAGTATCCATAAACATGCTGATTTGCTATTATACTCCTACAAATTTTACACAAAGAGGTCACAAGGTGAGCGCTGTGCACCACCAACTTCTGTTTAGACATACCCTGTATTTCGCAGAAGCAGTAACATTCCATATATCTGAAACAAAATCCAAATGCATGCTCAATCTAGTGGTTCTCTGGGATATGTATGGTCCCGCTCAACTCTTACTTAAAATTTAAAATGAGCACAGCCTTATATTATAAACTTCTTTACCCTGAAAGATTTCTTCAGTGAGACTTGAAGTCAAATGCAGATGTTGGATTATAAAAAGGACTTGTCGTGCACTTAAGACGACTCTCCTACGCACTCCCTCTGTGAAAGCCGCCGTCAGCTTCGTTACCATACTTGATACCAACAAGCCATGCACGTATTTCTAAATATTGAAAAAAGTTGCAGACTGGTTTTAAACACCCAAGTAGTGCAGGCATCGTCTTCGAAGTAACCCACATTTAATTTGATTGTTGAGTTCTGTATTTTTTTTAAAATAAAGTTTGTTTTCATAACAGTTTTTACATTAAAAATAAAATTATTGTTTCTAATCCGTATCCTCTAACATTACTTTAGTACCAGCTTGTTGGTTGATCCTGAAACCCACGGGGCATGCTGAGAAAAGATACATTCGCCTTTTTAAAAACTTGGTAACTGGAAATAGTGGATTGAATTCTACCAACCTCCACTGCTGTTTCCATGAAAAGGAAATCACACCAAAAATGCAGGAATGTTGTGTTATTCCATTTCAAATTTAAATAAGCCAGCAGTAGCCTTTGGTAATTAATGAGCAATTCATACAAACCTGCTCTATTTAAGATTGTCAGAAACTAAGCATTGTTAGCATTAAAAGTGTGTACAGGATTTTGCAGTCATTCTTTGGCAGAAGCTCACTGAAATAAGAAAGGAATATACCTTTTCCTAAAAAAAATACAGATGCTTTTCAAAAGGAAGTGTTTTTTCTCCGTCAGTACCCAAGGGGTTCAGGAGACTGGCAGAGCTTAGAGCATGAACTCTGAGCTGGTTAAGGAGAAAAGAAGTGGAATGGGGATGAGATATTTCAGAGGCATCTTCCTTTGATGGGAAGGGATTTGCCTGCACATTTCAGGCTCAGTAATTACAGAAGATGTGACAGAACTTCAGACCGTTGACTTACACCTTGCCAATTCAATTGCTTCCCCCCCAACAGCAAATGTTAAGATTTTCTTATTTTGATAATGTCTCCAATGGCGATGCTGGCCATGTTTACTACTGCTAAAGACGGACAGTCACCTGCTGTCATTTTCCGAGTCATGCATCAAAGCGGGTTAACAAAGAAACAGTCAGGCAAGCAAAAGGTTTCATAAGTTTAAACCACCCATAAAAGAAAAACCAAAATCCCAACAGTATTTCATTCAGAAAGATATTGCTGGATCCCAGGTTAGGCAATTTATTCTAGCATTCCCAGAAAGGCCAAGGAAATAGGGCAGTTACACAAGAAACATGACTGTCGGCCACCTCCTCCCAGCACGCCCAAGCAAAGAACACGCGCTTGCCAAAGGCCATTTTTCATCACTGCTCCATTGCACGAACAGAAAATGAAATACCAAAGAACCAGCACCAGGGCTCCAACCTGTGCGCAAACTCGCGGCATTCTCTCAGCGGGGTAAACGTCCCCTAACGGGCTGTGGGGGCTGATGAGGATTAATGCCCTGGAAAAAGAAAAACTGATAGTTGGAGACACCAACAACCTCAAACACCAGACTAGCGAAGATGCAGCAAGGAAGTCTGTTAACCCTTCAGTCAAAAGCAGCTTTTGAAAATTATTTAATTGCATAATATAATTACTGTATAGACCAAAGTTCCAGCTACCGACCTGGTTTCATTATTTATCCTATACCACCCCAAAAAACATACTAAATAGTTTATCAGTAAATGAAAATCCATTTGAAACACCCATTGATACCAACAGGCAAATTATGGTGTTGCGGAGATCATCACAGGTTCTACAGCCATACTTCCAAAATAATTTCCCAGGACTGAGCAAAGTTACTATGCATTAACATGGGAAAGCTGAACAGAAATCGGACTTTGACATCGAATAACCTGCCAAGTAACTGATTTTTCAGTATTCCTTGTTTCTTTAAAAAAGTAGTAGAATCTGCAGAAGACTGAAAATTTAATTACTTGATGTTCTATGAGATATGCAGAGGTCTTAAGCAAGTAATTACTTTTTTAATTATATTTATGAACAGCGCAGAATTTGTTATAGAAATTCTCCACAGAAGTCACGTTTTTTTATTCAACTATTCTAAGAGATTTTACGTATTCTACTGTATAATAAGAAGAGTCCCACAGGATCAAAAATTAGATTACAAGTACAAACATAACCAGTATCTTTAACTCTACAGTTATTTTTCAGAAAATCCTATTTTTCGCTTTGTTAAAAAAATCCTTAATGTACACGAACTATAAGCAGCAAATACATTTCTATTGTACACCAAACAGTGCAATGACTATAGCAGTAACTTTCAAGACTTTAAACACATGAGCATGAGGAGTTGCCTTCTTACTTCATGTTTGGGATAAACTTGAAATTAAATAAGTATTTTTTGTTTCTGCATTTTTAATTTTTAGAAAGCCTCACCCACTGCAAATTCTCACTCCACCCGAGCCTCTCTGAATTTCACTGAATTTTTTAGAGTTGGAAGGGACCGTATAGATCATCTAGTCCAACTCCCCTGCTGAAGCAGGATTGCTTAGAGAATGCTACTCAGGACTGCATCCAGGCGGGCCTTGAAAATCCCGAGGAGATTATTTGCAAAGACCAACTCCCTGGAAACTCCAGAAAATCGAGTTCCCTGATGAGGAAGCCCTGATTTGCTTTCTCTGCCACGTGCCGTGCCGTTTGTTTGAGCATTGATGAGTGCTGTGGGCGAGAACTTATCAAGAAATGGACTTCCAGTTTATTGCCTTTGAATGCAGCTACAGGAGGAAATTGCCCGAAAGCAGGCTAAGACGCAATTACGGAGCCCAACCAGCTGCTCCACAGGCACGCCTGGCTCGCAGGGAACATGGTGTGTTTGACATCTGCTGTGCACGGGCGGGAGATGCCGAGTGAGGAGGCACCACTGCCCACAGGAGAAGCCACCCTGGGACGGCAGTCTCTCAGCTGCTGACCTAGTCTAGTTCTTCCAGCTGTTTAGGACATCGCATGTTCCCAAATGGGATGTTTATAACGTTATTTGTGAGGACGGTTGCAGTTCTAGAAGGCTGACAATCACAGTCTCTAGAGCGCTACTCCAGCCCGTGATCCATCGCCCGGGGCACGAGCAGGGAGCTCCCGCCTGCCTCTGCCGGGACCGCGGGAGAACTCCCTGAGGCTGGCTCAGGAGGCTGGCAGAGGCACAGACAGATGACACGACGTACAGATGGCGTCTGAGCATAGCCACCATACTGAGCGAGCAATTAGCTAACTAGGACAGCTTCAACAGAGCTAAAAGACAAGTGCTACGCACTCATTTGCCTGTATCCAAAACGGCCCCTTTTTATACCTGATCTTGCTTATAACTGGCGTCTATAAGCGACCTTCCTTGTAACTATATGCTTTTATCAATTGTTAAACGGTGTTTTCTATCCTGAAAGTCTATCATCTCACTTACTGTTTTGAAACATCACTACCACCACCACCACCTCACCTCGGGTAAAACGTTTTACTGTTCAGCCTGTGCTTCCCCCGCTGGATCTTCTCAAGGACGAACACACAGTTAAGTTTAGGTGCATTTATAATTTTCCATGAAGTGAGTGGATTATGTATATCAAGACATTAAGAATAGGAAACATTTTAGCCTGAAATTCTGGTGAGCACTACTCTGTGGACACTCACAAACCCAGACATTTTCAGGGGGAAGAAAAGCAGTTCCAAGTACAGAGGAATGTAAAAAAAAATACGTATGTGACAAGCAATATGACAATTAATACCCTCATTTACACAATTCTGATCAGAATAAAATCACTGACCGTGCTAAGTATTTTGAACTGGGGTTTCAGAGGGGACAGAGTTGGCTTCCTACGTTAACAAAGGGGCAAAAGGAGCCTGTTGGTGCTCAAGTGGAATAGTTCCTGTTAAACCTGTGCAAGCATAGTTAAATCTGAAAGCATGAAAATAAACACAGATACAAGTAGCCTTCAGCAAACATAATCATTTAAAGCTAAACAAAACTCATTGGCGTCAGAGTTCTTTTACCACCAGTATGCTGGCATCGTCGATGTCACTGCGCCTCGTTACTCGGCATCACTCCACCCTCCTCCCAAGGGCTCCTGGTGCCGCTGACGGGGTGGGACGGGGCGGCACAGCCTCCTGCCCTGGAGGACGCCCTCCTCCCCGGGCAGGCCTTCCCCTTCCGTGGGGAGCTGCACACCCTTGCTGCTCTCCTCATGCCAAACCCGCCGGGAAACCGTTCTCCCTGGCAGAGCGCTCTTCTTCCTCCTGCTGTCTCCTGCTGCTGTGAGCAGATTGTTTCCCAGGACTCCCCTCCTTCTGCTGTGCGTTCCCACCTCTGCTTCCTCCTCACCACCACCCTTGTTTGACCGGGAATCCCTCTTTTGCTGCAGCTCCTTTCCCCTGTCCCAAATTCCTTCCATGTGTTTTCCGTACCCAGTTATCCTAATTTTCTCTGGGTCCCAGACTGCAGCCCAGTACAGCGCACCTCCCTCCCTGGCCGCCTACTCCCTCCAGCCTCCACCATGCCTCCCGCCCCTTTTTCTCATAACTTCCCAAAATACACTGCATTCTCTTGATACCCTTCTCATTGCCCTACAACGCTCCTAAAAATACCATAGATTGCATTCCAGAAAGCAAGTGGGCCTGCTGATACCTCAAACATTTTCCACCATCCCAGAAACAGGGGCATTATTTCCAAGACCCTCTGCCAGTGACAGAGAAATGCCATGCTTTACTTCACTCGGGCAGTTAAGAGTGACAGCATGCTAAGTCACAATGTGATTATAGTCACTGCTAATGAACATTTTTAAGTAAAATAATCAAGTTTTTACTCACCACCAGGGTCACACAATACAGTTGACAAAAAACAAAACCAGCACAACAGCCATTCATAACAGTTACCTGAAAGAAACAGTACAAGCTTTCATTTAGCAACTAAATACTTAGCAGAAATATCAACACTTGTGAAGTTTAAATTCAAAAAAACAGAGTGAAAAAGCCACACTACTACACTTATAACTCCACGTCCTTGAATGTTACATGTTGCTCGTTCTTTCGAATGGAAAATTAACACAGCTAAGATTTCTGCACATCTTGCATCTATCCCTCTCCTGTAGTACCCTGCTGGCATTTGCGTGCAGATTTATTCCTCCTTATCAGTTTAAGAAAAACAAGATGCAAAGATAAAGCACTTGTCTTACATGTTCCGGATTCAGTGCTTTTGCAGCTCTGGCATAGTCAGTTAGAAATTTGGCAATTTCTTCTCTGAAAGTGAAATACAGAATTGAAGTCAAATATGCAGCCATGTATTTCTCAGAAAAAAAGAGCACAAAATAATACATACAGAAGAATGAAGCTTACCAAAACCAGAACAAACACATAATTCATTCTGTTATGAAAGCCTTGAAGAATTTGATTAAATAATACAATTTCCTCAGACACCCAGTGTGCTACGTTTTGTGAGACGGAAGCCACCTGTTACCTTGAATAACAGTGACTGTGACTCAGCTATTACTGCTGTACACTAGAAACATGAGAAAATAAAGCATCTTTGAGCCTAAGTGGGATCTGTTTCTGGAGAAAGCACAAGAATTTGGGTACCGGAAACAGTGAAACCTGAGTCAATGACAATTCTTTAGATGGAGACAGGCCTTCAGCCCGAGCGAAGGCGGTGGTGGAGTTCCCATGGATCTTCAGGGAGCCAGTATGTCACCTCTGCTCCTGCAGCCCCCAGAGTTTCAGTTTATCCCTCACTGAGATGGGAGCGACTCACTCCGGGAGTGATTCACCACATCCACACGATTTCCCACATGGATACATGCTCTCTTGCCTGCCAACAAGCCCCAAACGTTCCCCTCTGGAATTCCGGGCCTTTGTGGCACATTGAAGGTGGGGAGAACAAAAGCAGAACAAAAATGCAGAGAAGCAGGTGCTGCACAGGACCCCCAGAGGCTGCCAGCGGGTGCCAGGAACACACCTCTCCCTTGGGCTTACCCAAAACCCGAAAGCGTGCCCAGCTCCGCGGGGGCAGGACCAGCACTGACAGCACGAGGTGGGGTCGACGGGAAAACGAACCTCTTACCTCCCAGTACCCTGTGCATCCGAATACTGGGACAGACCAGGATCCAGGTAATTCATGTCAGGTCTTGTGAGCTAGTGACGTGAAGGAGAGATGCTGTAGCACACAGCCTTCTTGGGAGTTCCTGTTCTGCTGTAGCAGAGTAAAACTTGATTATTTAAAAAAAACAAATGCTATTCAGTAACACAAAGGAAATGGAGACTATAAACATTTATGAGTTACAATCATGTTTATGCTTTGCACTTCTCTTTTTTAGCTTTGAGAGATTAGAAAACAACATTAAAACATCATCAAAAGGAAGGAAGAAAATAATGAAAGAATTATTTATTGGATTACCCTGTCACATATGAAAACAACAGAAGAAAAGCATCCCAGCTGAAACTAAGAGATGATGCAGCCACTTCTGAGATATATCAAAGCTCAAATGACGCCTGCAATATTTATGATATCAGCTTTTAATTCACGTCAGCTTTGACTGACTTCTCAACCAAGAGAGTAAAAGTGACAGAAACTCTATCTGTTAGAGAAGAAAACCAGCTGAATTACCAGCAGGGGCTTTCCTGCTCTCAAAGCAGGTGCCCCCGCGGAAAACTACACTCATTATGGCATTGATTTTGATTTATTCCTGAGGAAAAAAATTCTCTCCAAGTACCAACTCATCAGCTAACCCACCTGTACGTTGAGTTTATGCTCGACCCTCTGCCACAAGCACTGCAAATGCACTAGCAGTTGCACTAGTGCAAAATCCCTACCCCGTGGAAGCAGGAAGGGGAAGCAAGAGGGAGCTGGGAAGCTGTAGGAGCCGGCCCGGCCACTAGCTCCTCGCTTGGCTAACACACACGGCGGAACACCAACGCTCTCCAGCAGATGAACCAGAATTCACTCGGGGGAAAGTAGCGCCTCTCAAGAATGTGCCATTTCCCCCCGGCTGCCTTTCAGAGAGTGGCTCTCACTGCAGCACGCAACAGCATCACGTGTAGGATGCAGCTTTAATTTTGCTCGAAGTCTGAATTTCCTGTACGGAGCATTTTCAGTCAGAGTTTTGGCTTTGCCATCACACAAGTGAGCGTCTCCTCAGGCCGTAATTTTGCCCTCTGAAAATACACTTCTTCCTGAAAGCTACCATTCCAAAGCAGCATTTTCTGCCGAAACGGGCGCAGCCTCCTGTACAGGTTCTGCTGGGAGCACACGCTCAATTCAAGCAAAAACAAACCTATTCCGGGTTTCAACCAGAGGCAAGTTTCCAGTGTAAATATTACTTGGCAAATTATTTCCCAGTGAGCAGCTGGAGCGGTAGGTACAAACACACCAAGGAGCCTGCCCTGTGAAAGCCTCCAGCCCCCTCAGGACGCCCCCTGCCCCTCGCTCCGCCCGCGCTGGGGGGTGGTCGCCGGGCACCGCACGCCGGGCACCGCACGCCGGGCACCGCACGCCGGGCGGGGGGCTGGCGGCTGAGCCCGGGCAGCCCCAAGGCAGCGACACTTACTCTCTCCTCTAGCAAGTCAAAGCAGAGCCTCTTCTCGCTGGTGCCCAAGTTCAGGATGCCCTGGAAGCGAGGGCCGTTGCTCACCGACACCGCTGCCGAGGCGGAGGGCACTCGCCGGGGGCCCGTTCCGCCCTCGCTTGGCGACCCCCCCCCGGAGCCAACCCGCCGCCCCGGGCGACCGGCCGCTTTCCGCACCTGGGGGTTGCGCTCCGGATCGAAAGGGTCGGCGACGTAGAGGGCGAACCCCGCGTCCAGCAGCCCCAGGGCGCCGCGGGCCGACAGGGCCGGGGACCCCCCGGTAGCCCCGGCGGGCGAGGAGCCGCCGCCGCTCATCCTCCGGCCGCCCCTCATCCTCCGGCCGCCCCCGCGGGTCCCCGCCCGCCGCTCAGCGGGACGGAGGGGCTTCCCTTTCCCTTCCCTCCGCTCCGGTAAGGTCCCGCGGGGCTGAGCCGGGCATCGGTCCCCGGCACCCAGAAGCGCGCTCCCCGTGTCCCCCCGCCCAGCGCCCGCCCCCGGCCGGCGAGGCCTCTCCCCGCCGGAGCGCCGCCGTCCCGGCCGGCGGGAGCCGCGGGAGCCGGGGGGACCGGGGGGGCCTGGGCTCCGCCCGCCCCAGCGCCGGAGGCGGGGAGCGGGGCGGCAGGGGTGTTTTCTTCCCAGGACCCACAGAGGTGGAAAGTTTCAGTGCACTGACTTTGAGAGCTCCTTTCTGTATCTGTCTTCTACACTCTGCTTTTTCACTAAGGACGTTTTGGCCTTTCAAAAATAAAAGCCGTCTTTTTAGAAAAGCGGCAAGTTTTTAACTCCTGGAAAACCGGGCATTAGGAAATGGGCTGCCACCTTCACTGTTGGCCAACGCCGTTACACGCCAGAGAGCTCCTGCTGTAGCTTTCTAGCATCTAAACGAGGTCATGATGTTCCAGTTACGCTGTTATTTGAGCAGTGCTTTGGCAATACACACACATTGTATTAGAGTAATACGTACTATTAAGAAATAATTTAATTGTTTTTTCCTGAAACTTGGCAAAAATTGGGGAAATAGAGATTAGCATTGAATCTGAAGGATCCAAATGTCTTCCTAGTAGAAAAAATGACAGAAAACTGTGAGTGTGGCTTTAATCCTAAGAGTGCTTATGCTGGAGTTATATAATATGGCATTGACAAGATTTTGTGGGTTGCTTCAAATATTTCACTTCTATATTCTACAAAGGTGCTGCTCTCTGGAAGTAAGGGAAATCACCCAACAGCTGTGTGACCTTAACAATTTTTGATGTACCAAAATCTAGTGCCAGTGTCCGCTTACTCACTGGATCTCCACAAGACACCTACCGTGTCACAGCTATGCCCAAGTCGGGTAATAATCTTTACTGCAGACTCTTAAGAGCTGTTTTGTGTGAACAATGAAGAAAGATGAGGTTGTCTTTTTGCACCTAGGAGCCCCACAAGCCATCTTTTCCCTGAGATACTGTTCTTCACTAAATCATTTCAACTAATTCAAGCTATTAAAGATTTTTGGAGACTCACGTGGGACAGCACTGATCAGAGATACAGCATCTACCTGCTTGATCTCACAGCGGCCGATAGGACACTGCTGCTGGATGCTGGAGGAAGGCCACATACGTGGGAGTCCTACAAAAGCCCCACCAGCTGCTAGAGGATACAGAGGAAGAATTTTTCACACTTCATTTCTATTAATCTGACTTAGACTTGTGACCTCAATACCATTTAAATGATTTAGCATTTCTTTTCCAGCCACCATCTGAGCATCTGAAAGTATTTTATCCTGGGTCTTTCTGCTGCATCTCTAGAACAGCACATCAAACCTTAGTCAATAGATTTTTATTTCAGTGTACCTGTACCGGATTGTTACCCTACTTCAGAAATGGGAAAGCTGAAGCAGCTGTGCCTTAGAACACGATTTTGTACCATTCCAATCCTGTTGTGCATTCGCTAATGAAATAGGAGAAGTAATCTGGTATAGGACTTGCTAAAAACCTAAAACGGATTATAGAACTAATGTCTCAAAATTTGTACCTGAGGCCAAATGGGGTATTAGTTAATAAATGCTAAACTGTTTGTGTATTACAGCAGCTTGCACTGAGGCCAAACACACCGTCATCGGGACCAAGTTGCCATCTCCCTTGTGCTTCCAGTGCAAAATACTTCACTTCACCCACAGCTACACCTGATGCCACCACCCCGCTAGCAGACGGGCCACTCCTAACGGAGTGGGAAGGGTGATGGAGACTCTCCAGCCCCCTGGGATGAGCCCTGCGGGAGGGGGGCTCTGCCAAACCCCCCCAGCCCCTCCTGGCCCAGCGGCCCCCCCGGGAAGCGGGTCATTCCCAAAGGATGCCCCTGAGAGCAAAGTGAATTCCTACCTGGCAGCTGACGCTGACAGACTGTAATCCCCTCTCCCCGCTGCACTCCATGGCGCTGATGCTGCCGAACTCCTGCAAGGAACGCTGCTTTCCTCCTGCTCTCTCCCAGGCCCCTGCATGGCTCCCTGCTTGAGGGTCGCTGTCTTCTCTCCCGGAGAGCTGGCTTCACTCCCGCCCGGATACATCAGCTTACATCACCAAATAATAAACAGTCAGATCCTCATGCAATAATGCAGCATGTACGTATTTTGTTATTTTCGTAATAACTAGGATTTATGAAATAAATTAGGCAACAAGTAAAATGATAAATTAGATTAATAATATTAATAGTCAACTATATATTGTTTCATATTATATATATACACATGTACACATACCGAGACACACAAAGCAGTTAATTCGAGTAGAATATCCTGTGAAAAAATTAAATTCATACAACGCTTTTGTTTTGAAATTATATTTTAAAAGGCTTGTTTGCTTTTGGGCTGGAGGAATTTACTTTGCTTCCCTGATGCCTGAACAGGGGGAGGGAGAAACTCCCTGTTTGACATTAAATGTAGATTGGAGCACACAAAATTCAGACTTGTTTGGATGAACTAAAATCCAAAGTACTTTTCAAATCTAATGTAATTCATAAAATTTGTGTATTTTAACCAGACTGTTAACTGTAAAGCAGAGTTCTAGCTGGTGAGGCCTAACAGGACACACAAGGCTAATGCAGTCTAAGCCTCAGCAGACATTACTTACCTTTTAATTTCATTTCAAATGGGTTAGGAAATCTTTTCTATTGTTTCCCTTTGGAAATGGAACAAAGTTCAATTCCTTAAGAACTGAAAGTTATATGATAAGTATCTTGTGAAATTTGCACTGTACAACAGAAATTCTGTTTCCCAAACAGGCAACAACCGTGATTTACGGCAGAGCAGTGTTACCAACAGCAGGAGCTGACACAGTGGATGGCATTCAGTGTCCCCAGTTCTTGGGAAAGCAAGTCTGGCAGATTTTGATTATTAGGAATTAACAAATTCCCTCAACATCCAGACACCTGAGCCTTTCAGTAGAGTTAACTGCACTGATTAATGACTTGTGTCATCTTTTTTTCCAGAAACTTTTTCCAGTCACCAACAGGCTCAATCTGGAATTGTGGATTGCTTCAAAATAGGTTTATTTTTCAAAGGCAGTGTCTGAAAAATACATGAGCTCCACAGCTGTAAGGAGATAGCTTCCAATATAAACAGCTTTTAGAGTAAAAGCTGCCTAAACATTATTTTTAAGAAAAATGACAGGATAGTAGAGGAAATGGAGTTCCTATTAGCAAAGTGAAATAATCCCTTCTGCATTAGAAACAAGGTAAGTATTTACATCTATTTTTAAGACTCGCTTCTTCAGAAGTCCCTCGACCACGGGGAAAGAGCGGTTGGCGATGGGGAAAGGTCAGTGACAGCTGACAAGGTTGGCGACAGCAGGAGTGAAAGCAGAATCCTGCCCCAGGTCATCATCCTTTTCTGTGTAACGCACGCCCAGAAAACTGACATCGGTGTCACTTACGGGAGGTGGGAACAGCAGAGGAGCTGGCAGGGAGGCACGGAATTTGTCCGCTTTTAGGGTGCTGGTTCACAGAGAGGTGACTTGGTTCTTGGTGGAGAAGGCTGGAAAACAGCGGTCCAAAGGCTCAAGCACGACGTCCGCCGTTTGGCTGGTGCCTTCAGGAGCCATCGCAGCCGAACCCCCGCTGCCCTGCAGAACACGAAACAGACCCCGTTACCGGTGCCCCGTGGGAGAGCCCCCGCAGAGGGGGCACCCTGCCTGGAGGGGGTCATCCTCCCTCCAGCGACAGGCTTTGTCCCTGCGCACCCGCCCTCTGCGCCTGCGGAACGGACCTTGGCCAGGCCTCCGTTAGATGCCCCGCTGTCCTTCACGGTGAGATGTTAATGGAGTTCAGGAGGGAACCGGCGGTGACCTAGCGGCACCCGGTTATTAATAGGGACCTGCCTCCTGGAATCAAACGATATTCCCCACGGCACCAGTCAGGGTTCTCTCTATAGGGTATATATACACACACCCCGAGTTGGTTCCGTGAGCCAATGGAATTCCTTGCACGCAGGAAGGAAGAGCTCAGATTGGGAAAGCAGGGATGGAACTTCGGCTTCCTGGACAGTACAGTCTCTGACTCTGGCTGAGGACTGACAGGACCTTGACACGCAGCCTAATGCAAGCCTGCGCTCCTTTTTAACTTCACAATATAAGGCTTGGCACTGAAGCATAGTATTCTAATTAAATGAGTAGAAGTGTGAAGGTAATTCCACAGATTATTGTACCGTCTTTGTTTTAATTACGATTGGCCCCTGACTGGTCCTTTCAGATTTAGGTGTCAATGCATTACAAGATTATCATTACTAGGAGGGTGAAATCATTTCCATTTTTAATGAAGATGGTACATCCATTATCTAAACATAAATTAAAGAACAGATGCTACTACTAATTTGGGCTAATCTGGACGCTTTGGTAAAGAAATCTTCAACTATTACAGAAATAGAAAAGATGTAATAAACCACAATTTCATTTAAACAACTTTGGCAAGAAGAGAGGTAGAAGACCTTCTTACAGATGTGCTCATAGTAGAAAAGCACCTTTGACTGAAAAGTCCTTAAGTCAGTAGGTGGAAGAATAAGTGAAAAGCTCCTAGAGCTGTCTGAGAAACTACAGGAACTAATCAACGAGAGCAACCGGGCTGAAGTTTCAAATGCAAGTATTTGCATAGAAGATGATACAACATTTCCTTAGGTTAGAGATGAAAACTATTCAGAATTTGAAGCTCGAGTAAGAGAAAAAAGTATTTTGAATGAGCTCAAAATATCACTGGATGAATAATCATCAGACAAAACATGACAAGAAACTGATAAACAAATAAATCCTGAAGGCCAGAAACGCCCAGAGTGAATTACTGCATCTGCAAAAGGAAATAGAAAAAAAAAAAAAGTTTGAGTTTTGCCACATAAACAAAGCAGAGTAAGTAGTTATGGCTTGCCAGCTGCTGCGCTTCATTAACAACATCCATGGGGTTTTGCCCCTCTTCTGTTAAGACAAATTTCTTCAAGTACCTTACATTTACCAGTGTAAATGTGAGTTACCAGGGAGCATCCGACAGGGAACGGCTGGCTCTTGTGCAAGCCCTGTTCACACGCACCTCTACAGCCAGGTAGAGCAAGGGGGACACGGAAATAAATGACACTATTATGTAGAAAGATGAACTGGAGATTAGAGGTAAGTAGGATATGGCTCTAACACTAACTGAACAAACATATATCCACTTTTAAAAAATAAGTATGATGTTAATGCCATAGCGGTACTGACAACAGTAGAGCTTTGCAGTAATGCAGTAAGGATCTTCAGCTTCAAAACCTACTGAAGCAAGAGTTAAGCATAAGTAAAAAGCAACAGCTCAGCATAAATGAGAAAATCAGGGGTATTAAAAGCTAAGGCTCGTAGTGTATCACGGCTTGTAGGGTACACAGGCTTCACCCGTGCCAGGCTGCAAGAATAAACAGACAGATCATACCTTCCTTGGGTTATTTCCTGGCACTGGGAATAGGAACTACAGATAAACAGACAGCAGTAAACTCTATAATCATACAGTCACTATAATGAGTTCTTCTAATTACTGACATACCATGATACATGTCAATGAATGAAATAACAAATTGGAACGTGTAGTGGGACCAATATAATCAAACATTTAGGATCAGCCTGAGGAAGGCTCCTGCTACTAATGTGCCTGAAGAAGAGATCACAGAAGCCTCGGCATCCTGTCTGATCACAGAGAGGTAACAATGCCCCACGGCCCAAAGCAATGCAGGTGTGAGAAGGCACATCATGGCTATGGAAGACCACAAAAAAAATAAAAATCAATGTTTTCTAATTACCTCAGGAAGGTGGATACTAGGAATGGAGGATTAATGAAAAACCAGCCAAGCAAAACCCCCCAGTACTGGCAAAACATTGTGAAAGGGGGGGACAGACTCATGGGAAACTCTAGCTTTCCTCTTTTCCCATCCCTTCCTTCTTTTCCCTGCTGTTAAGACCTGCTTATCTATCCACCAGCCAGGGAAGGCAACTCTTTAACAGTCTTCAGTAAGACAGTGGTTGTGAATGATTTCAGGATGCAACATTAGAAAGCTCCCAAACATCAGAGATGTTTTTGAACAGAGGGGGATAAGATACAGTTGTGAAATGCAACTTGAGATTCTTCTGAATAATAAACAGTGGCAGAAACCAAGATGCAATTACCTTGGTTTGTCTCAATATATTTTTTTTTGCTAGCTGTTCTGGAAATATTAGATGAGTTGCTAATTGTTCTGTAAGTATTACGTTAGTTGCCTACCAGTGAACGCATGGAGTGCCACCCTTCTCCAACACCTCTCCGAAGGCCACTAGAGAATGCCTATATAGAATTTTTAAAAAACATTTCCACCATTAGATATTACAGTTTATTCAAATGGAATCTATTTGTTGTGAGGAAATAAACAGGGATAGAAAATAAATGTGAGGTTTTGGCAACTATATTGATAAAAAGCAAAATTCAGAATTTTATGTGATAAACAACTGGACAGAACGTAACCAATATTCTCTCAAAAATTTAATACCAATCTGAAGGAAGAGAATTTTCTTCAAAATAAAACGTGACATAATTTTACAGCATGTAAGTTTGAAAGAAACTTATCTTCAACTGCTGCATTAATAAATCCATATGAATATAAATAATCTGATTTAATCACATTTGTAATTTCCAGACACAGTTTAGCAATTACAAGCCAATACACAAGTTACTAAGCTAGAGTCATTTTTTGTCCTGGTCTGAATGTGGAGCCAACTTGTCCTTTCCTCTTCTTGGGATTCTGAAAATTATCATACCTGGAAACAGAGAAAGATATTAGCAAATTCTTATGAAATGCTTTTGTTTGCATACGCCTCTTCAGAGACACAGGAATGCAACACAGAACTACAGGTGTTTACATGTATTTTTATGCAGATGGAGGGTGCATGTCTCCTCAGACCTGGAGGAGTTTTTACCCACAAACCTGAGAGAGCCCTCTGTCCCGCTGCTTTTTTTTATTTTTTTGTTTTCCCTTTTTGGGGCTGGGGGGAGGGCAGATGGGGCAAGGAACAGAAGTGGACAGGACAGTACAGGCTCCTGGGAAGCATCTCTCATTCTCCTCCTTTCCTGTCCCTTCCTTCTCTCTTCCCCGTGCTGGGTAAGACCTGTTTATCCATGTATCAGCTGAGGAAGAGAACTCCTAACAATCTTCATGTCAGAAAAACCCACTGGTGAGATCAAAGAACATCCTGGTGCCAGTTTCCAGCTTTTTCACTCCAGTCTTTTCCAAGTCTAAGGAGACACAGTCTCCTTTTCTGCAGATTATTGCCTTTTCCCCAAAACAGCAGCTACAAAGACCCCTATGGAGAGCCAAACCCAGCAGTTTGAGAACACGAGGAGCTACTGCTCAGTGGGAGCAGGAAGGACTTCCCTTTATGTCTCAGAGAATCTGTGCCTCTTTGTACTGGTACAGCTCTGAACATAATACAAGAGTTTTCTGGTCTGTGATTAGAATTTCTAAGTCCTACATTAATAAAAACAATAGAAGACAATGCATTGGTAAAATATTTTGCATGTCATTTAATATTTCTGAAAAAAATTGCTGTCAGAAGCTATTCAACTCTGCCATTCCCCACATTAAATAACTATTGTATTTCTGATGAATAAGAAATGTGAAAAGACCAAATCTCCACTGAATACACAATTACAAAAATTAAAAAGTAATACTTACAGTTCAGTAAAATGCTTCCAGTCATCTTGGCTAATGGATGGTCTTATACCCTCAAGTGCAGTCATCAGATGGGACTGGGTAATAATTAAAGTGTTCTTGGCAAGCACTGACTGATTAAGGGTGCTGTCCTCCTTGAAAACAGAGCCATGAACAATGAAAAATTACCACAGAAACACAGGCATAGCGCCATGAATATCAGTAACTCTGGAACTTCATCATTAGATGTGCAAACAAATGTATTACAAATACAATCGTAAGTCCCCCGCCCCCCCTCCAGTATTAATAACACAGAATAACTATTAGTTATATGAATTCTAACATCTGGCTTATTTCTCCTCAAATGAGGTATCATTTATCTTTGCTATTTTTGATATATTTAATATTATTGCAGAAATTAGTTATTGAAATTTGAAGAAGTGTGGGAAAACAACAGAAAAGTGTTACGACTAAATAATTGAAAGAACTGCCATACTCCGCTCTTGGTCCTGTAGTTGGCTTTGACAGCACCGATTTCTGTCCTCAGGTGCTCTATTTGCTGCTCCTGGTTATTTTCCAGGGAGTCTTCTTGAGAAGCTGCTCTAAGCACTGAAGGCTGCGATGACACTACGTCTCTCTGAGTCACACTGGTGAAATCGTGAGTTATGGAGTTTGGTCCAGACAAACACAAAGAGCTCTAAATTGACCACAAGGAGAAATACATTAACTCATTATGGATCCAAAAGAGCAACGCCACCATTAAGATTTAGCCCACAATTCAGTATAAGCTTGCCCCCGCTGGCAAAAACAGCACTTCCTCTTAAAAATATCTCACACACACAACTTTTTGAACAGAAAGATGTAGGTTAATTTGCCAAGGTGTTTAGAGAAAAGTACATATTTGAAAATTAAGTGTTTCATGTTTGGAAAAAAATCTGAGTATTTTTGCAATGGCCTATCTCAGAATAAAAGTCTGCTAAGTCCATTGTCTGGAAACAACAGTCTAACAACTTTGGTAATTACTAGTGATAGCAGTTCTACAACAGGTCTTGACAATGAACGTCCCGTGGTGACCCACCGACTCTGAAGTCGCCCGTTCACCACAGGGAGCCCAGAGGCAGCACGTTCTGTTGTGCCGAGCTGGAGCCAAGCTGGTCTCTGTGCAGGCGATGGGCTGCCAAAAGCACATCCCTCCGGGTGAGAGGGAGAGAGAAGGGGCTGCTTTCCTCAATGGATACTGCAACAGCAGCAATTCTGCTCCTTGAGAGCACTGACAGCAGCTAAGGTTTACTTTTGTTGTCTGCGCAATCCTATGGTCAGATTATTCCATTAATGCACACCCTACCCGAAGCTGAAAAATATTTGTTGGTTCTTAAGATTATGACTTAATTCTTGAAAGCTGGATGGTGATTTAATAATAAAACTAAGTTAAAAAAAACACCAAAAAGTAAAAAACTGTTTTAGCATTAAACTTCGGAAGGCAGGAAGCCATTAGACCGGGCAGTAAGATCTAGTATGAATGCAGTTTGCTTGATTCTAAGGTATTAAGAAGTATTTTGGGATGTTGATTTTAAAGTCCTGCAAAGTTGCAGAAAAGTCTGTATTGTATTTTGTCAGATCACACCCTTCCATCTTTTTCCCCACTGTGGACCTCAAGGCATAGGCTGAAGACAGTTTGAAGGACAAACCAGACATAATTGTATTTATAAAACCATACCATTTGTCTACTTCAGTTTTTCTGCTTCACAACTGATAATATTTACAAAATTCAAAATATTAAGTAATTTACCAATTCTGAAGGAGTTCCGTTTCCCAGCTCTGATTCATAAGAGCTTCCAAAATAAAGACGATACATGTTGGACCTTGGATCTTCAGGAAGCAAGTCAGACATGTCTAAAGAAATAAGAGATTGCTCTAGCCCTGCTTCTCCATCTATTGCTGAATCATCCGAGCCACTGCTGTGGTTTAGAAAAACCATGGAAGAGAGACTGAAGTCACTATCAGAACTAGAACCAAAATCCTGTGGCAAAGAACAGAACATTAAAAGTGTTAACTCCTAAGTAATTACAATCTGAAATACATTTACAAATTTCATACACAGTGCAAATGAAAGTATTGATTTGATTCTAGTAATCTGTCTTTCTCCGGGAGTATATTTACAAATAATTCTGCTAAGAAAATCCAATGCCTTTAAACAAAACTTTCTGTCTTCATGCTAGAAAAATAATTGAGGAGATAATCTTAAGGTTTGGTTTGTTTGCTGTGAACTGCCTCACTCAGCAACAGCAAGTGTTGGGAAACTCCATGTACATCTTCTGTTGCAGAACTCCGTCACTTCTGCCTCCACCACTCCCTCCAGGCAATTCAGGCTCTTGTGCAAAGTGCTGCAGGAGGCTGTGATGAGCCCACTTCTACAGCACCCAATCTTATACTCATCTTCAGTCAGAGTCAACACGTCTTAGGTGTTGGTGTGGAAATCACAGTTGTTGCCTTAGACTGGTGTCTGCAAACCTTTTTGATTGTACACCCGCCCAGTAAAAAATGTCTGAGCACACTCCACCAAATATATGCGTATTTATTTATTTGTAATTTACGTACATGTACTATTGAAGCCCTAATATATAGTTCCTGCACCTGAATGGATTGCCCTGGGCACCCCCGGGGTGGGTGCACACCACTCCAGAGACCACTGCTTTAGACAATGGCCTCCTCTAACGATTGATAATCATCAGGCGTCCTTTCAGCTACCAACTTCCTGAGGCTACAAGTGAAAAGGTGGCTAGGGAAAATATGCTGGAGATCCCTCCCACTACTAAGAGTTGCATCCTCAGAGCCCGTGCCTTGGCAACAGCCGGGGCAAAAGGAACCTAAGAGGTCTCCTTGCTTTTGCACCCTGACCCAAACCTTCCCTTTGACCCCCCGCAGTGGAAGCCATGCCGGCCCCTTTCCAGCTAGAACCAGAAGACAGGCATTAAAAATGTGAGGAGAGGTGGCTGAATGGAGGCTAAGAGAGGAAAGGACCTGTCGGTCGCATAAAGGGCATAAACCAAGGGTGGGATCCTGAACCTCGGAAGCACAAGCATCAGCTGGTGCCTGGAAGATGAGTCAGTGCAGGCCACTTCAGATACCACCATCCTCTTGCCACTTCTCTCCTGACCTTAGATCAGACTCGCTCTGTTGGAACAACTCCACAAAACCCACCAATTTCTTGCTTCCTCCACCATCCAAAATGTGCCACCTCAAAACTGCATTTGCTAGCTGCTCCTGAGAACCTCTGAGTGGCATCCCTCATACTGATCTGTCAGTCATTCCTCAGATTTGGCTTACATAAATCTATTTAACATTAAACACTTATCATAAAATGAAAAAACCTTGGGTTTAAGAAGTATTTAAACTAATTTGTTACATTATTCTTGCATTTTTCTGCTAACGTACTAAGGTTTTAATCCTCTGTATACAAATACAGGAAACCGAAATCTTATTAATTTTGCTAAAAACACATGGATAAAATTAAGCCTTTCAAACATATTGGCATCAAAATAGAAAGAGAAGAAACTTCTTTTGTACCAGTTTTATTTACCTGTGTTAAACCTGAACCTAAATGAGTATGGACTGCCTCTAATTGGGCATTGTACAATAAAGCTTTTAGGTCAGCCCCTGTAAACCGTTCTGTTTTTGCTGCCAAATCCTGAAAGTCCACATCGTTTGCCAAGGACAGGGAATGACTGAGAGCTTTTAAGATTTCATAGCGTGAATTCTGTAAAAAGGGAGGAAAAAAAATGTCAGTAAAGCGACCTTTGGCCCTGTCACAAGCAACTTCCTACCTGTGGGAGGAAGGACCTTTAAATTTTAAAGAAGATACTACCCTAGCAATACTACATATAGGACATACTGGGCAGTAATTAATCTTTAAAATACAGGCATACATTTTGTTACATTTTCTTGAAGAGTCTAAGTGAAACTGTACCAAACGCAGTATACAGAGAGGTGTATTTCTCTAAAGATCCAGTTAATATCTGGGATTGTTATATATGAAATACATAAAAATATGAAGGTGAACTCACTACTCACATGTCCTTTTGCAAAGAGAAGTGTGACAAAAGTGAAAAACTTCTGTTTACGTGAATGATCATATTCTAAATCAGAAGTTTACAAAAAAAAAAAGGAAAAGAGAGTATAACTGTGTTCTTAAGGCACGGGATCATCTTCTTCATGTGAGTTTCAGAATTAAATGATGTGGTATTTGTTAAATATGACAACTAGTCTGAAAATGAACAGCACTAATTTTTTCTCATAAAATGGGGAATCATAGACACACCTTGTACAGACTCAAAGGGGCTCCAAACCCCACTAAAATGACGGGGAATTGTTCCTTTCCTAACTAGTGACACACCTGACTTAAAAAGTGCTTGAATATTCCAAACCAAATGTGGGCAAAGAAGAATGGGATCAACTGGATTCAGAATAAAACTGCTCTGAAAACTTCAGATAGTTCAAGAGTTGGGTTGGGAATGACTCTGGTTCATCACTTCAAACAAACAGTGGATCCACTGGACTCATAATTCTCAGAAAAACACAGAACACGATAAACACTACCCTGCACCCAATTTCTTTCTGCAGACTAGTTTCCTTTTTTAATTTTTTTTTTTTTAAATGAGCTATATCCACAGGAACATGATTTGAACTTGAAGACTGTGGGAAACAGCCTTGTCTTTCCCCAGTTCCATGTGAACACACTGGCATTAAAATCAATGATTTTATACTGTTGTATAACTGCAGTTGGGAAATCAAGTCCATTTTGCTCATGCCTGCAATGCCACTAACTATAAAGAAAAGGAGAATAAAGCTCATTAGTTTGATTTTTTTTTCTTTGCCTCGCACGTAACATGTTTTGCTTCCTCACCTGATCAGGAGGCGGACAGTACAGGCACTTGTCCAGCCGGCCTGGCCTTAACAAAGCAGGGTCAATCAAATCAGGGCGACTGGTAGCAGCGAGCACATACACCCCTTAGGAAAGGGCAGAAAATACCATTAACGTCCGCTCGACTTTTTCACAGAAAGGAGCACACAGATGAAGTATTACCTTGTAAGCCTTCCACACCATCTAACTGAGTCAACAGCTGGTTAACCACTCGGTCTGTAACTCCTGTGTTGTCGTGACCTCGGCGAGGAGCAATAGAATCAAACTCATCAAAAAAAACAATACAAGGCTTAGCTGCTTGAGCTCTAAAAGGGAAAAAAAGCAATATGTATATTCTGCTTAAGTTTGGGTCACAGGTAAAACTGCTTAGAAATATTACAGATCACTGCTTTTGGCTTCAGAGAACAGTTATCTTTAACAAAAGAACAGAAAACCTGTTTTCTGTGGAAATGAAGAGGTTCTGAAGAATTGGATTGCAACGCAATCACTGCTCATTTTTATGACATCCCTTGCACTCACTCCATAATTTCTGAAGTACTCAACTGTTGTGTTAATATACACGAAAAGTCTAAAATCCAAGCACTGCAGATGAGGTCTGGGCTTACGTACATCTCACACAGAGACTGCCTCACTGCAAACCACCCGAGGAGCAACGGCTATGTAGGACATGTTTACGTTAGCGAGCACTGAGGGTCAGTAAGGGCAGATCTGTAACAACAAAACAACTGCCACCGAGGACCTCAATACCAAGCCTAGTACGATCCTAGGTACTGAGTGTTCATTACTAATTGGAGCACACTCGGCTGTCTCCTGGAACCATCTGAGAGGAACTCAGCATGTGTTTTCCACCCCAGTTCTGCCACGAGAACCAATGCACTGTAAACGGAGAGAACTGGGAGTTCAGCTGCAAAAGTGCTCTCCCGATCAGAGCCACAATGCTCCGTTCTTAAGTAATGACAGTCAAGTTGAACTTGCCAAGATCTGAACATCTGGTTCAGCACAACTAATTATTTCAGATGCTTTTGTGATCTGATGCCATGTCTCTCCTAGGACAAAAAAACTGTTTCTTGGAGCTTGAACCAATACGCTTCGTTAATAACATCGCAAATCTTTACAAAGCCAACCTGTTAAAGATATCTCGAACTGCTTGCTCACTTGCTCCAATGTATTTGCTAAGCAGCTCTGGTCCCTAAAAAAAAAGAAATCAGAAAAGAACATTCATGATACGTTTCTTAGTTTTAATGTGTAATTCAACGTCAGAACAGATTTCATATACCAGACTGAATTTTCCTCTAACCAAGAGAGGGGCATCTCAGTACAGAAGAGCCGAGGGGTCTAGATAAACCAAAAGAATCTTTTAAGCATTCCAGCTTATTTTCTTATTTTGAAATCATTTCTATTTTTCTACTATAACAGAACACGAGTTACAGTATCACAAGGCAGTGACTTACACTGTATTTTGAAAATATGTTTAAAATGCATTGTTCTACTTCCTGCATTGTCCAAGGGAATCAAAATCCAGGATCCTTCTATAAAAAATTGGAAACTAAGAACTTCTAATTAAATTTTATAATTCTGCCTAATGAATAATTATTAAAAAAAAATAAATCTCAGTTATAAAACTGTGAAGCTCCAGAAGTCAGACGGTGGGATATCCAGAGACATACCAAATTTAAATGTGAGTTTTTTACTTTTGTATTTTTCCCTCACAAGCACATATTCACAACTATCGCGTTAAGCTCTCACTCAGTTAATAAAATGAATCAATTGACCTTCAAAGGCTCACTACCTTGATGCTGATGAAATTCATTCCACTCTCTCGGGCAACTGCTCCTGCCAGCAGTGTTTTTCCTGTTCCAGGTGCTCCATACAGCAGGACTCCTGATCTCTGTCGTATGGGCAGGTTTGCAAATAACTCTGGATACTGGGAAAGAGTTTCAACAAGACATATTCTAAAATGTGTGATTATTCTGCAGCGTACTGTGACATCACTGACTAGTGTTGACTTTTGTCTAAACAGCAGGTATCTAATTTCTTCTATCCACATTATCATCGCAAGAGCTCATCTGGACTGTTGTTAGTTTACCTGGGGCTGAAGCGGGTTCCCAGGCTTCACAGGTACTTAAAATACAAACGTGGCATTTTCTACAAAGAGGAAACAGGACAGAAGAGGGATGCGCTAGAGCTTTATAAGGGACATATTGGTACTTCTAAATTCCTATTTTAATCACCGACTGATAGGATTACATTATGTAAGTATACAGTACAAGATTCTGCCCGTTATGCAGAAAACTGTTCAGCCATTTCTCTGAGGACTGAAATGGATGGCTCATCTCAGTGCTGGAAGTTTTAATCAAGGCAGAAAGGCCAAAGTAAAATAAAGGGGAATTGATGGATTGGCATTCATCCAAAGAGAGCACTCCTCTAGCAAAAGCACTGCAGAAGGCAGCTGGAAATGTTATCTCCACAGAGCCTAATCACAAACCCTGCAACAGAGAGTGTCGCAAAGATGATGTCAGCAATACTGCAATATTCCAGAGCAACACCTCATCTACAGAAAAGCAGGAACGATTGCCTTCTGTATTTGGAAGAGGGAAGCGGAAGGAGAAAGAGTATTCCAGTAGTTGAACACAGCTGAAGATTGGGAAGCTACAAAAGTAGCTTAAAATCACATCTGCCATCTTTCTGTCAAATACTATGTCACACCTTAAAAATCACTCTTCCCCTACTAACATTATGTACAAAATTCAGGTAACTAATTTAAAAGAACTGGGTACCTTTGCAGGTAACATGATGGTATCCATGAGTATTTGCTTCACATCTTTTAAGCCACCAATCCTGTCCCAGCCAATGTCCTTAGGTTTATGAAGGTTGACATTTCTCAGAGCTAATGGAGTAAAATCTTTCAGAGCTTTCTGAAAATCCAGAGTTGTCAGATTCAATTCTGCTTAAAAAGAAGAGAAGAAAAAAAATCTTGAACCAAAAAAGAACACACAGCCTACACAAATTCCTCACAATGTGTAACAATTAAATAAATTTTAAACATAAAACATTAAAACTGGCTTTTTATTTCTGTATTACTCCACAGGTTCTAGATAACAGAAGCAAGACTATGAAATAAGAAATTTTCTTGTCAACATACCGCCGTTCTGGAATGCATTCTGGTTGGAAACACAGGCATGAATGGCACGATCAACCAGCACTGTAAAATCTCTAGCAACAAAACTTTGCGTTTCCTTTGCAATAAGTTGAAGGTCGAGATCAGAGAACTTCTTTACATCAGAATTCAGTTTCTTTTTTATTATGGAATGTAGCATTTCACATCTTTGTTTCTGAAAAACAAAATTGTGCAGCTATGAGTTTACTATTTATATGGAATTCAGAAATTCAAAAAATAAAAACATACGAGTTACTAAATTTCCTTAAATATTTACATGTTACCAACCCTTCAAATAACAAAATCCAAGCAGCCATTAATATAAACAAAAGTTAGTTCTTCAGGTGAATTTCAATAAATTCACCTGTTTTATAACTTTAAATGTTTACCTCACCACAGCTATCTGAAATCCAAAAATAATAATACAACCCTCCCCCACCCAGATTCTAGTGTTTTACACCTGTTTTTTCTGTTTCACAGGCAAAGGAACATCTTTCATTTTGACAATATCAGTAGAATACATTTGAGATGAAATATATTGCATTAGATAAAACTACATCAGATAATTTGGTATCTTTTGAGATCCTGACTTTTTTCCAGTGATATCTCATCCTTATTCACGCACTGCTATTAAAAATGATAAAAGCAGACTTGCAGGGAGTGGGAGAAAGGTGCACTGAGGTGGAACGCTCTGCTCAGTGCCTTTCACTGCTAACCTGTGAGAGAAGACAAGCAGCAGCAACAACCGGTGCCAAACACAGCGAGTTGCCACGTCTGTGCCACCTTGTGAGGGCACGCAAGGCACAAAGCCTCTGCTCTCTCCTGCAAGGAAGTTATGTTCTTTATTCTTACCTCTGTCCTTCTTACTTTTCAAAATGGACTAGATTCAAAAGTAGAGGGATATAATTCATATAGAAAACCAACCCAAAACCTTCCCATAAAATTAACATTTAGTTTTAATAACATTTTAAAAATACACATTCTAGGGACCTCTTCCTCTGCGCAGTGAAAAAACACACTTAGGTTTAATCTCATTTACCTAATTGTAGTGACTCACATGTTTTTTCAGAGCTGCTCCTCTAGAATCCCCTTGCAGATAAGGAGGAGACAGGAGACATGCCTACCTCACCTATGACAGATGACTGGACTGGTTTTACGTTGGACTGAAATGTCGTCCGAATACACCCTTCCCTCACCGCTGAAGAGGAGAGTGGGGCCAACAGGGAGTTTTCACTGGGTTACGTTTCTTTTTTTTAAACTTTATAATGACAGATGTAAGTCATGAGGTATTTAAGTATCATCAAAGAACTAAGATTTCCAGATTTTTTTCTCTTCTTCAGGTGAAACGTACTATTTTTGCAGCTGTTCAGTACTGTATTTGAGGCTGCAGGGAAGGCAAACAACATTTTAACCATTTAACCTGAACTTACCTGATCCGGAGGTCGGATACATTTGAAGCACTGAAATATGTGAGTTCCTTGTGCTGAAACCAGGGAAGGATGTACAGAATGTTCAGACTGACTTGTGGCAATTAATGCAATCAAACTCCCCATGGAAATAACTTCTTTTATCAGATCTTTCAAAACTAAACACAGAAGACATTGCTCAATGAATTGCAAAGTAAAAGATTCTGCATTTCATCACAGACATTCCTACTGTACTGCAGGACAGCATTAGGGCACACAAAATGTAGCATCTTATTATATATTTGCTTTATTTCCATGTTTACAAGGTTTTTTAAAATTAAAAAAAAAAGATGTATAGTTATTTTTTCTAGGATAGTGTGTTCCACTAATAAAATGCCATCAGAAGTGCTCTTTAAAAGCTAATTTGAAATATCACTGATGATGTCTACCACAGGATATTAAACGTGGATTATTTTTTTTTGTGCGCTATGACCACTGTTCTAGAAATATTATTCCCTCAATGTAAACAAAAAAGGGAAAGTTGTAAGAATAAAAACAGATGCTAAGCCTAGAAAATAAGCAATCTAGTGTTATGAAAGTCAAAGAAATTATGGATGCAAGGAATAATCAAATGGCCTAAATACCGTAATTTGTGAATCCCTGCCATGGAATAGCACACGGTCCTGAGGCAATAATGATACAGACAGAATTGTCCAGGTAGGACAACACAGCTCAGGAGCAAGAAGTTCTAAGTTAGGTTAGGTTATATTTTTACCCAGACACAGGTAGTACAGTATTACCATAAGCGAGCCTATTGCTTTGAACGCTTTCAGGGCTGTTCTCGTGCTCTGGTGTAGAAGGTACCCCAACAACCTGATCGAGATCGTCCATCAAAAGAATGGAGGGTTGTCTCCATGCTGCCTCTAAAAAAGCTTCTTCCACAGTTTTCCTTATGTTTACTAATCTTTTTCCTAAAACAGAAATACAATTTTAATGACGAAACATATCAGGAAAAAAATCATCAGACTGACTACATCTGCTCACATGATTTTTGATTTGTGTAGCTTAACGTTACTCCTATAAATCCAGGCACCAAGATTAAACCAGAGTCAACAGTCAGTAAAGAAAAGAGTCCACATCTTCAATCAGAAAAGCACTAGAAGGATTCACCTGTCCTAAAATGAGATTAATCCTCTTTCATCAACCACGACAGAAGCCTACTGGTCTAATTTCTAGACGGTTAAAAACAGGGCAGTATCGGCGGCACTCTAAATTAGCTACTAAAGAGTCCCGCAATTGGAAACATTTTTCAGAGCAAAGGACCGAGCTCTTTATCAATCTCTCCCTTTTTCTCTGGAGCACAGAGCTTAGCAGGGACTTAAACAAAAAGAACATAGCCATGCAATACAAGGGCTCTGTAAGAAAACAGCTGAGTATTCTCTGCCTCTGTAACACCAAGACTATTTTGGAAAGCCAGTAAATGAAAGAGTAAAAACAGCTTTTTTTGTTCCTTTTCATTTTTAGCGCAAAATACTCATTTTGACCTCACAAAACCTAAGGATTCATCTCAGCATCATCTATAACCATGAGTGTTAGATGACCACTGCCAACATACGCTGGGTTAGTAAATATGTCACCATAAATCAGGTCTCAGGTGGTTGTTCGATCCCTCTTTGGTACCTGGGTCATCCCTTCACTGAGCAATACAGGTATCCTTTAACACTTACGATTTGTTCATGTGACATTTATTCCACCTAGCACAGCTGAAAAAACACACAGTTCAACTTCTTCCTATTTTGTAACAATCAGAAATAAACATGGCAAGCAGGGCTTGAATTTGGAGGTGGTACATAAGACAGAAACTGATAAAAGTGTGAAACAAGCTTATGGCAGCTCTATTTTCATCAGACTGATAAAGATGCTCATTGCGGGGCACCAAATATCCTTGCAAAAGCAGTAATAATACTAGAAAAATTATTCAGGCTAAATATAATAACTTCATATTTGTGATGCTTCATCATACAGCCAATATTTGAGATCTAAAAAAAATTATCATACCTCTTAAAGCTTTACAATCAATTACTTCTACATGGGCATCCAGTCTATCAAATGCTTCCTTGCAGATGGCCTTTGCTAACGTTGACTTTCCACTCCCCTACAAAAATAAATGTGAGCCAATGTAAACTGACGGAACTATTTCCTCTTGTTTCTGTGGAGTTGTTGTCACAGTACACACCAGTTAACAAGCTGGGAAAGCTGTACGTGCATGGGTTTTATTCCTCACCAAAAGTATATATGTACTCTGCCTTTATATGAGTTGGTAGAGACCAAAGCCCTAGAGCGAAACAAGTATAAACACATTCAGGGTGGACAGACCCACTAGAGATAATGTTCTGATTCCACTGATTCAGTGTTAAGACATTTGTTAGTTCCAGTGGAATATAGTATTAAATGATCACTGTAAGAGGCAATGGGAAAATAAGAGTATCAACTCCACTGTGTTATAACATAAAATGGCAGGAGAAAATACTATATTCTTATTTTCATTCAAATATTTCAGAGACAAGAAGTCTCTGAAATCTAGTTTATCATACTATAAACATGAAGTAGATTAATCCCCCCAGGGGACAAACTGAAGTTGCATGGGTACCAATCTTAAAAACTTACATTGTATATATATAATATATATAAATGAAATACGTATATATATTGATGAAGTGTGCATATAATGTGCAAACATATAGATATAATACAATGTTTTATTGAATTAACTCTGTTCAGGTAACTGCTCTTTTTTCATCTTGTTCTTTGATTCTTTGGAATTCGCATGGTATCAAAGAAAACTCAGGAAGTTTTGTAACTACAGCAGTCCGGGAGGGTCTGCAAGTGGGGAGCAGTGCAGCGTGTACCTTTCCTCCCGTGAGAAGCACGCCCCCGCTTCGCAGTCCCACGGCAATAGCAGCCAGCTTTTGAGACAAGGGACGGCCCAGAAGACTGTGGCTTATGTGCTCAAAGGAAGATGTTCCTAATTTGTCCACTCCTCTGCAGAGCAAACAGAACATTAAATAGCCTACAGGCAGCATCAGCACACAGGATGTGAATACTAATAGCTTGCAGTATGGTGAAGTTTTGATGCAGACACATTTTAATGTACTTCACCTTTTCAAGAAAAAGCTAAAGGCAATTCAATTTGAAGAGGCAGCGCCTTTACTTTGCAGTGGTTACACAGGGGACGGAGAGACACTGCAGAACAGTCCCTAACAAAGGGTTATCCACTCATCCCACACCACCCCAGTGCCAGGCAGGGCTCAGAAGATCAGAGAAACCAGATTTTGGGGCTTCATCTATTTGAGTGTCTGAGTAACAACCTACTAAGGAATATAACGAATTGGTAAAACACCAAGCATGCTCAGAAAACTTCTCAGCCTTTTCAGAAATAAAGGCAGCCCATAGTGCATTTGAGGACATCCTTATCTTTCACCTGTCCCAAATCTCTGTGACTTTCGACACAATAGTCCTCTTTTCAGGTCCACAAACAGCAAGGCTATTGGGTTTGTATTTCAGCTTTCAACAAAAAGCGTTGTCCCATGAGAAACGGAGTGAATCCTGGTTTCTAACATCTCTACCCTACCACATCCCATCCCTACCACACTACGCCCTGATCAGTTCCCATCCCTTTTCACTAACAATACACTCAGTCGCCTGTCACAAGGCCTCAGTAATATCCTCAGTTACCTTCCACAACGCCGGTAACGTGTTACCACAATACTCAGAGTCTTGTGTCCCCTCTGTCCCAGCCTCGCTTCAGTTTGCTACGCAGTACCACTGCCTCCCCTTATACTAATGGCCACAGCTTTACATATTACTTATTTATTTGTGAGAAAGAGCCCTATGGCTAGTTCCAGACTCCACCTAGCAGCTTAACCACGGAGCTGTTGAGCTTACGTTGCACTTTTTACCAGTGGAGACACAACTCTGAATTTCTCTCCTCAGCTGACAATTCTGATAAAACTCACAGGAACTAAGTTTCTTTAAGACCCGTACTATTAAATTTAGTTAAACAAGTAAACAGGTGTAAGTTATTGTGGGAAGGGGGCTGACAGACTGCACTGTATCGTAAGTTTTCCTTGCTTTGGAAACCCCAGCTAAACCCACCCTCCAGCTCCCCCAATACCCCCTGCTGCTACACAGAGGTCTGTTCCACCCCAGAGAAGTGCTGCAGGAGTCACTGAAACATCAGTATTTCTACCTTTCAGTAGAACTGTGTGAGTTTCATTACACAGTTCTGATGCTGCCCGTCCTATTGTCAGACACGCTGAACTTGTCAGTACATGAGTTTTCTATTTCTATTCACTTCAGTTAAGACTATTCAGAGGACAAAATTAACCCCCTACATACACTAGGATAAGGTCTGAGCCTGACACGAGCCTTTTTTAGATCTGACTTAGTTTTCAAAAAATCTGCATTCCCACCAATATTCTTCTTCTTTTAATTTCCATTCCCTCGCATGTTTTCTACTATGAAAATGTCTCACCCTAAATCACTCAGTTTGTGGTAAGGAAGGTTCCTGTCTGTATCACACATAGGTGGCTGGCTGTCACCATCATCTTTTCTACTTAGAGGATGCAAAAGAACCTGCAACAAAGGAAAGAGTTAGTACTTTACATTAAATACACCTGCAGACAAAGGGTATAGAAATGACTGGCCTTTTTTGGAACTGTGTACAGAAAATGTTGCATGTATGCTTTGCTGAAGCTTATTGAACTTGCAAGAAAGATGCATTGGCAACAGGAATCCCAAATTTTGCAGAAAAACTCAGTTCTAAGCAGCCACAGCAGGACACTTTAATTCTCTGCTAAAATTTAACTCTATCAATTTAAAAATGAAAAAATGTTATCCCACTGTCATAACCATAAAACTGGAGTCACGGGCACTGGTTCCACCAGAATTATTAATGGAAACAGTAATCCTAATATTAAATAGAAATATTTATTCTCCTGAGAAAGGAAAGACTGACGAAACAGAACACAGGGAAACTATGTAAAAGAGAAGGCAGCGTGAGCTTGGTAGGTTTGACCAGGGAGTGCGTCTTGTCTTTGTCAGAACAAGCTACCGCTCCTGCCAGGTGAGCTGTGAAGGGATCTCACGTGGTTCAGGTATTGCAGGAAAGAACAATTAAGTGTAAGGATAGTATGTTCAGACTTGGACAGTACTGGCTTTCCGCTGCTCTAACTGATTTTTCTGAGGGTTTAATACAGACTATGAAATTCAGTAACCAGTGTGGTGTGCCTGGAACCTCACCAATGCTGAGGCTATAAAATAACATATAAAGAATGAAGATATAATTTAATGAACAGACTGACATTATTTATGTCAGAAGGAAAACCAAAACACATTATATAGAGAATGTAATATATTTTTAACCAAATAGAACAATTTAAATTACTTGATACCTGATACTATGTGATATTTACTTGTATATTAGTCTTTTGCAGCAAACTGGGACTCAGTATAAAAATATTCTCAGACTTATTTTCTTCAATGTGCCCAGGATGCACCACGCTAACGACAAACTCCTCCATTCCTATAAAAAACCAAGAACAACTATAAAAATTTGGAATAAATTAACTTTTTATTCCTCATAAAATGTACCAGATTAGTGTATTTTGAATTGCTATGATATAATCCAAAATGAAAGAATAAAAAAAGTTAATAAATTATTAAAGCACAATCGATGCTTACAGTTTCAGTGCAGAGATATCTGTTAAATGGTGCATACAGAGATTATGGCCTAAGTAAATTCCATAATGGAGAGTTAAGACAGCTACAGCACAGGACAGTTTATCCTTACCTTCTTTAACAGACAGATGCATACAGTCTGTGCCTCTCATTATCCATGGGTGATCATCAGTGGTGGAATCCTGCAGCCAAGAACTGAAAGCAGATTTAACATCATCTTCCTGTATATCTTTGTGCTAAACAGGAAAAGAGGGAAGTAAAACAAACCAAGGTGTTAGTAAGTAAAACTGTTTGTTTCCTATGCATGAGACATTTGTTTCTCTTATGGTAGCAGAGAGATGGAAGAACATGTAAAAGTTTTATTTATTTAGAAAATTACATTTTGCCAACAAACACCATTTCTATCAACTGCTCTATGGAAAGGACCTGCTTAGCCCTTGCTACAGCAACAGGTGAACCTTCCACCACCTATAAAGGTTTTCTCTTTGGAACACTGATGTGAGGGCAAGGAAAAGCTTTTATTCTTGTTTTACTTAATCTGTATTGCCAAATCCAAGAGCACTGCTCAGCTCCCGTCTTTGGAAGAGCACCCAAGGTACGCGCTGGTATTGACCTGCACCTTATTTGGGTGCTCACTACAGGCCTCTCTTCCCCGTGTACGCTGCCTCCTACACATCAAACCCTGGGCTCATCAGGGTCAGGGGCACCACCAACAAACCCCAACGGCAGGCAAAGAGCCGCAGCGACTCACCCCAGAGCACCCGGATAAACGGTACAGGAAAAGGAACTGAGCCTAGATCAGATCTCTGCTGGCAGAGCTCCTAATCAGAGAAGTGTAATTCTTGTCTAAAAAAGGGGGAATCAACCAGGATCACAGACGCAGTGTTCAGAAAGGAAAATGAAAGCTACTCTCATATTTCTTTCTGCGTTTGTCTCATTTTCGTCCAAGAACTAAAAAAAAAAAACTTCAAATGAATCAGGAAGGAAAGGAGAAATCTGTATTTAAAACATATAAAAGTTACTTCTTCTGATTTTAGCAGGTTACTGCAGAATACTTCTTTTAACTCCAATATAAAAAAAATAATGCAGTTCAACCATTCCTCTGTGGGGGAGAAACCAAATTAGAATATGGGGCACAAAGAACAAACCTGCATAAGCCCTGCTGTGAGAGGAAGTGCTGCATGTTAAAGTTTTGAGGGACAGCTGACCCGGGAAATAATCAGGCCAGTGTCACACAGAAAC
>KZ506182.1:306352-322464 GCA_002844005.1 Limosa lapponica baueri
GTCCGGTGAGGAACTTGGGCAGAGACTTGCAGGGTTTGCTCAGCAAAGGGCAGAACTCTGACCTGGTGGGGAAGAGTCGACTCCAATTAGTGTCCTGCTTTGAGTCAGCCGCTGGCGTTCAGCTCCTGCTCGGTGAGGAACCGGTCCCGGGTAACTGCGCTTACGGCTCCTGCGAGAGTCCAAAGTCAAAACGGAGCAGAGAGGGATTTTCAGCATCCTGAGAGGGCTTGAGGAACACCAGAAAACACAGAAAAATCCTTACTTTTGCAGTAAAGCAAGAATGTGAGTGTTTTAATATACTTTTTTTTTTCAGGTTTATACTGTCAACTTGGAATCTCGTTATTTACTAATACAAGGAGTTCCTGCGTTAGGTGTTATGAAGGAATTAGTTGAACAATTTGCATTATATGGTGCCATTGAGGAGTATCACGCTCTAGATGAATATCCAGCAGAGCAATTTACTGAAGTTTATCTTATAAAGTTCCAAAAACTGCAATGTGCAAGGTATTGTACAGGGCAGTACCTGCCTCTTCCTGTGTTAATCTTTTACACCTTCTTTATTTACGATCTGTTAAGATTCTAAAGAGCTGAAGTCAAATCCTCAGTTTTGCCAATAGAATTTGTTTCCCTTCAGGGTGGCCAAGAAGAAAATGGATGAGCGGAGTTTCTTCGGCAGTTTGCTGCACGTGTGCTACGCTCCGGAATTTGAAACTGTCCAGGAAACTAGGGAGAAGCTGCAAGACAGAAGGAAGTATATAGCAAAAGCAACAAATCAAAGAGGTTTGTCGTTAAATTTCCTGTAGAATCTTGACATCTCGCTTCAGTGGTTGGTGGGGTTTTGGTTGAAGAAAATGCCTGGTATCTGGCTGTTTTAAAGATGCATTTTAAGTATGTTTGCAGCAGAATGGAGATGTCTTTCAGTATTTAGAGGGCTACATCTTTTTCAAAGCAAGTTTTCACTTTTGCTTAAAATTAAAATAAAGAAATATTTAAGCTTTAATAATGAAGTATTTACTTTTTTTTTTTTTGTGTTCTTTTCAAAACGTTACCAGAATTTTCAGGTGCTGGAAGGAAGTTTGGGATGATCTTTTCACCCTGTCCCAGCTTACTCAGGTGTGCCCAAAGGGACAGTTTTGTAAGGAAGGTGACCATACCAGAACCTCCAACACAGTATTTTTGCAGCGCTGGAGGAATGCTAGAACAGGCTGGTTTGACAAAGGCTGCTGGGCCGCAGAGTTCCCAGGCAGCACTGAAGGCTGGGCAAGCAGAGAAACAAGCCAATGGTCCAGCACAGACTTCCTTCTTGTGCTTATGTACTTTGATATCATTATTCATTGCATGAGGCTATTTAAAGGGAGTAAAATCACTGATTTTTAACATCAAAATACCTGTTTTTTCAATGCTGCAAGACAGCCTATCCTTGAAATCATAACTGGAAGAATCATTTGTTTGCAACATGAGGAATGTTTTCCTCGTGTTCTCAAAACTGCTGAAATGCTCAGACATTGCTCACAAACCAGCAGAGGGAGCAGGCTGGAAAACTATAGTTTGAAAGGTGCCACTTTAGAAAAAATAATCCCAGAAAGGTGGCTGGGAAGGAAGTATCACTGGTATTGCTTCTGTAATTGCATTAAATGGTGGGATTTTTTTGTGCGTTAGAACTAATAATCCCATAAAATGGTGACGCTGCTTTTTGTTCTTTTACAGATTGCTTTGTGTCAAAGAAAGAGGGCCCTAAGAAGACCGTCTCCAAGATCTCCGGGCGTGATTGTCCATGGAATACATCAGGACAATGTGCAGCCAGTAACTGGGATCCATCCTGCTTTACAGGTTCTCAGGGGGTATCCCATAACGTAGGGCATCCATCTGGGAACCGTCACCAGAGCCCGCTGATATATCCCCATGGTAACAATTACAGTGAAACTTCTGGGTACTTTGGTCAAAGCACATCCCCGACTCCAAGTGTCCAGCCGGGAGGAGGTACCCCTCCAACTCCTTTAGCGCAGCAAAGAACTGCTCCGATTGATAACGGGCTTGAGAGGTTTATGCCTCGTACAACTCACCTGCAAGAACGTAAGAGGAAGAGAGAAGAAGGTAACAAGTTTTCCCTCATTGGAACAAGTGGGGACAAAACTGAAGTCGTTATTGGTCCACAGCTACCAGAAATACCTAAAGTGGATATGGATGATGATTCTTTGAATACTTCAGCTACATTAATTCGAAATAAACTGAAAGAGGTATGGATTCTGGAAGTTGTGATATTTTCATTTTCGAACATGTGTATTATGTGTTTCGTATCCATAAAAATAGGTAAGACCCTAAGGTAACTTAATTCAACGTTTTTTCAGTATTATCAGTTTATTTGCCACGTAAAGCTACCGTTCTTACTGCTTAACTCTTTCATAATGCGGAATATTGCAGGCCATTCTCCATGCATCTTGCACTACACTTCAGAAAGTATAAATGTCAGTGCATGGTCAGAAAATGATTTTTAGTAAACTATGCTTTTTTCCACGTGGGGAGACGTAACTTTGGAGTTAGTCCTGCTGACTCCAGTGTGGTGCGTGCACCCACTTTCTGATTGGGGAAGTGAAAAATAATAAAGTCAGAGTTGAATGTAATCTTGCTCCAACACTACTTATGGCATTAGAAGATGTACAGAACCACACATTCTATGCCAAGAAGCATGTTTTAAGCTATATAACCTGTTCTGAAGGATATTCATCAGTTAACTCCTGCTATAACTTTCCATTTAAATTAAGGTATGAAAAGCTCCCTTGACTATGACTAACTAGACCTATTGGAAAGAGCTTATCTCCAGTCAAATTGATAAATGGGCACCCCTTACGTTAAATACATTTCTAACTTATTTGTCAAAGCACATGTCTTTTCTTTCTCTTCCATTTTCTTCTTGGAATACCTGAGTCTAAAAAGCATGCTAAACTTTACTTTGAAAACACCTCTGGTAGGGAGAGCGGGGACAAGACATGTAACACTATTGCTGAGTATCTGAAGTCAGTTTGTGTGGTTAAAATACACAAATGGGACTGCTAACACTTCTGGTTTTTAATTTTCAGCTCTTGTGTTTAGTGCTGCCTTTGTGTTATTTTTTCCCTTTCTCTGCAGGAAAATTTAATTCAAGTGTGATTATAGTAATACGTCCCTCCTAATACTCAAATGTTGGAGATATGGCCTTACTCTAAAACTAGTACAAAAAAGGAGTGGTTACAGTTCACTAAGATTTTTTTTTTTTTCTTTTTTCCCCACTTTAGGTAGCAGATTCTGTTTCAAGAACATCTGTGGAAAAGCCAGAGAGTAGTGCAGCCAAACCACTTGTAAAGCAGAGAAGAAGAATATAGATACTGCTGGCAGTATCTTCCAACAGTCCTTTTTTAACGGATGTAGTTTAAAATAGTTATTTTTTTATGTTAAAAATAAAACTATTTTATACTGTATTTCCAAGCAGTTCCTTGTTAAAAATTGTACCCATTTGTTTCTTGGAATGAACAAACAGTACAAGATGATATTGTAGCAGTCCTCTCCTGTGTACCATGTAGCATAACGTATTTCAGAATGCATTGGACAACTGTATTTAGGTAAAGTGACAGAAGTAAATTCTATTTATTCAGTAGCTTTTACAGTAAAGGAATACTGAAACTTAGTAATATTTTCAAGTTGCTCCTATTTTTATGATACTATGAAGGATGGTGAAGAAAAAACCTCTTACAACAGTATTCCTCTTGGAGTTACAGTTTACGAGTTCCCCCGGAAGGTTTTCTCTTCGAACGCCATGCTGCTCTGGTTTTTTTTAATTTAAAAAAAAAAAAAAGTTCATTTTTAGTAAACAAAAGGATTTAAATTTAATTCAAAAAGATGCTAAACTGAAATGTGTAAGCAGAGACAGTCCTTAGACTTAGGCTTCCTCTTGCTTTTTAGCTTAGAAAAGGTAAATTCCATAGCATTAATGATGTCATCACCAAGAGGTGATAACATTACATATGTCCAATGTTTGTTATATATCTATAAAAGGCTGCAACATGCAAAATTATAACCGAAGGGGAAATTCAAATTGTAACTGCTGAGCAGCGGTAACGTGTGACCAAGGCAGGCTCTGCCCTGGAGGGCAGGAAGGAGTTAAACTGGCTGGAAGCAGGAAGACTAGAGACTGGGATGAGGATGCAAAGAGTGAAAGCTCCCTTGGTGATGAGACACCACCATAATGTGTACATCTCCTCACCGATAGTACAGGAAGTATTTGCCTGTTGGTTTGGTTTTTTTTAAACTCGCGGTTGGTGTACCTTTAGGTCTGGCAAACATGGTCCAAAGGCTTCTAAGAGAAGAGTCTCGTCTCTGACCGCTTTTTCAAAGTCCATAAAAGAAAGCTTGCCATCGTGATCATAGTCCTACAGAAGGAAGGGAACTCTTCAGCAAAGGATGATTGCTTGTAGTGACTGTCTTTTTGTTTAACAGACAACACGTTTATGTTTTTAGTAACAGACAACAATTTAAAAACAACATTATGTTTTTAGTTTGCGTGTACACAAATCATTTTCTTTGGGGATCAAAGTCTCTGCTTGGACAAGCTCTGTATCATTTGCTCCTGCCTAAAGCAGAACAGGTGGTGCAAACTCAACTGTCTCATATGGCTTCCTTAACAGAATTCCAGAGAAGGCAAACCTTTAACACGGGAAGAGGCTGAGCTGAGAAGTGCATGGACAGATCTCAAGCACAGTTGCACTGAGGTAAATTAAAAGTAGGTGATTTAAAAGTAGGCTAGTTAGGATATGTTCTGTGTATGTATTTACAGCATGAGCATACCTACAGCCTACTCATGAGCCTGGAGACGCTCTCCCCAGTGGTTTCTATAGTAGCCATACTCCTGCCGGGCCTCTTTCGCACCCAGAAGCACACGGTGGAGCGTGCTGGTGTCAGCCCACCTTCACACCGACGGGTCTCAGCGTGGCAGAATAGTCCTCTGGGGGTGGGAAAAGCATCCCTGTGTTTTTAGTATTTCTGCAATGTGAAAACCTCCTGTTTCTACTGACACGGCAGCTTAAACCACCACCAAACACTACGGCGAGCTTACACCATATGAAGTGGGTCTGAGAAATAGAAAACATGGGGTTAAATCAAAGGACTTGGGATTCGAGACCTGGTTTTCAGTGAGATTTCTGACCACCTCCCCAGGAGGGGAGGTTATACTTCTTGATTCGATGAAAATGTTGAAAGACAGTGCCTGGCTGATCTGGAAATCCTAAATTAATCACGGTAAGACAAGTTTTACATTAATAACCCCAAGGTTACTATTCTAATAGAATATTAAATCGGATAAAGACATTTCATGATCAGTTGATAAAACACAAGTGTGCTTAATGATAAAGCTACTGCAGATGCCTAACAGTGAAGTAAGTGCAGATTACACTTCTGAATTTTCTGCTTTTGACTGGGCTTTTGTCCTGACTGGGCACACACACAGACATGCTAGTTTATAGACAAAGTTTATAACGCAGTCACATAATAAATTAACAGTTTAATGTGAGGATATTGGACTGGGACTTGTCAGATCTGGATTGTATTTCTGGCTTTCCTTTGGAGACTTATCTCAAGTAGGTAACTAACTCTGTGGCTCAGAGTCCTGCTGTAAAGCAGTCACAGGGTTTAGTTACCTCACAGCAACGTTCTGAGTTAACGAATATCTGAAAGACACTCAAGTATCACAGGGAGTAAGTACTTGCCATTTTCTTCAGTGCTATGTCTACCAAGTCCTTAATTCCCTCATCAGGATCTTCTTCTGATGGTTGTTTGAGAAGGCTGTTTTTCAGCATTTGAAACATTTCCTCTCTTGAAATGTATCCATCACCATTCAGGTCGTAAACCTCAAAACAGTCTTTTTGAAAGATAAATAAATTTAAAGTTCATACAAAGTAGATGACACGCTATTAAAGCTGTCACCTATAGACAGAAAATGTGAATTGTATGTTGTACAGCATAATTATTGAGCTACATTTACCACGTACAATATTTATATGCAAAATATGTGTCACATTTTGATATATATACCAGTCAATTATTGGCTATTTACCCTTCATAGTTAAAATCTATTTCTGCTCAAATAAATTAGCTTCAGTTCACAGAAACCATAGTAACGTACAGATCTTAACTTGTCTAAAAGTGTCGCTTTAGAATATAAATGATGTTCTGGTTTAAAAGCCCAATTTCCCATGGTGGGGACCAGCTGTCTCTATCAGAAGGGCTTTGCACCTGCAAACCTCATCCTAGTTATTTCAGAAGCTGGGTTAGAAAAGTAAAGGGAAAAGAAGAATAAGCTGTCTTAGCTTGGAAAAAAGAACTGAAGTATCCCCTAATGCCAAGAGGAAATCTCTCTAACAGTATTTCGAGTATCTGCCTAATTTATCTCTTACTTGCTTCTACCTCCCTGGAATCAGAAATATACGATCATAAACTTTACTATCCTTCACAAAACTCATTTAAACAAATGAAAAAAAACCCAAAAACCTCTTCAGTTTTGGAACACAACAGGTTTTTTTTTTCCTGACAAAGACTAAGCCTACAGTGCAAACTGTACTGGGATACAGTTATGACTCACACCGCCATGTATCACTATGCACTAGCGTATCCTGTTGTGCTTACAGCAGGGCTGTGCACTTTATCGCTTGTAGCTGTACTGACAAACTGAATGACATCCTGGGCACACATCCAGAGCTGTGACATCCCAGGCCACCTTCCAAAGGACACCCCTGCATTAGGGATGGCTGATGCCGCAAGCTGGGAACTATGGAAACCACGTGGTGTCATTCTCCTTTTTCTATTACATTTTTCCCTATATTCCTTTTTTTTTTTCCTGCTTCTTAAAATTTTAGACGACTTGTTATTTTTTCTCCCCTTTCTCCATCATTACTGGGGAGGTTCTCATGACCATCTTAAAAACAAACTCAATTTTTCCATCTATGCTTTCAGGCTGAAGAACTGCTTGAATTAACGCAACTGCTGCTGCGTCCCTGTTGTGCCAGTAAATGAAAGCTGGCGCGGGTCCTGGGTGGCTTGAGACTGTGTTATTCAGCCAAAAGCACCCTTGAGCTACATCTGCTTCTTTCTAATTTTGTGTCTGAATACAAAAAACATATATTCTGTCAAAACTGTATACTGTAGAATAAGCTTCAGTTCAAACGTTACTTTTTGTCGGCAGCAAAATAAGCCGACAGCCATGGTAACAGCAGTTTACACAGAAAAACCTCTGTCTCAGAGAAGCCATTTCAGAGCTCACGTTTCATTGCATTAAACTATACAGAAGAAAACTCTTCAATTACCAAGTACTTTGTAAGAATAACTAGTAAATTATATCAAAAGCAACACGCACTTTAACAGCCATGAATTCAATGATTACAACTAAATACTATCCCACAGATTAACCTTACATTTAATCCTTTCCTCCAGTGTCCCCCGCAGAAACACCGACAAGCCTTCCACCCATTCCACCACACCGATGCAGCTGTCGTTGTCTCTATCAAAAGTGCGGAACACTGGGAAGTGTATTAGATACATTTAAAGTGTATATAATAGGGAAACACTAACAAAGTAGTATTTTTCTTAAATTCAATGAAAATAGAAACATATTTTTTTCTAAAAATAATTTCTCTGCTTTACCCTTCTTGACTCCTTCTAAGCCATAACAACGAGGGGGATTTTGCCCTTCAGTTTACTGATCTTCTACTGCAGAATCCTGCTAGAATAAGGCATTTTGTTTGATTTGTTGCTTTCCTGACTCAAACAACTACAGGAACTATGCTTCTGTGCATAAACCAAATAAACCAGTATCCCTTACACTAAGGCATATTTGCGTGTAAAACAAGATTTTAATACTAGACTTTGTCTCAGAAAATCTTGGAGAAAGCAATCCTAGAAATAATACATACAAAGAAAAATAACCTTCTGTCTTTTATGTACCAAAATCTTTTTTTTTCTTCTCCTTCCCTGAAGAAGCTTTTGATTTTGCAGCTTCACTATTCATACAGCCTGTAATATAGTACTTCAAATCCAAGATATAATTCAAAGCATCAACAAACATCTACAATAATTCATATTTCAGAATGTTAATTAGTAAGTTTGCTACAGGAACACCTTTACATGCAGAGCCAAGCAGTCTGGAACTGGAAAGCAACAGGCTTGCTTTTGCAAACTGAAATCAGGCCCCTTGTATGTAAGCATTGAAATAATTACAAGAATGTGTCCACGTAAGGTATTTTCCAAGCCACAATTCACTTGGTGCGTAAAATGGCAAGTTCTTACTTTATGGCATTTAAATACCCCTCTTGCCAGAGAAGAGGGGAAAGCTGAACGACAGCATGGCTCTTGGCAGCCTGAGACCGCAGAGAAGGGCAGAGTCGTGCCTGCCCCACACCCTCCTCTGGACACCCCTGCATTAGAGACCACTCACGCCACTGCCACAGCAGCTGCCAACGTGGCCCTCGTGTCATGAACCCGTGAAACGGCTGTTATTTGGCTCATTACTCTCGCCTCCTGCCTAGTCCCGCCAGTGCCGTTCACGACACCTCTAATGCAGAAGCCACCCGCCCTAACAGAACGCCCTCCTGGGACCTCCAGGCCCCAGAGGGAGGCCCCCAGCATCGGTGACCGCAGCCCCCCGGAGAAGAGGGAGAAGTGACACTAGACTGCCCTCTTCTGTGGCGACAGGGACAGAAGGCCACCGGACAGCACTCTGGCTGGCCTCCCTGGCACCAGCGCGTGAGCTACCCTGAACTAAGGGAAAAGTATTCCGAGTAAAGAAAATAAAGATATCCTTTACTCAGCACCTCCCGAGCGTAACTCTTCTTACAGGGGTGAGATGGTGCTACTTCGTCTGGGCACGTGCCTCTGGTCAACAACATATAACCAAAACCTTGGACTTTTTACGGCCGCGGCCTCACCTCTGTCCATGAGCATGACATCCGTCATGCCGAAGGCGCTGTGCAGCGTGTCCCTGAACATGCTGCGGTCGAAGCCCAGCCCGGCGAAGCGGCTGTTGGACTGGCCCGGCCTCTTCACCAGCGCGTTGAAGAGCTTGATCAGACATTCCACCTCGCTCTTATTGACTGCCCAGCCGGAACACAAGCAAACATACTGTTTAACTTCACTTGGTAAGCGTACAGGGCAGGCCCAGGGAAGCCAGAGGGCCCGCACCCCCCGGCCCGTTAACCCCCGATGCTCCCACCCCAGCCCGCTCCTGAGGGGGCGCGGGCAGGGCCCCCCGCGGGCACGGGCCGGGCACAGGGGCGGCCGGCGGCACCGCAGGCCGGTCCGGGGCAGACTCACAGTGCTTGGCGGATCGGCCCAGCGACTCCACCAGCTGCTGCACCTTCCGACGGCTCATGGCGGCCGCCGCTGCCCCGGCAACGCGGGCGGGGCGACGCGGGCCCGGCCCCGCCGCTGGGCCGCAGGCAGAGGCGGGCTATCGACGGGAATTTCTGCCGCACGCTAAAAAAGCCCAAGCAGCTGGAGGAAAGAAAATAACTGAATGTCAAACTTCTAAAAATGTTTCTGGAAGGAAGAGCTACAATTAACCACGAGATACAGCACATCCATCACACCGCTGCGCTTCCTGCCTCGCTCCTCTCCCACCGCCCCCCCCAGGGCCCAGACCGGCCTCCCCTCAGGAACAAGGCGGGTTCGAGAGGAGGGGGATTCACAGACAGTATTTGTTCATGTCCCGAAGGCGGACAGAGCCCACCCCGGGTTACGAGCGGCTTTGCTGTGACCTGACCACAGCTCCGCCGGGGAGGGCAGCGGGGACCCAAGCAAACAGCTCCATTCCCACAATTAACAACGTACCGGCTTACGGATTTGGAAGACTGGGGCTCTCATTTCCATTTTTATTTCTTTCTGTTGCAGGCAGTTGTGTAAAAGTCAAATAAGGTATCACACAGGACAGGGCATTTATGCTATGGTTCATTACAAGTTCTTTTACCAAAACTGCATCAATACAACTTAAAAAGAAAACAATCCCAACAAAACCAAACCCAACCCCCAACCAAACCCCTACTGTTCACTGCATCTTGCCTTTATTTTAACTTCACTGACAAAACAGTGTCTAGAATCAGCAACATCAAGCCCAACAGTATAAAACAGCTGATCAAAATACCCTTACTACGCTTTAGAGGGACACTGCTGCAGCTCAGGGGTTGTTTTCCCCCCCAAGAACGTAACTCAAAAAAAACATTTCTCTGTAGAATGGCAATACGACATCAGCTTTCTACCCCAGTTTTCAGTTACTGTTTGCAGACTAATAATCAAGGTCTCCAAGGGCTTGAAATTCTTGTCAATACAATACCTGGAACAGAGGTAAGCTCCGGGCTCGCCCCTGCGGAGGGAGGAAAGGGGGGACCCCGAGCACACCCCGCAGGGGAGCGGCGGGCAGCTGCTGAAGGCTCACAGCAACGGGTACTTCAGTGGAAGATGTAATGAGAATTTCATGTAAAAACTAAAATCAAATGGTTGCTTGTGTTTTCTTGCGTGCACATTTAACTTATAAAAGCTTTTTCTTCAATTTCTATAGCAACTAATTTAAAGTAAAACAGCTTTATGATTTAGGTCAACATTCTGTAGCCCTCAAGTACAAAAATATAAATACAAACTGTTTAAACAGTGTCTTTAATGAGATTCTGGCAGTAGTTTTTTTTATCTAACAAGACACATCACATAACAGGTTTGCCACTGAACTTGCTTAGAGTAAAATCAGCTTCAATATGAAGCTGTTAAGGTATCAAAACCCTGCTTTTTACATGCTAAATATCTTCAGCAAGTGTGCACTTGAACACAGCAATGAACTTAACTGTAAGAATAACTAAATACATACATGAAACTCTGTGTGTGGAACGTAAGTCATAGAACTGGTTACAACAAATGATTACCTGCATTTCGTTAATTTAAAAATGGTACAAATCATGCAAAACAATCCTAAAGATAACGCAAAGAAAGCTACCAGTGTTTGCAAGAAGTGTTCAACTAAACCAAAATGACATTAAATGAAATACACGTATTTACTAGCAAAGATCTATCGCTATTTCAGAGGTAAAATCTTCAGGTTTTGAATGTCAGTTTTACTGCAAAATGTCATTGCTCTCGCTTAATGCAGAAGCACATGCTAAGAAGCCCAGAACTGCTTACTCGGAAAAAGCCCGCTGACAGTGGTTCTGGCTTCCCCAGATCAGAGATGCTGCGCGGATTAAAAACAGCAGAGATTTGCAAGACTCAAGGGCAAAGGCACCCTGCTCAGTTAGCCAGAACGCTAGCATTCCCTTTCTCGTAAGCATGAAGACGGTAATGGGGCAGATGATAAACATTTCTACAAAGGCAGCATTTTAAATGTTACCATTAATTTCCCATTCTGTAAATGCCATTAGCAGACAAACTATTACAAGCTGGTGTATAATATTAACCTGCAGGATGAACTTGGGATTTTATTTGTCCTGATTTACAAATAAAGACTATTACTAATGCTTTAAAAGACTATTTTTACTATCTAAAAGGTTTAACTCTCATTTTCCAATATTTTACACCTCAGCTGGACTACCATCTCATATTGTTTCAAACATCTAACACTGCTTACTGGAATTTTATAAAAGTTGTACCTCATGTATTAAGCAGCAGGCAATAACAATGGTCTTCCCCAGCACAGCTGTGCCTGGCTGGCTACTGAAAGATTGGGAGTATTTCTAAAACACAGGAAAACTCATGCAGTTTGGTAAAGTTTGCTGTCGTTTCACAGTTTAAGTTTCCTTTAGTCATTGCACTTCTGTTGATAGTCTTGTTTTTCAAAAATATTATTCCGAATCTGAATTTGAACCAGCGATCTTCTTTTTCTTCTTTTTACCGTGTTTCTTGTGCTTCTTTCTCTTTTTTGCTTTATCCTAAAAAATACAATAAAATTAAATAAAAGTTATTGTATGAGAAAACTGACATCTATTAAATTCTGCTAATGCAAAAATGAGAGCACGGGAAGGATATCTTTACAAAGGCATTTCAAAAGAGGTTTCTATAAAAGCCTACTGAGAAGGCACAAAAAGAGCAATAATTTGCAATATTATGAGCAGTCTTCAGTTTATCTCCATCATGGTCTGGCTATTTCACACCTCTCATCACTGTCACTATTACATTTTCTAAGCTTTTAAATGATTTTCAGTGCTTTATAGGTTTCTAAGAAAGTAATAAGGAAGTGCTTTGACAAGCAGTGACATCTTATCTACACAGGAATAACTAGGATGTTTACAGATTTTAAAGTCAGTGCTTATATTTACTATGCAAAATTAAACAGTTCAACTACACTTGGCTAGGATCTCCAGCACTTGCACCTTGTCTAAAATAAAATAAAATAATTAGGATCTCAATTGTGAATACAAATACACTCAAATAACACTACTGGATTCATTATCCTGATCTGCAATAAAGAGGCTGAGATACACAATCTTGTCATTATGCAAGCAGAATTTAAACCAGAATTCTTGAATAGATGCAACATTTCCTAAACAAACCAATCTTGGCATAAAAGCTTTGTTTTACACATATTACTTACACACACAATTCCCCTAAGAAAAAAACCCACAACCAGTGACTAGAAATTGTATGGCAAACAGATTACGTGATTATGAATAAACCAAACAAGTTCCATGGAAAACGTGTCTGGAGTATCACTGATAGTCCTGCGCTTGCGTTTTTAGGTGACTGATCTAAGCCTCCCCTTTGCCCCAACTCATCTAGAGAATGGAGATGTCTAATTAGGAACGCTGCCGCTGACAGGGGAGATAAAGGTACACAGGCACCTCGAGCGAGCGTTTCGGGTCTCAGAATCCCTATACTCCCAACTGAGGAGCCCCAGGTACATGTGATGAAGCTGGGTGCTGTATAAATCACTGCTGAACCTTCCTCACGCTTTTGCCAACAGAACAAATCAACAAAATGGAGAAAACTAACAGGTTGCTGGCAGCTTTTTATTTGGTTGAGGGAAAAAAAAACCATACTAGGCTAGATGTTGCAGCAGTTACGCCCTCGGGCCCTTTTCACGGGCCAGTAGAGGCTGACCTCACACAGGACCAGCACTCCTGCCCGCGTGGCAATCGACTGCCCTGCCCGAGCACGCAGGCGTTGGCAGTTCTAGTAGCGATTCTAGATCGGTTCCACTCTGGTACCGAGTAACACATCTGCTACAATCAGCGGCACACTTTTATCATCTCAAATCATACGCATGTATAGAGGTAAAATAGTGACAAGTTCTTCTTTTAGTTCACCAATTGAAAAAGTGACTTCAGCAGGTAAATACAGAAATTGTTAATTTAGATTCAGGTGACAGTAGACTTTTGCTATAAAACATCTGTATTACTGAAAAACGTGAAATTGGAAATAAACCAAGTACAGGGCATTTATATCCTAAAGCTACAGTATGAGTAAAGAAGGATACTTGCTGTTTTCTCTTTTTCCTCGTTGTTTCTCTTCTTTTTTGCTTGCACCTAAAAAAAAAAAGCAATTTAAATTGAATGTAATGGGAGAACAGCTTTGGAAATGCTGTTTTACATAAAAGTTTGAGCATTTGTTGCATAGAAACGAATGACAGCACAACAGTGGTAGAATATACTGAACAATAACCCATGAAGGAACACTGGTTTTTCTGTATTATACTCTAGAGTATTATCCTATGAGTAACTGATTTGGTAACACACTTTGCTTTCAATACACAGCAGAACAAGAAACAGCAGAGATATAAAGGTAAAATTACTAAGCTAGTAATATGGTAAAAAGTATTAATGAAAAAATGCAACACATTGGAACATTCCCAAATTTTGTAATCCTACAAGAGTACAAATCCTGAAAGTGGATATACATAGGATGAGAATAAGATTATTACATACAAAATTTTATAATTTGCTGGAAAAGGGAGCAAAAATATTTTAGTCATCTTGAAATCTGCCAATCTATTCACAAGCATCAGGGAGAAATTTTGTGAAGGACACTGTGCCAGTCAGTATCATTTCACTGAGCTCTAAAGGATCCATGAAGAGTTGAAAGTTTTCAAGAAAATGAATTCAAAATGACTTGTAGGTGACGGGGGCTGTACTGAACAACTCTTACTGAAAGCTTTTATTAAAAAAATAAAATAGAGAATATGAGAAATAAAATACGAGAAAAATACAAACAAGTTTGAATGTGCTGCACTCAACTGTACAGAGCAGAACAGTTTCAACAATATATTAAATCTAAATTGGTTCATTCATTCACTCCTGCAAATCAGTAAGCTAAAAGCATTATAACATCCAAAACTGAGGTGTCACACTGACCTCCTCTGTCTGATCCGATTCTGATAAGGATTCTGATGATAAAGGTCCATCGCCACGACTGGCTTTCTTCCTCTTCCTGTGGTGATTTTTGCCTTCCTACACCAAGTAATATATTTGTGAGTAAAGTCAGGCCTTTCAAACTTTAGAAAACTTCTGCTTAGAAATAATATTTCAATCTAAGTTTTAAGTTGTGAAATATTTTAAAATATTGTTGACATTAAACTCATCATCAACAAATTACCCTTCCAACTGTTAAAATGCTGTTAGTGGAAATAATCCTTTTCTGTATATTCCTTTCCCTTGTTACCAAGATACAGCAGCCTTCTCAAAGCGAGAGGAGTCATACTACAATATTAAGTAATAACGCATGAAGGAGTAAGCATTTGAAAATAAAACGTTTCACCATTTTTAAATACTACTGAGTAAATGGAGATGTCTCAACATGCACATACAAACACTGCAGCTTCAGGCTCTTGCTTTGTTGATGAAATTAAAAGAAAAAAGCTCCCTCTATATTTGTGTCCAACTAGGACAAGCTGTCCCTGCCAGCTGCATTTCAACACTTCATACATAATCTCAGTATATTTAAAGAACAGTCTTTTTAAAATTATTATTTATTTTTAAATTTTTAATGCTACATGAGATGGCTCTGATGAGCTGCTTCCCCCCACGCCCCCGCTCTGGACCAGACAAGGTGTTCCTAAGGCTGAGGCTACCTTCTTCCATTCAATTTCTAAGGCCAGAAACGGGAAAAATTTTTGCTAATCATCTTTTTGCAAGGTGGGATCACACATCTCAGCTGTGTTATTTAGTCTATTACAGGTACCTCAATCCTTTCCCAAAGGTACTCATGAAAAGCACATGATGCAGCCCATTTGAGAGACAGGGGCTTTTCAGATTGACCTCTAGTTCCCAGACGCCCTTTGCTTTCAGAAGATGTGTGAAAGTGTATGTATGTAAAATGCAGTTCTGATGTAAGTATTTCAAGAGTAAAAATACCTTCTCTTTTTCATAATCTTCCTTTGACCTTTTCTTTTTTGTGCTGTCCTAAATAGGAAGAAAAAAAATAAACCATGACAAAATTATTTCAGGCAAAAGGTAGATATCCCAAAAGCAGTCTGACCCATTGTCTTGTTCTGCCTATTGAAGGTTGTTCTTCCATACGTTGTTCTTCCTACCTTGCAGTTAACAGGGAAAAAAGGAAAAAGCCATAATTTTGATGCAGCTGCTAACTTCCTGAACCAGGAGCATGAAAAGGTCTGAAATTAGGTAACAGAGTATTTGCTGTAGGTGTAGAGAGCCTCTGGAAAGGACACCAGCTACCACTACTGGAACCACACACACTCCACGTCTAACAGTCTTTATTCTCTACCCACACCCATCTCCGCTGAGCGGGCGGAGGTTAAATAAATGTTTCCATGGAATTGTCTGCCTTCCAGCCTCAGCAGCAAGAGAATCTCTTCACGTAGCAAACATCTTCAAACTCCTCTTAGCTCAAATTCATAGGTGTATGCAAACAGTGATCCATCAGGATTTGTACCACACCGAATGAGGTATTCTGGTGAAAGCCTGTGATAAAGTCTACACACAGAATCTTATCAACTCGCTGCGTTACTAGTTCTTAGGCAAGAAGTACAGTTACTGTGGGACAGAAAAATGCTAACACAACAGGACAAACTGCCTCGTGTATCATCTCCACTTCTTTGTTCATTCAGTAAGCCTGGGTATGTACATTGCTCTGCTTCCAGAGAAGGAAAAAAAAAAAAAAAA
>KZ506183.1:0-18466 GCA_002844005.1 Limosa lapponica baueri
CTTCCAACTCTAAAAAAATTCAGTGAAATTCAGTGAAATTCAGAACCACGTAATCAACAATTAAAATACAGTTAACCTCTTACCATATTTAGATCATTCTGTAACTGCTGGTTCAAGTTCAGCGAGTCTTTCACCTGAGCTTCCAGCATTGCAATCTTTTCCTCTTTCACAGCTAGTGTTGTTTTTAGTGCTGATTCGGTTTTGCTCTCCAGAATCTTGTATTTTCTGAAAGACACGAGAAGAGCTTTCCAATGTCCGCCAGTAGGATAGGAGACTTCACCTTCACCCATTCCGAATCTCTCCACATGTCACATTACATGTGTTTGCTTCTTCGGGAATATGATTTCCTCTACTGCTGCAGATTGCTACTGATACATTGGAGCTGAGGAACCTGCTTTTGGAAAATTCCACCAATTTTAATGGAAGTAATGCCAGCATGGTTCTACAGAAATATCCAAGAGCTACATAACTTAAAAGAAAATATTTTTTTCCAATTTTCCCCTAATTACACTCCAGAAACTTCTTCTCATGGCTCTTTTGTACATTCTTGACAAGGAGAAAAAGCTGCAGTAGGTGCTAAAGACTCCTACGAGATGGCTATGTTTCTCTCATTAGGTCTCACCAAGAGGCCCATATACACATGGGTTGTTGGTGTTTCTTGGTTCATTACTATAGGACTTGCAGAAGAATTCATTGCAATCAGGATTTTCTTAGGCAACATCCATGTTTATACTAACAGATGGTTGGATCACCCATTACAGGGAATAATGACAAACACTGTCTACTAGACACTATTCTGACTTGTAAAGAGAATATGAGGAGAAATACACACTGAAATAGCTACCCATTGCTCTACTGGGGAGTAGAGGGGAACTGCAGTAACACTGGCTGTCTTGGAGAGAGAAAATATTTCTTTCTTCCATCTGAGAAGTTGTTCAAAACTTGTAGTATACTGCCAGGCTTGCTACTGAAAAATATGCTGTATGTCCAAAATTACTATGGGTAATTGGAACAAGACAGATGAGAACCATGAAGAAAGTCAAAGGGCTTGAGTCAGGCTGAGGAAAAGCCCACAGAGTCAAAAGAATGACTAAGAGAGCTCAGTTTCCTTACGTGTCATCATTGCCATTGTCATCCTGTAGCAGCAGCTCTTTGTTCAATCCTATCTTCTCCAGTTCCTGGCTCAGCTTGTCCAGCTCACTAGACAACTGTTGACTCTTCAGCTTCTCCAGGACCAAATCCTGTAACAGCATGAACATGATTAGTTGCTGTGCAAAGGGTGGTGATAACTATCCAGCACTATAGATTTTTTTTAAAATGTAATTGGATAAAATCCTAGTTCCAAGAAGTCACTTAAAATTCTTCATCAATGACAGCTGAGTGCAGAATTAAACTGATTGCTTTTATTTATAGTTTACTTGGAATAAATCTGAAGAATGCTTATTTTGTCCTTTGTCTCGCTCACTCTACTGAATTACTTCTGCGAACACTGGCATCCTGCCTCCCTGTCAAAAGAGAGAACGTTTGCAGGCCAGGAAACATCCTGCCCCTGTGCCACAGCAGGGATGTGTGCAGGTCAGGGGACACCAGCAGAGGGAGTTCCCACCTCTCAGCTAGGACAAAAAGCCCTGCTGAAAAGCCCAGCCAACACTGGCACACACACAGAGGAGTGACAAGACTTCAGTAGGAAAGTTTCCTGAGATATTATGGTTAAAAAATTATTACCAAGAAACTTGGTAACAGTGCATTTTCACTGCTGACTCCGAGTTTCTGACAGATGGTAACTTACTGCCAAAATTAAAAAGGCATAATTACATTATTGTGAAAGAGACAGGACAGCTCTGGAGACCAGAGTGCTTGGTCACTTTTTCTGGTACCTTCTGGCCTGTTCTTGTTTCATTTAGGTTTCTTTGGAAGAAACTTAAGCAGAACCAGACAAGGAAGTCATATGAGGAGGAGATTTGATGGAGTTGTTCCAGAACATATATTGGGACAATGCTTTGATGTTATGCCGGTAAAGTGCTCTGTGTGGAAGTGGCCCGAGAAGATGGAATACTAGCCTGCATGTTTCAAAAGGACAAATCATTTTGGTGCATAGCCAAGTTCAAAGAACCCTACCATTCAGAATTCTCTGAAATGCAAACATACCATAGAGAACTACATTGCTCATGTTTCTGCCCAGAAGGTTTCTTAAACAAGGCATGAAGAAAGAACAATGAAGTTACAGAAGCACTTCAAGGAATTAAAAAACATTATCCCGGATATCAAACACAAGCAAGAGTAAAATAAAAAAAAAACCCAACAACTTTGTTAAACATAAACTGTAAGCACTCAATAGTCCTCTCATATCATAAATTTAGCCACATATTCATTCACATGGCACTGGAAAAACAGGTAAGGCTAAGGTCAGTGCAGTCCATGGTCTGGTCCCTTCAACATCCATAAACTCCTTCTGCAGAATCTATAGAAAGTACCAAAGGAAAAGAAGAAGATATGCTTCTGTATGGGTCTGCACCACTGAAAATCTGCAGAAATCTGAGAAGAGAAAGATTAAAAAGGAGCCTTCTCAGAAATGCTATTATTTTTTTATTTTTATAAAATCATAAAATAGTTTGGGTTGGAAGGGACCTTTAAAGGTCATCTAGTCCAACCAATTTTTAAGGAAAGTTGTATTGAAACACAACTTGGGACTGTTTTAAATGCTTCTGGTAAACGTTTTTCCTCCTCAAAATTACACTAATGCTTCAAAAACTAAAATAGAACTAAATCTTCAAGTCAGTAATTGCTTATTACATTAGCCTTGCTAAACTTATTTATTTCACTGAGCTACTGCAGCACTGACCATTTTCCTTTGAATGCTTTCACAGGAAATCCTGCTTCTGGGAGGACAACAGCAGCTGGGGCAGGCAATGAGAGCGAGTTGCAATGACCCGAATCTGCTCGTAGGCCGCTTATAAGAGCGTCAGTTCTGGCAGACACATCATTAGTTTGCCAATGTCCTATGGCTAATTGTGCATTTTTAAAAGATCGCTACTAGGAAAAGTGTAATCTCTGCATTCTGCAGCGGAGAGGGGTGCTGGAAGAGATCGCTGCTGCTTCACAGCAGCTGCTCAGCATACTCTCACTCTGCAGGGAAGCTTTTGGGGGAAAACGCTGTAGGAAGCTATAACGCAAAAACTTGGTGCAGCTGTTATTGAGGGTTAAGTTGGTCATCTGGGATGGTTCTTGTCTTTGCTAAGTCTGTTTTAGAACAGGGTTGTTAATGTGTCCTCAACAAGTGCTCTAACTTCTAGGCTTAAGAGTCAATCTTCCCTGGCGGAACTCTCATGTTAGCAAACAGTTTTGTGGTCACAGGATTAGAGAAAGTACCAAAGTCTTTGGTTTACAGCTACCATGTGGAAGCTGTGTTAAACCCCTATGCTGCAGGAAAAAAGATGTCATTTGGAGACATTGTGTCTGTGGACACAAAGTGGTACATTGCTGGTTTTGGCAGGTTCCACTTTCCAAGGCAGTACTATCCAGTGATGGCTGTTAAGGTTGTGAAGATCTCCTGGCTCATGTACTAAATTGTCATGGGACAGATGTCTTTGGTATTTCACAGATCTGAAATAAAAAATAGCATCGTATTGAAAACACTAGTATTATTGCTTACCTCTCTCAAGGTAGCTAGTGTTCTTTTATCAATTGTAACTTGCTTTATGAGATCTTTATTGTCCTTTTCAAATTCTTTCAGCTTATTAGATGAATCTCTGAATCGAGCAATTTCCTTTTCTAGTGTCTTGTTTTCTTTCTCAGCAACTGCCAACTTTACTGTACTATCATCCAAAATAGCATCCTTCAGCTCCACCTGCTGCCAAAGTCGTTTTGTTTCTTTCTCTAGCATTTTTTTATCCTTCTCAAGCTGAGACATTTCTTGTTCTAGGGCTTTGTTCTCCTTTTCTAACCTCTCTAGCCGTTTGGCAGAAATCTTTAGCTCCTCAAGGTTTCTCTGAAGGACCTGATTTTCACTCTCCATTCCCTGGACTTCTTTTTCTAACTCCTGGATCTTTTTGCTGCTGTTCTCCACAATTTGCTGAAGTCTCTGGTTTTCAGAGTTGACACTCTGATAGCTTAGCTCCAGCCTCTCTGATTTCTTGCTCATTGCTTTTAACATTTCCACATTCTTTCTTAAGTCCTCTTTTTCCCTCTCCAGATCTTTATTTTCTGCTTCTATTTGTGCCATTTTTGTGCTGGTAAATCTCATGGTTTCTACCACTCTCCTAAGCTCCAGATTTTCTTCATCCAACTGCTTGTTGTCTCTTTCCAGGTCCCCAAGCCGGATGGAAATATTCTGCAATGTGTCCAGGGATTTCCTTAGCTTCCTATTTTCCACTTCCAGATTCCCATTCTCCTGCTCAAGAACTTCCACTTTTTCTGTCACTATTTTCATCGCTGCTGCCTTCTTCGTCAGCTGTTCATTCTCTCTCTCCAGCCGATGGAGCTCTTTTTCCATTTCTTCCACTCTTTCCACTTTTTCTTTAACCTGGTCAAAATCCTTTTGCAATTGTTTCTTCTCAAATTCCATCTTGCTCAGTTTGCTACTAGTCTCCGTAACTGTTTCATGAAGGATCTTGTTCTCTTTTTCAATATCTTTTACTCTTGCCTCACTGCTCACTTGAGATCTTTGTCTCAGGGATAAGACCACTTGATTAAGGTGATCATTTTCTTGTTTAAGGTCCTTTATCTACATAAACAATAAAAAAAGCCATGCAGATGTTACTCATCTATCTTACAAAGTGCAGTATAAATTAGTCCTGAAGCAGGCAAATTATTGTTAACAAACCCACACCCATTTAATCCAAGACAAATTTCTCAACAGTTTTCCCTGACTAAAAGCAACAACCCAAAATAATTAAACCAATTGTTACCTCTGGTAACCTGTGATTCTAACAAATTAAAACTAGTGCTATATTCCTGCTACAAGCTAAGAAGGTTGAGACAGAGGGAAAAAGTAGACAGGGGACCTTCAAAGAACAGTGTGAAGAAGGCTGCTTTGTTAGGAATCATTCCTAAAAGAGGATACCCTTCTGTCTAGGATTACATTCATGCTTGGGATCTGAAGACATAAATTATCTCTGATAAAGCATCACAAATCACAAAACATTTGAAAATTTATAGCAGTTATAGATTTCATGAAGGACATGCTTTCTGTGAGAACATTACACTTACCCCACTGGTCTGCTTTCAGCTGAAGCAATTGTGATTTAGACTGAAATTTGCATTTGATTTTTATCTAGACAACACCCACAGCAATCAAAAAGGACTTAGACCTGAAAAAAATCAGAATCTGCCCTTTTCTGATGATTGAGGATACATCTGGTTTTCCTTCCTGCCCTACCTGTGAAGCATTCATTCATTCTGACCACAAAGAGTCTGTACGTGCTCTAACTGAAATGGAGGACTTTGCTTGTAAAGCAGTCTCCCAGGTAGAAGTCTGGGTAAGAATCCTTCAAGGTGAAAAGCACTATACAAATAAGACATTTTGTTATTTAATCTTCACCCCACAAAACTTGGAGTAAGTTTTTTAATACAGGTTGAAAATATACAGACCAGTCTCCAATAATCTGTGTCTGTATTTCCTTCACTAGTCAAATTAATACAGATGATACCTTCCACAAACCTGTAACAGGATAATTTCAAGGCACTGCATATGAACTGCAGTGCAGTAGTAAAAGCTTAAGGGCATTCAAAATATCAATCCAGAAGACATAAATGCATTCTCAGCATCTTTTTAAAACAGAGCAAAAAAGGTTGGGTGGCAAAAAAAACCTCAACCAAACCAATCAGGACATATACCTAGCAGAAGACCAAACTTCTGCAATAAAATGGGGGTTTATTTGCACATCCTAAAACCAGTTGGTAGCCCATTTAGTAAGATCCAAGGCTTTTTTCCCCCCTAAAGAGGGAAGGTCTGACCTAACAACAGCCTGAAGATCCTGCTATGGTAACAGGAGCAGTAGGTAGCAAAAAGTGCTGGGCTTTCTTGCTTAAAGAAACCTTTTACCTACATTTGAACAAGTTCAACCTGCACTTAATAGCCCTCAAATTGCCCTATCTCTCTGAAAGAACCAGATGCTCTAAAGGGCATCACTAAATTACCACATATGCTTTTATATTACATTTGAAAGGTTTGCACCTGTCTGTCTTTGTCAGCTTTTAGAGTCTCCATGACGACTTGTAGCTGCTTTTTATCCTTTATCAGCTCCTCACTCAGGGTCTCCAGATCTTGATTACTTTGCTTCTCTTTTTCAATTTGATTTTGCAACTTCTCAATCTGCGTGGAGAGAACACACCAAAGGACATCAGCCATGGCTTGACTGTTTGCACTTTAAGTTATTTTGAACACCAGGGAGGAATGAGATGGGGACTATGGCTGAAAGATGTAACCCCCCCCTTCTGCAGCTTGCCAGTCTCAGAGGAGGAAAAGGACTGCTTTGTTTTTCTCACATTGCAGAGAATCTCCTTCATGCCTATTAAGATTGGAGTATATATGGTACAGCAGTAAGAAATGCTTCCCCTGCCTGCCGAAATGCCCTGTTGTGCTCCTGTCACCAGTGATTAAGTTTCTGGTGCTCACCTTTCTGAGGGCCTTGCCTCCTCCCAGCCTCTCCATCACTGATGGCCTTAATGCACCAGTGAATGTAGAGAAAGTTAAGGCAATTCAGTGAGTAGCAGAATTAAAAAAAAAAAAAAAATTAGAGTCAGGAACAGAGAAAAGGCACTGGAGTTTCCAAGTTTCCCTTCCCTCTCCCTGCGCTCTGTTGGTCCTCTGCTTTCCCCGGCAGGTGACAACACTGGATTGGTAAGATTTGTGAATAAGGTCCTAGTCCTACAGTCCTATGCTGTCTTCTTACTCCCTCCTTTTGAAAGTCATACTCATAAAGCACTGAGCACTGAAAAGCAGTAGTTCTTCAGAATTTAGAAGGAAGAGGTTCAGACAGCTAGGCTTCCACATTCCTTTTTATGCTCGTAACGTACTGTGAGTATCTACAGCTTTGCACAAGTACCAGCTCATTTTTTTTGTGTTAGTATTATGAACTTTGCCAACAGTGAAAATGTCAATGAAAAAAGTATTAACCATCATTCTTACAAGTGGGAAATAGGCAGAGCCCAGCCTCCAGCTATGTCAACACGTGCCTCATTACAGGAAGTGTTTAAACAAGCAGGGGCTGCACAGATTGGAGATAAGAAGGGCTTAACAGCTAGAAATGTAACCGTTTTAAGGTTCATTGGTCTCAAAGGAGCTGTTCAGAGAAAGCTGGAACAAACTCAGTAACTCTGCAATAACTGGTCCTCATTAGCACCTCCCAGAAAAGTGGAGGCAAGTAAGAAACTACTGTTTACAGCTTCTTTCAGTCCAAGAATTCAGCAACACAGAGAAAACAGATAGGTACTTGGACTGCTACTACTTGACTGTGCCTGAAAGGAGAGTTTTCTATTATTAGTGCTTCTGAAAATCTTGCCAGAAAGGAAAAAAAAGATGTATGTGACTCTTCCTTCATATCATCTCCCCTTGTACTACCTGAATAATCCTGTTCTGGCTACATGACCCTTCCAAGCACTAGATCAGTAGATAGCCAAGCATACTTGAACAACAATTTTTGCAAGTCTCAGAGAGTGGATGAAATCTCACTCCAGTTAAACAACTTTAGGGAGGCAAGATTTTACTATGGTTATCTTGGGAAAGTTACAAAAAAGCCCACTGGCACACAACATTTGAGAAAAACACTTTATCTCTTCTCCTGTGACTTTATACATGCTTGTCTTTAACAGTCCTTAAGAACTGTTGCCCTCTCCTCTGCCTGCTGATGTAACCACTCTGCAATGCATCGGAGAGACTTCCCCTATTATCCCTCTTTTCCCCAGCACACCCCGCTGTGGACATCCATACCCTCTAATTATGGGGATACATGAGTGAGAGAACACATTAGAGAAAGAGAACATTAAACAAACACCAACAAATTCAAACATCTCAAATCAAGATTATTTTACATATCATGTATCAGGTCTTTGTACACTGAGGGACAACTATATGTCTCACACAGACTATAGAATACTGTTTACTACCTTTTTTCCCCAATCTCCCTGAATGGGAGGTGAAGTCCATCGACAACTTGACTGGCCTGTGGTATTCAGTCAACAGCCCGCACCACATTCTCTCTTTTGCTGGTGAAGAGTTCATGCGTTTCAACTGCTCTTAATAGTAGCATTTTCACCTGCCACTTTTTTCCTCATTAGTCTGATACACACAGTCCCCGCCTTTCACCACACAGGCATTCCCCAGTACCAGTTTATGCCTTATTTAACTATCAGACCTGTAGGTGACCCCACCACGTCAACACATTCGTCATCATCAAAACGATCAGACTAATTCTGGAATCACAACTGTTGGCACCAATACAGTGCCATAACAAGAGATGCCCACAGGAATCTGCCTGGGGAAAAGCCAAAGGTTGACCACAGTTGTTCAAGTGACTTAAATTGCTGTATACCACAGGTATCTGCTGAGTGCTTTATATGCCTTGATCTCAAATTTTAAGCATGTAAATTAGAGCTGGAGTGAATTACTCATACACAATAGGTCATAAAAGGGAGTGTGGAAGGAGTATTACAGTGAACTAAATTTTTACAGTTTTCCTTGTTAGCAGAAGAAAGCTAAGAAGCAGAACTGCTCTCTCAACTTGGCAAAAGAATCTCTCCAGAAGATGGAATGATCCTGTGATGGATACCCGTTCTCCTTGGCAGAGAAACTGGCACTCTGCTAGTTACAATCTGGTAATCCATGACCAGCATTTCATACCCACATTCTTTCTCCCCTTGTCCTTTAAAGCATTCATGGAAATTTTTATACTCAGACTAGCAAGTATTCTTTTTCCCCACTGGCACCTAGCTCAATTAATCGGAGTACAAGATGCAAGTTAGTAATTTGCCGGACAAAAATAAAGCTAGTGGCTGGAGGTGAACTCAGCGCTGTGTTTCACAAAGACAAGCACTGAGCTGGCATTTGAGCTAAATGTAATCACAGTTAATAATAGAGTGTAACACACATATATATAAAAATAAATTTTAAAAGTGATGACCTGCATGTTTGTTACAAAGATTAAAAGAAGCCAGATCTTTGCACAGAGGGAGACACTAGAGAACTTCTAATAGCCACAAAGACAAGACAAAAAGCTGATCCAGGATTACGTGCAGCGAAAGACTTATTTTTAAATATACTAACCCGAATTCACCTGTGTGATTTGACTTACATGGAAACAATACTAAAACTTTCAAACAAACAAAATAGTTCAACGTGGCCACAACCACAAAAAGGGACACAAGCAACAGTGCAACCAGAGAGGGGCAAACGAGCACTGGAAGACAGCTTTTATTAAACAGGAACAGTTATTTTTGCTTACAACAATGCCTGTAAGTATGCAGTGAAATAAAACGCAATAGAATACACCAATGTTAGAATGTGATTAAATAGATGGGCCCAAAACCATGCCCAGTCTTCTGGGGAACATGTGTGAATTCCCTGCAATCCCTCATCGTTCAGGAATGCTGTACGATGCGTTTAAGAACTGAAGACCCCTGTTTGTTCCTGTGAGCAACTTACCTTTTTGCTAAGCTGTTGATTTTCCTTTTCCAGTTCCACAAACTTCAGGCTGCTCTCTCTGGAGGTCAAGGAGGCATCTCTCAGCTCTTGGATTGTGTTCTGCAAGCTCTGATTATCCTTCTCTAGCTTCAGAATGCGACTTGAAGCACATTCATTCAACTCAAACACAAAGGACTTTCTGGCTGTTGAAACAAGAGAATCAGAGAGTGGCACTAACCAATTCACAGACATCTCCCCCTCCTAGGTCCTTAAGATTCACTTGTGTGAAGATAATTGCAGTCAGATCCTTATCATTTCAGCTTGACTGCTAAGTAAACACTCTGTTAAAAACAGAACTCATTTTCACAGATAACAATTAAGACCTTTAATAAAAGGGGAAGTATCTGAACAGATAACCATTTTAAAAGTTAGTTACTTCCTAACTCTTCTTAAAGTTGCTTTAGTCATGTTAATAGCATGTTTAATGTTAGAAGTAAAATATACTTTGACATCCTCTCACACTTCCATCAGAGGAAAATTGAGACAAAATGTAAACCACTGCAAAGTGTTTGCTAGAACAGCAAGATGGTTTGGCACTTCCAAAAGCTACTGAAAACTTACGTATTCGATCATATTTAGTCGTGGGAAAAATTCTTACAAAAGTGAGTTTCAATGCTTATCTTCACAGCTACTTCATCAAAAATATGCTGAATCAGGGAGGAAATTTTATTACCAGGTACCCAGGCACAGGACATCCATCGGAGCATTGATCATAGAGAAATGTTTGAGGTTGAAATCTCAGAACTAACAAAATTTATGCAAGTTTTATGACAGAGATGTTATTTTACTCTGAATATTTGTAGATCAAAAGTCTCACTACCTCTCACCCTTAACTCCCAGCACCAAAGCCTCATTGTTCTGTTCATTTCTCTGCTCAGCACCTGAATAATTATAAGAGCAACCCTCTGTTTCACATGGAATAATTGCTACCCTTCAACTCAAAACCACATTCCATACGAAAATTGACTTTAACATTGTCTTCAAGTCTCAGAAAATTATTCACTCCTGCTAAATAATCAGCGTTATTTGATACAGCACAGAGTACTTTAGAATCGGCAAGTTTCTGAGAATTGAAAAATCTCATTTGTCTCTTTTATGGAGCATCACCTGGAGAGTTTTGGGCAAATGAAGATTCCAATAGTAAATATTAACTAAATACTCTAGTGGAGTTCTGTCCTGAAGCAAAGCCCATCTAAATGACATTTCTCCATGCTTATTTTTGAAATTATTTTGAATAAAATATTCCAAACTAGCAGGTAAAATCTGTTATCTACCACCCTTGCAGACTTAACTTGAAATCCAGGAATGGCAGGTTTTCCAAAAGAGCTTTGCAGACAGACTCTATTTGTACAAACAAGCTGCATTCAGAACAGCAACATGCATTGAAATGGAACTTCTTAAAAAGAATTACTGTAAAAGTAGGACAGCACTTCTGTGAAATAATTTAAAAGTTTCAATGTTTAATGTTTTGGGGTTTGTTTTGGGGTTTTTGTGTGTGGTTTTTTTTTTTAAATCAGATTTCCTTCACTGTTTTTTTTTTCCTACTGAATACAAAAGATTACTGATGTTTTCAGTTCTTCTTACTCTCTTTTTCTTTGGTTAATCAGAGAGGTTCTGGAGCTTCACTGCTGAAATGCTAAGTATCAGTGCTGTGAAGGAATCTCATCTGTTTTCATTTTTTTTTAAACCACTCTGTTGAACAAATTTTGAAAGTTACGTTTGATAGAAATGAATAACTAAGAGATAACAAAATAAACCCAGTATCCTTCCTTCTATTACATCACTAGTGAAACCAAATCAGGAAGGAGGAAAAACTTAATACTTGAAACAAGCCACAAAATTAGATAGTTTTACATTTTCCTGAAATACCCTTCATCAAAATTTGTAAGTTTTGAGAGAATTGTGTTTTTTCCCTGCTGACTAATATAATAAGCAATATCCTCAATTACACATAAGGAGGAATAGAGTGCCATTCACTTCTCAGGCTAAGGTAAACCTGCTTTGCAAAATTATTAGTTAAAAGTAACAAATAATTAGCCATTAATCTTAGCATAGAGAACTCAGATCCTAGGCGCAAGTAGATTTGAGAATTGGTGTCAGGCACACGTTCAGTTATTTTACAAAACAAAGTTATTCTTGTAGACAGCTGAAAACTGAACATCTGCTTACTCAAATTTTTCCCTTCGTTTTCAAGTTAAACTGTTCCTGGTACACAAAGCCAAACATGCAAGTCTTAGCAGAATCAGGTGAGTAAACAATAAGAGCCGCACATTAAACTGAACAAAATAGCTTATATTTCCCAAGTTCCATTTAGCATTGTTATTTAGGCTGGCATTATAGACAGAATGAATGTTAGACACAAACCAATGCTAAAACCTGACTTGTGAAGGAAGCATTAGTTGTGTTTGTGATAGCTACGGAAATCAAATCAACCATTCAAAAAAAAAATATCAGCCAGTTATTTTAACTGTACACATTTTTCAGTACCTAGTAAAAATAAATGACTTCAGCATACACTGCTTCCTGGGACTTAAAGACCAGCTAATTGTCTGTACTAATTGTACTAAAGAACACTAAAGATCACAGACTCCTCTCAGCCATTCAGTTAGAAATATCCAGTGTTTGGTGTGACATTCTGCTGTGTCATTTACAAAGCTTTCTTTTTTGTAATTTTTATCATTTTACTTATAAGTCACTTTCTCAGTGATGAACAAAATAAAAGGAAAACATTTTAATGCTTTCAAAAGGAAGTGAAAGAAATTAGAATTATTACATTGTAGAAGTTCCGAAAAACTAAGTTCAAAGTCAAGTGGCTGAATGAGGGAAGTTCTCCAAGCTTGGGCTGAACTTCTATTCATGCCTCAGCCAACCAGCCTGTCTACTCTGAAAGAGACCACAAACACACCAACAGCTACCCCAGCTGGTACTCACTGTCTGCAAGATCTGTGCTTTTAGACAGTTGTTCTAGTTCCCAGCCTAGGTGTGCAGACTCGTTCATGCTCTGTTTCTGTGCAATCTCCAAGACCATGTTCTCCTCCATCAGCTCTTCAATTCTCTTCTTGTCCGTGTCTCGGTCCTGTGCAAGACACACATGAACGAAAACGCGTATTCAGCTTGTCCATAAGCTTGTTCTGTCAGCTGAACTGCTATAAGCATGACACATGTTTCAGGGTAGAAGAAACTCCTTAAACACTGTGTGCTTTTATATTGAAATACTCGTACAGCATTGAATGTCTGCTGTAGGCTGCCATACATGTCACAGGATGCAGGGCACAGACACCCAACTGGCCCTGTTTAGAGTCAGCTCAGGTCCGCGATACACTTGGAGGGAGGGTGACTGGAGTGAGAACGTACTGGGTGACGACAGGGCTAGCACAAGCCAGGGCTAGTAAGGCAGGCTGGATTCAAGCTGTCTCCAGAGCTAAGCTGTTCAAAAACATGTAACATCATGCTCTGACACATTGGAGACTCTGCAGATATAATCTTGAATTCTGTTGAGCTTCTTCAACTCATCATGTCAGGTTTGGATCCAGACATATGGATCGGCAAGTAACATCTCCTTCATAATTTAGGTTTTAAAATATCCAGAAAACAGATCTGGAGAATGAATTTACCATTGCTTCTTGTGACTATTTTGGCCATTTGCATTTGTGGGAGCTGAAGTGGTGCCTCAGAGAGTCCCAAAATTTCAGAAAGCATTACCCAAACATTCATCAAGTCACATAGAAAAGCATCATTCAAAATCACCAGCCACTTTGGAAAAGCTAGAGCACAACATGGCCTTTATAATGCCCCGAATCAGTCATTAAACATCACTCCACACAGCACCCTCAACATCTTTGTTTCCAACAGACCCTGTTAGAAACCCTACAGAGCTAAACCCCTATACAGTTTAACCACAAGAATTCAAAACACAGTGGGATAAGAAGAGGGCTGTTAAGTAAAATACAAGAGATCAAAAAGTATTTATTATTCCTAGTGGGATTTTAAAATATAATGTTGCTTTCTGTTTGTAGACAATAATCTGCCACTTCTTACGCTTCCTTGCCTGTGAAGCAATAAGCCATGTCTCTGATTTGCACAGAAATAAATTTTGGAATTTTGTGGCTTTTACAGCGGTAATGGATTCTTAAAGTCACTGAAATGGCTGGAGGTTTTGTTTCCAACAAGAAAGATCATTTACTACAGTAGATTTCTATTCCTTTATCTAATAGATTCCTACTTAACTGATAGATTTTAACATCTGTTATCAATATGCATGAAAGCAACCCGTAGTTTATATTTGTGATATACCTTCTTCCATAAAATTAAACTTATCGGTCTCGCACAAAGTAGCATTGATAATATTTACACTGTTAACATTACAATATTTCAAGAATTCATGCACGCAAAGTTCAAACTAAAGACCTCTCTAAAAGCAGTGTTGATTTATTTGCCTGCCTCCACTGGTTTCTGTGACCTAACATAAAATCAGAAGTTCAAAAAATTAGCATAATGAAAAAGAGGGCATACCAGCTCTACATCATGAAGTTTGGATTTCAACTGCAAATTTTCCTTCTCTAATTCATGCAGTTTATCACCACGAGCTCTCGCCATTGTTAGCTGTTCTTCTAGCATGGCCTTTGTTTCAATTAATATGATGTTGTCCTCTCTTAACTCCTAGGGAGAAAAAGTAACAATGTTAATCTCTTCACATAAACTAACTTTTCAAAAACCAGGTGACTTTCATAAACTGACACTGCAAAACACAAGAAAAAAATTTTACATGTTTCTCTGTTTCATGAAAGTTTTTACCTAATATTTTAATGGGAGATGATACTATGTTTAATTATCTGTGAGTCATTAATGCAAGTAAATCTAATATTTCTTGTTGTTTTTTCTTGAATTTTAGAAGTTTAATGGAATTCCTTTTGCTTTATAAGAGGCTAGATCAAGAGGTGCACCAAAGAGACTCAAAACACAGAAAAGAACTGTTCAATTCCGATTCCACTGGTTATTATACCACTTCCTTAGCCAACTCACTGTTGTTCCCAGTTTCAAAATAGATTATTTACTTTCAAGGGATGTTATGGTGTATTCAAAACACATTTGGGAGCACTATCCATCAATATAGACTATGTCCATACCCCTGTTTCACTAGTTACATGTAAATGTCTGTTTAATAAAGTTTCTCTCTCTCTCATGAACAGAATTTTAATTCACTTAAACAAAAGATGTTTTATACTTATCACACCCCACCCCATCCCCATTTAACACATCAGCATTAACTGCACAAGCCATGTTGCTTACCCATTACAGATTTTGGATCAGTTTTTATTGAGTAGAAGTTTAACTTACTATTCTGCCATTGCCACAGCATTAGAAACCATTAGACTGCATTCCAAATGTTCCTTGCAAAGCAACAAATGAAGCTCTGGGCATTCAAGTATCTTATCTCCAGAAACATGAAATTTCCAAAGCATAAAATCTGGTTGTGTATTCTTGGTCATGTTCTAAACACAGTTATTAAATTATGCCTTATTTCAAGCTATAATAACTCTCTGCTAGCTTTTACTCTTGTTGATCCTCAGACAGAGACACAATTTTCTATGGCAGGAACACATCAGCATTTAAAAGATTGAATGGATACAGGAAGGATTTTTTTTGCTCAGGAGAGGTACACTGAGGCAAGAAGCAGATTATTTGATTCTTTAAAGAAAGTTCCCTTCGTCTGTCTGCTTTCCTCCTTTCTCTCCCCATCCCTTCCCCTACTCCAACGAAATATGCAAAACCAGAAAATGTGCACATAGGCAGGATGAAATGCTTATGGCTTGACAAATTTATTCCTGGACAACTGTCTTCAAAATGTGAAGTCTCCACTGACATCAGTGTTCATGTCTGCTCTCAGACCACAAACATCCAAACCAAGTGGATTCCTAAAAGATCACCAGGCATGAGCAAATCACTTGCTTAATCAGCAACAACCTTCTCATTTTTGAGGGTACAATCAGCCTTACAAAGCCTTATGTGGCTCAGTTATTTAAAAATATGGAAAAATGGAAAATAGGAAAAAAGTAGCTGTAAAGCACAAGTTAAGAGCGTCTGATGACAGCCATTCCCTTTGCCTTTTGATAATACAGGGAGCTATAATTTAACAGCCTTACGTAGCAAGCAATCCTAGTTGTTTGCTGCATCTTGATTGTAGGTGGCATAACATGGAAAGTCTACCTCATGCAGTACCATATTGCCCTTCATCTCTCAGTGGGTCAGCTACCAACTTGCAAAATATGAGAGGAAAAATTTCCCTACTACAGTAGCATTCTAAGGACAAGTACGTTAGTGCTTGTGAAGTGGTTCAACAACCGCAATTAAAATGTCTGAGTATGCAAGTAAGTAGAATAATAAGAATACTGAATCACTAATTTTATAGAATCAGCATTTTAGGCCAAGTCTGATCTAACAGGGTCATTTTAAACTAAAAAGGCTGACACTAAACAGATGACAGACCAGAGGAAGTAAATGACACAAAACGTGCTGGGTGTCATGTAAGCTGCCAGAACATCTGCAATGAAACAGCAACGCGACGAGAGTTTACTTTGCTAGGTCATCACGCCCAATCTGGACCACAGCCCTAAGAAGGAAGGTGGTGTATGACCTCAAAAACATGGCCTCAGAACTATCCCCAAAACTGCCTACCAAGCAGGAACTAGTTATTTCAGTGTCTCATGAAGAGTCAAGCTACGTGCCAAGTACGTACACGTATCCAGGCTCTGGTACAAACCACACATCACTGGGAGCTGCAATATATGGAAAACTCGAGCGCTTTTCATTGAGCGCCCGCCCAGAAGGGGTGGACATGTCTGTTCAAAGCAGTTCTGATGAAATCTTAAATTAATAACCTGGTGGAAATGCCTGCTATGGCGAGGTCAACATTGCTCAGTGGTGTAGCCATAATCTGAGGTTGTCTTAATATTGAAAAGTTCATATAATTTAAATAATTACTCCATGGGAGCTTTGTAGAGCTACCCCTCAAGGCCTGGAAGGTAAAACTGTCCTAACTAAAACATGTCTGCACTAACATCTCCCAGAAGCCACTGGGATAACTAGGATAGTTGAGCTAAAACATGTGTCTGGCTACAAATCACACTTGTTAGACAATCAGCAGGTAGTGGTCATGGGGTGGTGGTGCTTCCAGTGGAATTAATGTTTATTTTTTCTTTAATTAACAAACCCACCAACATTATTTTGTAACTAAGAGTTTATTTTTAAATCAACAGCTGAAATAGTTGGCTGTGGATTTATTTTTTTTGAATGCACTGAATTTATTAGGCAAGGGATTAAAAAAACCTTTGGTTTATATCACTTAAATTGTGATGGTTTAATATGCATCATACATAATTCTGCTTTTGGAATTTCTAAAATAAATCACATATTGTGGTTTGATCCTGTATCACTGTGCCTTGAAATAGCTTTAAGAATGTGTATTGTGTACTCATATGGTTACAATTAACTCTGAGGGTAAGTGGTTGCGCAATCAGGGTGTGTTGCTACTGGAAAACATTTTCAGAAACTAAAGTAGCAATCAGATTTTTTAAATCTGAAACTAGAGAATTTGCACACGCATCCAGACCTAGTTATTAAACAGAGTTCAAACCCCTCCCTTCTGGCAGTTCAGAAGCTGCCCCTACTGAGCCATGACACAGTTAACATCTTGTGATAATCAAACATTGCCTCGGACAGCTGTGTGAAAATGTAGAAGAGATGCTTTTGCTTTTTTTTCTAACATTCACAGTAATTCCCCCCGCAAGGAAATGTGATCACGGTGAGAAGGAGGAAGAATGGCCAAGGCAGACTCCCTGGCCTCAGAAAATAATCTGATCTCCTGGAGAACCACAAGGTTCAATGGAGAGGAATGCCAGAGGGAAGATTTGCATTGGAGAGAAGCACCTCCTTGGAGGAAGCCCTGCATTAAGCCTGCTCCTCCACATTCACAGTTATGACCTCATTAAGCCACCCCAGCAGGAAGGTCTCCAGAGCATATTTATCTCCATGTTCTTTGAATGATGGTCAAATTAAAATGCCATTTCTGAACAACTTTGTCAAGACATACAAAGAAGGAAAACAACACATATGCCTACATGTGTTATGTTCACGCAGAGAAAGACTTGCTCCTTTTGCACTCCTTCTGCAATAGTTCCTTAAATCTCTTCCTGCCACCACTGCTGATTTGTATCATGTACTTTCAGAAACTTGTAAGCTGTCTTGAAATTCCTAAAGCTTGTCACAGTATCATCCACAGAGCACATTCCACACTTTTTGCTCGAACTACCAAATGCGTATGTGAACTACAAGAAGGAAGAGATTTTTAAGTGCTCATTTAATAGCTTTCTGCATTGAAGCAAAACGGTAAAGCCACTTTTTCTTCTTACTTGCCAATTTGGCACTGCTTATTAACAACTGTCAACACCCTATGAGCCTTAAGGTATCACATTACCATAGAAAAGTGGCTTATGCTGTACTTTACGCACCTATGTTTTCATTGCTGGGCCTCTGTAGGATTTGTTCAGGTCTTAAGGCTTAGAGCTTAGGAAAGGCAGCCACAACCAGTAAATGCCACGAGATGAATCAGCACCGTACTGTCTAGTGGTAAAAATCTCTATTACATTACATCCCTGCACAAAGCTCACAACTTGGAATTGTAAGTCAAACAGTTTTTGAGGGAGTGAGAGGAATTTGAGCAGACACTGACTCCAGCCATTAATCCTTCTTTTGGAGGGGTGGAGTACTTGAGGCAGGTAAGACAGAAAA
>KZ506183.1:18526-33152 GCA_002844005.1 Limosa lapponica baueri
GTGGAATCCTCTGAATGTATCAGCATGAAACCAGTGGAGTTTGCCTGATGCTGCCACTTCTCAATACTGGCAGCCCATGGCTGTGCCAAGACTAGATCAATGATGGGAGAGGGAGTGGTGAGAATGTGAAACTCTCTGGGTATCCTAGACCACAGAGCAGCCTGCAGACAGCTGTGCAATCCTGCCACATATTAGAAGAGCTCAGCCCCTACAGCAGCAACAACTTTTGTTGTTGGCCTGGAATTAGAAAAGGGTCATATCGATGAGAAATATTCTTTGTTCCATTACTGCATTTCAGGGAGGTATCCTTGGAGAGCCAGCACTCATCTCTGACGTTCAATGCTTTCACCAAAAACTGACAGAGTGGAAGAGAGAGTGAGAAAACTTGGAACAAATTTGAAACTGAAGTGGGGGGCTCTTTACTGATGGATGTGTTAAGCAAGATTAGCATGCAGACAGCAGAGCAGGAAACTGCTGGCTCTAGGACAAGAAAGGAGGCTGAGAACTCAAGAACAGAAACAGCTACTCCCTTGATCTCAGATGAAGACAAGACTAAAAAACTCCTCTCCTACCTCCGCCTAAATTACCTGAACAGCAAGTAGAAGCTAAGCAACTCCAGTGCACAGCCAAAAGGGAAATGCCAGGATGCCACGCTGATAGCTACTGTGCCAGGTTAATGCACGGCTGATTTGCCAGCTTGAGGGAGGAAAACAGAGAGAGCCAGAGCTTCAAACTTCCCAGTGTAAACTGGGAATTACTGAGAGGGAAGAGAGGCTTTCATAGTCTATTACTACATTTAATAACCATCCACTTTAGTGAACCTATTCATAAGCAGCAGCAGCTAGCTGACCCCTTAGGTTAGAGAGGGGGAAAAAAAAATCACCTACAAAGTACAGTTTATAGAGCAGAAATAAGGTCTGTGTTCTCAACCAGAGGCCTGGCAAATGCGAGCTTCACCATCACTCTTCTACCTCAGACCTGGGATTTATCTAATTATAGTGAGGTTGTCAGTTACTGAACCTCCATGTGTTCAGCAAGTCTGGATATTCATTTCACCTTGGCTGAAGTGTTACGTATGCGGATTGCTGACAGTTTAGGTGAGAATGGCTCAAAGCACTGAAAAGACAGAAAATAAGAGCAGTTTGACCTAAATTTATGGTCAACCATGCTGTGAACAATGAGTTTGTCTAGATGGTCCCCAAGGTCCCTTCCAACCTAAGTTAATTAATAATTCCAGGATGGGCACAGCTGCAGGTGGCTAAGCTGAGTAACTGGCATGACAACTGGAACAAAGCTATACATTTCTCATTGACATGCCAGGCTCAGAGAAGATCCAAATTTTCTCTCCTTTCTACTACAAGCAACAGTTGCAAAAAGGGGCGGCTAGAATTTGTCATCCAAGGTCATGCTTAAAAATGCCCAGCCATTTTAACAACAGTTGCACCTGCTATAAAACCCTAAGGAAAAACACCCAGATGTTCATTTAGATAATTTATGCATGACATTTAAAATGTTGGTCAAAGGAACAACTAACACAGGCATTTTACCTAAAAGTAAATTTTCAAGGCTAGACTAAAAGTCTGGATTCTCTAGTAGAAGCATCCAGAAAAGGTCTGTCCTGCTTAGCCACAGAATGCACATAATGCTGAACTAAGAAGAGTTTATTAAAACTAATGTTTTTTTTTTTTGTGTGTGCACCAAGTCCTTCGTGCCACTGAAAGAAGTTTTAAGGTTGCTAAGTTAGTAACTGTGACGTGTTAACAAAATTTCCACTTGCTCTGATGTTCTGCTGCAGTCAGCTCAATGACAAATGGCACACGAACGCAACAAAGGCCAGACGTTAAGGACTACTCGGCAAATCTTTATCCCAATTTTCACTTGCCTCCATGCGAGCTTTGTAAAATTCCACATCATGAAGTTTCTCTTTGCACCGAACAAGTTCCATCTCAAGTCTCTCCACGCGGTTTGCCTTCTCCCTCAGAGAGTCGAGCTCATCTCTGTACGCTCGGGCAGAGCGAGCATCTGAGGCCAGGTGGATATTCTGTGAGAAGTGAGGAATAAGCAGGGAGAAAAAAAATCTTAGTACTTTAACGCTTTATTATGCTTTGAGAAAACCCAAAACGATTTATTGTCATTTAGACAATTATTCTATCACCCGATGATCCCTCCCCGTCTGGAAAGGGGAATCGGGGAACACAAAGAAAAAAGAGGGTTGAAATATAGATAGATTTAATAGGATAAGACTAAATAATTAACAATAATACTAAAGAACCAATATTAATCCCGATACTGATATAAGATATACAAGAATTATACTCAGCCAACTCTATCAGCAGGAAGCTGTGCACTCCCAGCAGGGGACAGCAAATACGGGACACTGCGAGCGCTACGGCTTCAGGAGGAAGGGAAGGGCTCAAGGGTCTGGCAGCAGGGCAAGGAGTTCTCTGGACCACCACCATCAAGGGAGAGAGAACTCCTCAGCAAACTTTTCTAATTTATATTGAATGTGACGTTCATGGTAGGAAATAATCCTGTTGGCCAGCTTGGGCCAAATGCCCAGGTCTTGCTCCTCCTCATCCCTGCACCTGGCTCAAGAACACTAAGACCTTGAATCCCACATAGCCTAGTTGGCTATAAAGTAAATATTTTCATTAATTCAGACACCAGAGTCTTCTAAAAGTGCAATTTTCCCCAGCATTAGAAGAAAAGTTAGTTCTGTGTCACTCAAGCCAGGACAAGCATGTTCTTTAAACTTCATTTTTATTTATTTACTTGCTTATTTTAAGCGTAGGCAAATAGCATTCCCTGGGTTCAGGAGTAAGAGAACTGTCCCACTAGGCAGTAAATTCTCTACAAGACGGAGAGGTTCTTCAGCCTGTTGGGACCCTGCCATTTCTAATGCCCGATGCTGCATAAGCTTCAGGCATTACTAGGCTATTTTCAAGCTGAAGAGCAGATGAAACTTCTCTCACCAGTTAGGTGGAAAGTGCAGCATTGCTATGCCATAGCCATAATCAAAGAAAAAAGCTTGCCAGAGTAACTTGATCTCTTCACTAAAAAACAGGCATAGTAGTAGTATTCTTAGCCTCACACCGAAAGAGTTTTTTTTAAATAGGGAAGACTGTCACAATAAAACAAGCCCATCTTACCTCTTGTTTTATTTTTTGCAGCTCTAGGGTGAGCTGCTCAACTTCATGTTTACAATCTACAAGCTGCTCCGACTTCTCTTCCCTGAAAAAGATAAAAAAATTCTTACTAAGATTTTTCTATTTTCCCCCCTAAACAATGTTGATTATATGGACACTGCTGGGAATCTGGAAATGAAGATACAAATCTCCTAGCACATTCTGAACATAGAGCCTCTTCGTCATGACAGCTTCATAAAAGCAAGGTTTTTTTCCCTCATGATACCATACATGTATCACGGATCTGAGTTTGCAACTATTTTTATACTACGTACCTCTGTTTAAATCTCATTGGTGCTACTGCTGTCATAGCTAGCTTCACTTCCCACTAATAATTAAAAAGGACAGTGAGAAGTTGGCATTTTGAAAAGCAGAAGAGATGAGACACAAAAAAAAAAATGGAAGCAGCCACCACTGTGTTTAAAGACCAGTTAAGAAAGAAGAAAGATGGAACACCCAGTAGCTTCCTACTGCTATGAATAAAAAATTTGAAAGATGTGACTCCAAGAGCTCCCATGGAGCCCAGTGTACAGAAGCTGACAGGATGCACACGACTTAATAAACAAGTCTCTCTAGAAGCACAAATCACTTGTGACTCACAGCTCTTGCCGGATTCTTCTCAGTTTAGCCTTTGTGTCTGCCAGCTCAACTGCAAGGTGCTGCTTGTCTTCATTAGAAAGAGGGTTGGCTGGGTTTGGTGAAGAATCTGGACTTGGTGCTTTCAGAGGACTTGGTGGTTGCTGAGACTGCAGATAATCTCTCTCTTGAGTGAGATCTACAATGACCTGGAAATACAGAGAACTATGTAGTGTCAAAAGATAAACAGTATAATTATACATTGTTTTTCAAGTGCCTAAAAGTTATTTATAAACATAGAAAATTATTAGCCTGGCATTATACAGAACTCAAGTGATAGCCAGGAGGGAAGGTTACACAGAATAAGAAAGGAATCTCCACTGTGCTCAGACCACCAAAACTCTCCCCTGCTAAAAATACGCAGTCTTTTTTGCTTGGAGAATTCATATAAACCTACAACTAAGAGTTTTAACTGAGACAACAATCACAGTAAAAAGCATGACATAAAATTAACAGTTTAAAGAAAGGGAGAAGCCTCCTCCGGACATCTGAAGAGAAAGGAACTGATGAGTCAGCAACAGATAGGGCCGTCTTTATACAGAAAAAAAAACCTAGAGAAGACACTGGAACCCATGATGGTAGATACCGATGTAGAGAAAGGCAAGCAGTCTCTCAAAGACGAATGACTGAGTGGACACACAGAGACAAAAATCTCAAGAATCCACAACTTCAAGTATTTTGGTCTCCCCACTTCATGGAGAGACCACTCCGCCCCTCTTCACCAATCATTTCACCATGCCTTAGTGTTTACATGAGAATCAATAGAAAAGTCAAAAATCTTTCTACCGATTTTCAGAGGTATAGTAGAAAGGTGCAAAAGAAATAGAAACCCAGTGCACAAACAAGAAAAGGAATGGAGCCTGCATCTGAAGCTTCACATGAGAGAGATAAGCCATCGTACTTCTGTGCATTCATCTCTCTCATCAATGAGCCTCTTGAGGTGGAAAACCATATTCCTGGAGAGAGACTCTAGTTCTTCTGGGGCCATATCTGGGAGCTCCAGCCACTGCAAGTCGAAGACATTCTCCTGGTTGTGAGTCACCTAGGAACAGGAACAAAAAAAATATCTTTCCACTGGTTGATTTGTAAATTTGTTTGCTGTGTATGCTGCATCTCCCAAGTTCTTCTACTGATCAATTAAAAAACATACCACATTTCACCAAAAATAGGCTGTAAATAAGAAACGCAACTACCTTAACTGTAACACTACCCAGCAGTTTCTGGTATGTAGATTTTTTTTTATAATTATTAAGGCTGATTTTCAAAAGCGATCAGATACGTATGATCAACAGCATGTGTACTCGTGTATCAGAAGAATGCAACTCACTTACTGCAAGCACCGAGGTGGCCACCACAGGGATTTGAGGGACTCAAATCCTCCCTGATACTGCAAAGTCAAGCTGGTGTCTCACTGAGAAGAAGCACTGCTTTCAATGAATTTGAGCCGGCAATGTGTGCTCACAGCCCAGAAAGCCAGCCGTATCCTGGGCTGCACCAAAAGAAGTGTGGCCAGCAGGTCAAGGGAGGTGATTCTACCCCTCTACTCCACTCTGATGAGACCCCACCTGAAGTACTGTGTCCATCTTTGAAGTCCTCAGCACAAGAGGACATGGACCTGTTGGAGCGGGTCCAGAGGAGGGTCATGAAGATGATCAGAGGGCTGGACCACCTCCCCTATGAAGACAGGCTGAGAGAGTTGGGGTTGTTCAGCCTGGAGAAGAGAAGACTCTGGGGAGACCTTACAGAAGCCTTCCAGTACCTAACAGGGGCCTACAGGAAAGATGGGGAGGGACTCTTTATCAGGGATTGTAGTGATAGGATAAAGCGTAACAGTTTTAAACTGAAAGAGGGGAGATTTAGATTAGATATTAGGAAGAAATTCTTTACTGTAAGGGTGGTGAGACATTGGAACAGGTTGCCTAGTGAAATAGTGGATGCCCCATCCCTGGAAGTGTTCAAGGCCAGGCTGGACAGGGCTTGTAGTGATAGGATAAAGGGTAACAGTTTTAAACTGAAAGAGGGGAGATTTAGATTAGATATTAGGAAGAAATTCTTTACTGTGAGGGTGATGAGACATTGGAACAGGTTGCCCGGGGAAGTTGTGGATGCCCCATCCCTGGAAGTGTTCAAGGCCAGGTTGGATGGGGCTCTGAGCAACCTGGTCTAGTGGGAGGTGTCCCTGCCCAGGGCAGGGATGTTGAAACTAGATGATCTTTAAGGTCCCTTCCAATTCAAACCATTCTATGATTCTATGAATTTGCAATTTGCAGCTGATACGGCTGGGAGGACCTGACTTTAACTGAAATGCCTCTGGATGCTGCTAGCAGTGTACCTTTCAACTGCTATCTTACCCAAACTGATTTCCTCTGAATCATTTAGCAGAAATGTCAGGCAAATCTCTCAAGGTCAGTTAAAGACTGTTCCTGCTTTTCTCATTACCATGTGCTTAGTTCATCACAACTTTATTTTTTTTTTAAGCAGAACTATTTTTTTTAAGTGTTATGAAAAAAGTTCCTCTCTTAGACTTTAACTATTTGTTCCTCAAATCTGAGCGTACTGGGCTTCCTACACCTGCAGCACTGACACCCAGCCACAGCCAGTGCCCGCTCCTGGCGAGGGGAACTCCCAGCAGGGGCCATTTCCACATGGCTCTCCTTTGGGTCTCCAAAGCAAGCTGGCTCCTAATGCCTATCTGTATGCCTTCCTTCTACAGAAACCTTAGAAGTCCAAGAATACTTGTTGTTGGATCAAACTTCTCTTTCGGAAGAGAGTTTATGTCCAATTTCAGCTGCAGAGTACACTTCTCAAGACCATCTTAGCTCAGAGGCAAGCTGCTGGGGAACCCATGTCTCACCTACTTGGGGACTAAGTACCTGCACCATTGCTGCAAGGGGCATTGTAGCTCCTAAGCTATACATGCTTTTTGGAAATACTACACGTTTATCCTTACAACAATTCCTTCTACAGAGCCTATAACTGGCAAGCAAGGCGTTTACCACTGCATTTCTTTAGAAGACCACTGAGCCAAGTAATGTTCCTGGCATCTATCATTTTCATCTTATAATTTGATGGCAGTAATATATTCATTTTTGGTTTTTGTAAAGTTCAAGAATCCATTATGAAATTCCAAGCATTAAGATTTCATAGCAAAAAAAAAAAAAAAAAACCCTGTTAAGGAAGGGAGAGATAAAAAGTCAGAATAGACAATATTGAGAGTCTCACCTCTTGAATGTGTGACACAATGGCAGCTTGAGTTTCAATATCCAGTTGTTTTATTCTTTCAATAAACTCTTCTTTTCTTTCACACTGTTAAAAGAAAACACATCATGAAACAGTGCTATATACCCTAAGATTCACTGCACCATTTTTCATGTAAATAAAAAAAAAAAATCCCCACATTGCTAACGACAAAACGTTGAAGATCTTCATTTTGTCACACTAGAAGGTATAACACTTCATTGCTCCATATGGAGTATGAAATGAATTATGCACTAAATTATTTAAACTTTTTACAGTCAGTACAATTAAGACTGCTAAATAGCTGGTTTTCCACTTTAAAAACAAGTTCACCATGCAATGAGATCAAGAGGTGGGGCAACAGCTGGAGGAAATCATCACAACTTCATTACTGGAGCTGCACAAATGCAAACCTGCATTTACATTGCATCATTTAACCCGTCTGCTTTGCTGTTTGCATTTTGCTTGGTTTTGGCAATGAAAAGAGATACATCACTTTAGATGCTATTCACAGCAATGCATAATGTTGCTTGTTGGACTAAACCAACATGTGCTTTAGATTAAAAATGGGATTGGGAAACATTCTGGATAAAAAGGAGTGACATTTCAGACAAACAGACTTCAGTAAATCTTTTACTTAAGGCTTTAAAAGAGGCAGACATCTGCTTTCTGTGTATCTGGGACTGTACACTAACAACATTATTGCCTTCTTGTAACAACTCTGCATTGTGGAGAAGTTAAGCATTACTTAAAGCTTTTTTAAACTCATTTCTAGTGTCCTTTTGGGGCCTGGTTCTGAGTCTCAACCATTTCTTTCACCGGGAAGAACCTCAGACCCATAAATTGGGACTGAAGATGCACAGCAGCTTGCCAAATCAGACCTTTATTCTTTGTGCCGCAATGCAACGCTGAGATAGTTCAGAGCAGCCATATGTAGACAGCTTCACCCTGACATAATTGACTTGACATAGCTGAGCTGGGTAAGTGTCCTAAGGCAAGACAAAAACACTAGGCAGACCTACAAACGATCAATTATAAGCGAAGGCTAGCCTCCAACGTGTCTATTGTTTACAGCCACAGAGGTTTGGTGAGCAGAACACTGATTTCTTTATCTGGTAACTGTCGTGCATTTCTGGGGAGTTTCCCATATACATCGACTGTCTATTTATTTTAACAAGTGCCACATAAAAATCCCCACATGAATATACAAAGTATCTATTCATTTCTGATTTTCTACATGTAATGTTCAAGCACAAGACTATGCAAATAAATTCAAAATTCATTAAACAAATATTTAGACTGTTAGCTTATCTATTTGTTTGGCACTACACTCCGTATTTTAAAATAGTAAGAAAATAAACCAACAAAAATCTTAATATCAAGAACACTGTTCAAAGCTTATCGCTTCCCACTTTGTTATCAAAGTGGACTACTAAGTTGCAAGAGAACATATCCTGTGGCTGATTAAGCATTGCCAACAAATTGAGGCTACCACTATCACAAAGTGTGCTTCCTTTCCCCTGTATTTCTTTCATTCACCTACTATGCCTTCTTACAACTTCAGCTCCCAAGCTGTCTTGAGCTGGAGATTTGTTCATGCAGCACTGATCTTTGGGTGGGTTTTCTCAGTCCAGAAAAAAAGTAACAGATTAAAAAAAAATAAATAAATATTTTTCAAGCCTTTAATTAATGTTCACCTGTACAGCACATCCCAGAACCAACAACAGCAGCTTCTTAATTTCATCCATACTTTTACCTAGAGAAGAAAAAAGGGAATCAGTACATATGTACAACAAGTTAAGTACTTGCAAGTGATCTTTTCCAAAATATCTGCATGAAAAGAGAAACAGGACCTTTGAACAAGTGCCTGAACAATATACATGTGCCCATTATAATGTTACCATACTTTCAATGTAACAACACAGTTCTTACAGATTAGTTTAAAATCCCAAATCCAGCAAGACATTTTTTCCTTGATGTGCTATCATCACCTACATTTTCTGAGGCTTTTCTGACCAATGTGGAGGGCAGGGGGGACACCCTTAAAACAGTTCAACACACATGCCCAATGCTTGTCACTTTGTCTTGTTTAACAAAGGTGCAAAAAAGCCCAAACAAAACACTACCACCTCTTCCCCCCTCAAAAAAAAAAAACACCACCAAAACCAAACAAAAACACCCCAGGCATAAGCAAAGGAGTGTTACTCTCAAAGAAAGAGCCTGTCCTAAATTCTCTGTCTGTAAAACAGTTGCCACTCAGACTTCACAAAGTCGAATGCCATTCTGTGCATATAAATTGTCTCCAAGAGATTTTTTAGCAAATAAATTCTGCCTCTGTTCTGCATCAAAGCCTGCTCACACTTTGAAGCGCAAACCCCATGTGCTAAGAGGGATAAAAACCGAGTGATGTAGAAGGGAGACTGTGCAGCTCCCCATATGCTTGGGGAGCCGTGGCGGGGAGGAGGCACCAGCAGGTTGTTACTGCTGGGAATTCTGCCGCGACCAACAGCCCCAACCAGCCGCCTCCGAAGGTTAGGAGAGAGAAAGCTGCACAAGGGGAACCCGTGTGGCTTGGAGCCAGCTCCAGGTCTTGTTTCAACGAAATTATGTGGGGATTGTTGGGTGGCGAAAAAAATGATGTATATCAAAGATAAATAAAGGTAGAAGGAAGGCGAAGAGCTTCAATGAGGAAATAAAAAATCATTGGGGAGTTAGGTTCAGGAAAAGCCTGTCCTCATCCACATGGGGGGAAGAGAAGGAGAGAGAAACAGACCACGTACAGTTCCTCTCATCCCTGTACATCTGCACGCTTCCTGACACAGAGTGTGTAACTGTGGGATTAACGCTTTCATTTTATACCCTGCTTTTCTTGGGTGTTCAATTCCTCCTGTCACTAAATAGAAAAAAAATTCTGAGTACAACTGCGTTCCTCCACCAACACCAGGCCCTTGTAAGGCTTCACTGGCAGCAAGTTAGAGGCACGTGCAGGACCCAGGGCTGGGGAACTGGAATTAAACTGACTCATCAGTTAAGCTGCCACAGCCCAGCAGATGCACCAAGGCTCACTGACCTAAATTACCATGGGGGTTAATTCCATTCTGAGAACCATGCAAGCCAGCGTGGCCACGTGCAGGCAGCTTAGGAAACAACTTGTTTTCTGATTTCCTGATTTTACAATCATAGAATCATTTAGGCTGGAAGAGACCTTCGAGATCATCAAGTCCAACCATTAACCTAGCACTGCCAAGCCCACCACTAAACCACGTCTCCAAGCACCTCATCTATACATTTTTTAAATACCTCCAGGGTTGGTGACTCAACCACTTCCCTGGGCAGCCTGTTTGAATGCTTGACAACCCTTTGAGTGAAGAAGTTTTTCCTAATATCCATCCTAAACCTCCCCTGGTGAAACACAAGGCCTTTTCTCTTGACCTATCACTTGGAAGAAAAGACCAACCCCCACCTCACTACAACCTCCTTTCGGGTAGCTGTAGAGAGCGGTAAGATCTCCCCTCAGACCTTCCTCATAAGACTTGTGCTCTAGACCCCTCACCAGCTTCGTTGATGCTCTTTGGACATGCTCCAGCATCTCAATGTCTTTCTTTACTGAACACAGTACTCGAGGTGGAGCCTCACCAGTGCCGAGCACAGGGGGACAATCACTTCCCTAGTCCTGCTGGCCACACTGTTTCTGATAAAAGCCAGGAAGCTCTTGGCCTGGGCACACTGCTGGCTCATATTCAGCCAGCTGTCAACCAAGACCCCCAGGTGCTTTTCTGCCAGGCAGCTCTCCAGCCATTCTTCCCCAAGCCTGTAGTGCTGCATGGGGTTGTTGTGACCCAAGTGCAGGACCCGGCACTTGCCCTTGTTGAACCTCATACAATTGGCCTTGGCCCATCGATCCAGCCTGTCCAGATCCCTCTGTAGAGCCTTCCCACCCTCAAGCAGATCAACACTCCTGCCCAACTTGGTGCCATCTGCAAAGTTACTGAGGGTGCACTCAATCCCCTCATTCAGATTGTTGACCAAGATAATAAAGAGAGCAGGCTCCAATACCGAGCCCTGGGGAACACTACTTATGACTGGCCTCCAACTGGATTTAACTCCATTCACCACCACTCTCTGGACCCAGCCCCCCAGCCAGTTTTTGACCCAGCGAAGCGTACTGCCATCCACACCATAAGCAGCCAGTTCCTCCAGGAGAATGCTGTGGGAAACAGTATCCAAAGCTTTACTAAAGTCTAGGTGGACAACATCCACAGCCTTTCCCTCATCCACTAAGTGAGTCACCTTGTCATAGAAGAAGATCAGGTTGGTCAAGCAGCCATAAACCCATGCTGACTAGGCCTGATCACCTGGTTGCCCTGCACACGCTGAGTGATGGCCCTCAAAATTATCTCCTCCACAGCCTTCCCCTGCACCGAGGTCGGATCCTCCTTCATGCCCTTCTTGTAGACAGGTGTCACATTCGCTAATCTCCAGTCAGCTGGGACCTCTCTAGTGAGCCAGGACTGCTGATAAATGATGTGAAGTGGCTTGGTGAGCACTTCCACCAGCTCCCTCAGTACCCTTGGGTGAAGTTCTCCCACCAGGGACTGGCCTTGCCTGGAAATGCCATTCTGAGACCTTGTCCCCACTCAGGCCCTCCCATCAGGAACAGAATCCAAGGCAGACACAGCAAGGCCCTTTGACAGGGAAGGCCAAGCCAGAGTTTATAGAAAGGAGTGAGAAATTAAAAGATTTGAGGTAGTCATAAGACTATTAGTTTGCTACTGTTTTAAAGGTAACAACTGGCAGTCTGCTCTCTCCACTGGCAGCTTTCACGGAAAACTTAGCTGTCAGCATTTCTCCAATATTTCTTTTAAAATAAATTATTTTATGCTTGTAGACATGCTATGCACATGTAATGAAAATGAGATTGTACTACCCACTAGAAACACTTAAAGGCTGGAAAGTCTACTTAGCAGATCTACTCTGCCAGCCACACTGGTGTTCCAGAAGATCTTGTGTGACTTAAATAGTTCAACTCCTTGGGCTTTCATTCAGAAGTTGTTTCCCATGGGGTAGAGACCGTTGGCATTAAGGCACTCTGAGATCACTCATACTCAAGATAGGTTTGAGTAACAGTTTAAAGCCTTGTAGAATAACATTATTTACAGGAGATGTGTAGAATAACATTATTTATAGGAGATATTTAGAAGAAATAGGGTATGAGTATGAAAAAACCCTCTCTACCACCAAGTGCTTTAGAAAGAGTTTTCTATTAAACCTCAGAACGAGCCAGGAAGGGATTAATTACCCCTCTCCACTTTCATCTCACCCACAGGAGGGCTGAGATACCACACACTTAAGTGGAGTGCTCAAGGCTACTAAGTGAATCAGAAGCGCATGTAGTAGTATTACACAGCGCAGCAGCCAAGTCCTGCGCTCAGGACGGTGCATTTATCCTGTAATGCATGTTGAGCAAAAGCAAGCCATCTTTACCCGCAATTCAGTCATGCCTCCTGAACAGTGAATGACTCTGCCGTGTTTTTCAAAAGGCTTGATTTGCGCTAATTTAATAAGGTAGTAAAGTTTCTTGTGCAACTGCATAAGCAGGAATGTGCAGGCTTCCCTATGCTGGCTCATTGGGATGACACAAGTCCTTCCTAGACGGCTGGGAAGAAAGTCTGCTGGGTCCACCCAGGCCTATTAGCTGACCTTAGCAAGACAGTGTCCTCCCACAACCTAGGATGCAAACACTTAGGTCTGGGGCAGCTCCTGGAAGACAAGGACCCACAAGCTGCAATGAATGGACAGCACTTAAACAGAAAGGTGTTAATTCAAAACCCCCCTTTTTTCTTCTACACCTTTTTGAAAATTCCAAGGCAGCTGCTCTCAGGCCCGTGTTTGTGCCTGCAAGGGAGCCAGCCACCTGGGGGATTTGCAGAAAGACCATCTGCTCCCAACCGTGAGAGAGGGACAGCGGGTTTTCTGGAAAATAAAGGGAGGGAAAAGCCCGAGCACCACCTGTGCATCCTGGGAGCCTCCCTGTGCCAGAGCCAGGAGACCCCTCCGCTCTCACAGGGGATGGAAGGTGGGAAACAGATGGCAGGACTCAGGGAGAAGAGGGATTAGGAGACACAACAACAACAACAACAACAAAAAAAGGAGGATCAAGGTACAGAGAGAATACAGCTGATAAAAAAAAAAAAAAATGAGGGGGGGTAGGAAAAATGGCAGAGAAAATGGAAATGAGAGAGCCCAAGCACGTGACATCTTGAGCTTGTGATGCTTCTTTCTGCACATTTCTACTTTGTCATTCCCCCAGCACAGGAGAGGGAGCGCCAGCACATGCAGTGCTACACAAGGCAGCAGGTGGATGTCTGGAGAGGATGGGAAGGGGTGAAACATACAAGTGCCATTTTTCCCCAACTGTAGCAACATCCTGAGTGAGAAAAGCCTGAATGCTAAATTTACACTATTGAGGCAGTGTTTTGTTATTAATTTTTATGTTTTATGAACCTTTATGCCTCTGGAGGATTGTGAAACAAAGTGAGGAAGGAAACCAGACATGAAAAAGTACCTCAGTGACAGCAGACATCTTTTACAATTTTAATGAAAAAACAGTTTCTGTAACACTTACTAGCAAGGACTTCAGGCTCTCATTCACAGACTTAACATGTAATTTGAAAAGGTGATCTAAGTAGCAAAGTTTTTTAAGAGACAGAAATGAGACTACTTCAGACAAATAAAACTTCATTTCCATTCACGGTCTGAAAAAAGTTAAAATTACACACAAACACAATTAACTATGACTGTTTCAAAGGATTAATTCCCATCAGTTTCGAAGTACACTCACTAGCTGTGTTAAACTAAGCATACCTAGAAACTAAGAAATTAAACGACATCTCTAAATAGAGGCTCAGGACCAGTGGGCACATGAATGAGTGGCCATTTATAAGGCATGCTAAACCCAGAGGTAATTTTAAAAGGTGATTACAGTGATGAGTATAGATGATAAATATGCTGATGATTCTCATATTGAGCACAGGGGGATTCCTGGTGCAGTAATGAATTGAAAAAGCTATTCAGCAAGAAAAAACATGGAGGAAGATAAAAACAGGAGAAATTTAATGATAGTAGCTGTCTACTGTACAGTGCAGTGAAGAGAATAAATCCTGTTATATCAGCTGCATCATTCTGCAAGTCAAATTCCTGGGAAAACTTTCTAAATCCTTTAATTAAACTTTCAAGTTTATTTTCAGCTCCCTGTATTCTTCTTACAAATATTTTTTGCAACCTTTAGGCCCATGGTCAAATGAACTGAAGTAGGCAAAATTGCCATGGAACAAAACGATTTAGAGGACATGAAAGTAAGGAAAGCAGACATGTGCCATCTCCTACACAAAAGCCCAACTGCTACTGCATTTTTAGTTTCACTGAATTTCACTGAATTTTTTTAGAGTTAGAAGGGACCATATAGATCATCTAGTCCAACTCCCCTGCTGAAGCAGGATTGCTTAGAGAATGTTACTCAGGACTGCATCCAGGTGGGTCTTGAAAATCTCCAAAGAAGGGGACTCCAC